>JAGSMP010001419.1:0-50826 GCA_029286625.1 Parnassius orleans | reverse complement strand
GGTGCTTCAGGTCAGCTATGTGTTCTTTTACGCGGGTTTTATTGATCCTTTTATTTGCCCTGTATATGAGAGACCACATTCACAATCAAGCTTGTACACTCCTGCATCTAATGAACAGAGATAGTTGTAATTTAGGTAAAGAAAGCACTAGCCTCCTACCGATTTGATAGGTAGGAATTGGTTGTTCATGTTGTATGGGATCTAAACAGGGTTCAAATAATGTAACATTACTGAAGTTTTTACAAATAAATAAAGTTTACTTTTTATTTTATTTTATATAGAAATAAGTAATAAATGTTTCAGGTTTATTATATGTGTTAATAAGAATAGTGCTGTGTTAAAAGTGTCTAAATTTGTGCCTAAAATAGTGAAATAATAATATTTTTATATAAGAAAATTAAAGTCGAATTAAAGTATAAAATGCCTATTCGAATTAAAGTATAAATTGTGAATTAAACTATTGTATTAGTTAAGATATTCATGTTTATTAATAAAGATTGTTATTTTAACCATGTGTGTTAGATATTTAAGATTTCTAACTTTGAAAAATAGGTGTATTTTGTTGAATATCTTAATGTTTTTATGTGATAACGATGTAATGTATATCATAATGATAAGACTTTGTACGTGTTTCTTATAAATAAAATTGTGTAACCATATGTTTTATAGAAATAAAGATATGGGGTAAAATACAAGGGTGCAATGGTGAAAATCAATCAATGTTAAGATATGTCGAAATGGCACGCGGCGCGCGGTTCTCTTTCGCGTATAGCTCGCGGCTAGGATAGTAAACTGGTAATTTGGAAATTCGTCAAAGAAAAAGCGAGGGCGTAGGAAGAAGAGCAAAACGCAACAACCTCCTCAAACCGTTACCGGCGGTCACGATAGCCTCCAAGGCGCAGGTTACCGCAAAAAAACAGAAAACCACCGTAGGTAGAGCACCAGAAAGGGCTCAACTGGACATAGAGCCCGCTCTACGACTAGAGCGCGCTCTACAATACGAAGAGAGACCCAAGACCAGCCGAGACCAGAGCCATATAAAACAACAACAAGAACACCATCAACAAATACGGAAAGTGCCGACGCCATACACAGATTGGTCGGTATAGCCATAGAAGTCGGCACACAGGTCCTGGCCGACATCCGAGCCGGGACCGACCCAATAACAGTCATAATGAGGGCATTGGCGCAACTACTGCCTCGGCATTACGGAGGCTAGTAACCTGCGCCTATTATACCGGAATCCAGACGGGATACAACATAAGATCCATGAACTCCGCACAGTCGCCCAGCAACAGGACATACAGGTGATATTGCTGGGAGAGACAAAATTAAACCCATCAACGCATCTTAAGCTGCCAAACTACCACATTTACAGAAGGGACGAGGTCAATCCTCATGGGACCGCCTACAGAGGAACGGCGGTACTAGTGAGGAGAGACATCGTCCACCAACAACTGGGTTTACCACCATATGAAACGATGCGCTCTATCGGCATAAAAATGGAGGCGGCGGGCGAGGAACTGAGGATCTACGCAGCATACCGCCCGCCAGGGACTCCATTCTGCTCCTCAGACATCCGGACGGTGATGGAAGGCGTAGTACCTACCATCGTCGCGGGGGACCTAAACGCGAAACACCCGGCGTGGGGGTCCAGAGTGATTACCCCGCCGGGTCGTGAACTATATGAAGACGCTGAGAGAAACAGCTACGACGTTTTAGGTCCCGAGGAACCTACGCACGTCCCTACGGACACACGAAGAAATCCGGATGTATTGGATATCGTGCTCTCTAGGAACGTCAACTGCCCAATAGTGGTAGAGGTGCTGTACGACCTGAACTCACAGCACCTCCCGATTCTAATCACCCTTGGCCTCAAGGCAGTGACTACGCTGCCCGGAGCTCTTAGAAGAAAGATTAATTGGAGACTCTACCAGAGCCACCTAAAGGAGAGATCTCCAACATACACACCAATCAATACAGCGGACGACGTAGAGGCCGCTGCAACAAGAATTACGAAAACAATACAAGAGGCCCTACACGCGGCCTCTACGATCGTCCCATCCACAGGAAGAAAGGAAGAGCTGCCGCGAGAGATATGCGTGCAGCTCAAACGTAAAAGAGCACTAAGAAAGCTCTGGACGCGTACTCGCTGTCCCAGAATGAAAACAAAATTGAACACCTTAACGGATGAACTGTCGGTTGCAGTCCGGGCCCACAGAGGAGAGGCCTGGGAGCGGCGCATATCCAAAGCAGAGGAGGAAGATGCGTCGCTCTACAAACTGAACCGACAGTTAACAAAAACCAGATCCCCCGTTTGCCCGCTGACCAACAACGCGGGCGAACGTTGTTACGAGGCCAAAGGTAGAGCGGATATCCTAGCAGAGCACTTCGAGGAGCAATTTATGCCGAACCCAGCAAGTGCGAAGTTCATGGAACTTCATACCCGGAAGGAGAGCCGCGTACAGGAGTTCCTGTCGACGCCCGCGCCACCGCTTGCAGGAGAGTGGTACATATCCCTCGCCGAACTGCGGAGGACAGTAGCCCGCCTGCAACCTAGGAAGGCGCCGGGGCACGACGGGATAACCTACGCAGCACTCCGACAGCTGCCCAACAGAATACTTGTAGAGTTAGGTCGACTCTACAACGGTATACTGCGGACATCCCACTTCCCGGAGGACTGGAAAATCGGCAAAGTGATCGTATTGCCGAAACCCGGGAAGGACAGGCGTAGAGCAGCCAGCTATAGGCCGATCACGCTACTACCGCACTTAGCTAAACTGTGCGAAAGATTGCTGCTAAGAAGTTTCCGCCCGTGCGTACAACTTCGGGCGGAACAGCACGGATTCAGGAGGGGCCACTCAACAGCAACGCAGCTGACCAGGGTGCTGCACTACCTTGCGGCCGAGTACAACCGTGGCCGCACATCGTTGGGCGTCTTTCTCGACATAGAGAAGGCGTTCGACAGAGTGTGGCACTCTGGATTACTTTACAAATTAGAAACTCAAACAAGTACCCCTCCTGCTATGTTGCGGCTAGTGGCGTCATTCCTTAGAGACAGGAAGTTCTACGTCTGTGTAGAGGACGCCGAGTCCGCAGCAAGACCAATTAGAGCCGGCGTGCCACAGGGCAGCTGTCTATCGCCGATCCTGTACGCGGCTTACACTAATGACATCCCTACCCTGGCAGACCACCTGCGCGAATGGGAAGACGATGTTGAACTGGCGCTATACGCGGACGATAGTGCCTACTTCACATCGTCTAGAAGAGCCCACATAGCCACTGCCAGGATGCAGCGCCTGCTGGACCTGCTGCCACCATGGCTGGACGAGTGGAGGATGGCCGTCAATGTTGGCAAGACGACCGCTCTGCTCACTCGCCGCTTCAGGATCTTCCCACCACCTTTGACGCTCAGGGGCCAGGAAATCAAGTATGAGAAGGCCGCAACCTACCTTGGATGCCGGATAGATCGGATGCTGCGCATGACCGCGCACGTCGATATCGTCGTCCGCAACGCCAGATATGCGCGGGCGGCGCTCCGTCCCGTCCTGGCATCCAAGCTACCGCTAAAGACGAAGCAGAAACTTTATAAAATCTATTTAAGATCAAGATTAACATACGCTGCGCCGGCCTGGTACGCGCTCCTGAGCGATCGTCAGAAGCGGCGATTACAGGTCCAGCAGAACACATCACTACGGACCATCGTCGGTGCAGGTTGCTACGTCCGGAAGGACGTCATCGCGGCCGACTTGAAGATGGAGACCATTGAGCAATTTGTGGCCCGATTAGCACGCGGCATGTTTGACCGCGCCGATAACGGGCCACACGAACACCTACAAAATTTTGCACCCCTACATGCTCGGCCACCGGACGGGCGACCTCTACCAAGAGAACTCCTCTCTATAGCGATTAGAGAGTCGAGTAATAACCCACAATGCCGCAGACAGGCCAACTTAGACGCCCATAGGACAATTTAGCCTATAGACCGACCTAACCGCCTGAATAGGCCGACTTAACCACCCGTATAGGCCTACATAGCCTCTATGTAGGCCATACTAGACGACCATCACAAAATTAAGAAAAATTTTACCAACAAAAAAGTGACCGGGGAACCGAACCCCGAACTTCTGAAAAATTAACCGACAACGCCATAACGGCTCCCACGACCGGTGCATAGTGATGCACCGCGAGGAGATTCCGGGTAAAGGGGATATGCCCGAGGCCCGAGACCTGCTGGGTGCTAAATAGCACACATGCAGACGACAGGAGAGGAAATTCGTCAGATTCCGCTTGCGCCGTCGCCCCCGTGCGGTCGTGCGCTAGCGGAGTCCGCCGCTGACCGAGCACCCGTCCCCGTACGGTTGAGAGTGCCCTCCCACGCTCCCGTCCCCGCACGGTCGAGCTGCCCTCCCGCCTCGGCTAGCACAGCCGTCCCCGTGCGGTTGTGCTGACCGTCGCCGTGTTTCCGTGCCCACTAATGTGGGTTGGGGCGACGGTGGGAGCCTTCCCGTCCTTGTCGCCGCCCTCGCGCGGTTGCGCTGGCAGTCAGTGCTCACCGTCCCCGTACGGTGAGTGCATCCTCGCTCATGCGATTCCCACTCCGATACTCCAGCACCGCCGCCCTTTGCGGCTGTGCTAGAGACCCGCGCTTCCGTCCCCGGACGGTTGTGCCCCACGCCTCCCTCCCGATTCAGCGATAAAGCCTTCGGGCTAGAGCCGTTCTCAGGTGGTGTTTAGTGGGTAGGCACTTCTTCAAAGTGAGTCCCACACAGCCGGCTGCGTGGTATGCTATGAGCATTCACCACCTCCCTCCCCCGCTTCCGGAGGGTGTCCTTGCATTGGGCGCAAAAAAAAATGAAATTCGTTCGGGACAGTTCGGGACCAGCTACCAGTTTTATAGTTTAAAGCAAGAAAGAAGGCAATAGGGAAGTGATAGGAAAGTAGTAAAAGCTTCAACGTTGCACTCTTATGAGGAAATTTCGAAGATAGAATCACTGTTTTCTTTTCCTAATGCACCTTCCAAATTAGATGAAGATACAGTCCACTACGTGACGTAAAGACCGGACCACTCCAAAGGGACCCGTAATCTTAGTCGTCTAACCTTTCTTTTCAGAAAGGGCAACAGACGTTCTTGTGTGACACTCCTTCACGGGGTCACGTCCACCTCGTTGTTCCCGAACCCAACGTGGTGTGATTTTAGTTTCACGGGGTAGAACGTCAATGAATGACTAATCCCTGTCTTTTGGACCCTTTCAATAATAGTCCACACGTAACTAAGGATCTCGACAGTTGTGGTGAAAAATAGTTAGTATAGATTCATTTAATTAGATGACTGTAGAATTCACATGCGTATGTAGTGGTGTTTATGCACATCACTTATTATCGAGCGAGTAATAAAAACGGACGGTTGTACCAAAAAATAGGCCAAAAAACATAGGTGAGTGTCGTGGAACACTCGGTTGGAACGAAGTTCCTTTCGTAGTATATTATTGATTAACAAATACAAATAAATGAATTACTAGCGTCTATTAAAATGAAACGTCATTTAAAATATTATTTCATGGCAAGATAATAAAAAGTTCGAGGGAGATGGATATTAATCCGTTCGCATTATAGAAAGGGTTGTCCGGATTAAACATACACACCAATAAACATATTATAAAAATGTAAATTGTTAAGCTGTAGATAATTATTTTCAGTTATTATATTTAGTTTATTCCTCGGTGACGACTAGATGGCGTTGTTAGATTTATGCAACTTTTGAATCGCGCTGTGGTTTGGTTAGGCTGAGAATTATAAGGCAGTTAAAATTATTATTTTTATATGAATCGTTTCACGAGTAAATAGTCGTTTATATTGTACTAAGTGTTTTATTTCTTGCATAAGTAGCCTGCCGGAAACCTATTCATGGTCCTTCGAACCGGATAGGCTAGGCGTGTTTTTGTGTTATTGCTGCGTCAGTGGTACAGTAGTACCACCCGTGTCGTCACTACTGGCGGTGGATTGCTGTCCAGAACATCCTCAGCGAGGCGCCACGAGCGGCGCCAAGCATGGAGGAGGCTGGGTGTCTACCCGGAGGAGCGCGGACGGGAAGCGGCAAGCAGCAGCGGTGGAGGTTGCGGAGCGCTAGAGGCGCCAGGGTGCATTATAGCGAAGACAAGTGAGTGAGTGTGTGCGGTGATAAATTGTGAGTACATTTTTAAATATTATAATAAAATTAACCAGAAAATTAAACCTTATTTTAAGGATTAGTGGAACTTAGAAAATTTAAGATAGTGAAGTAACTTAGAATAATTTCAATAATTTAGGACTTGTAATAGTTTTAAGTAAATATTGGTTGAGACAGCGAATCCACGCCCGATTTTAGTTAGAATTTAAAGTTAAAAGACTTGTAAAATTTTGCTCATCTGTTTCTTGGACTTAGAAAAATAGGATTGTAAAATATTGACTTAGAAAAATAATTCAGTTGTTTAGAGTTTAACTTTGTCAATTAGAATAAATTACTGTTCTGTTCTATATTGATAAGAATTATAAGTGATTAAATTGTCAAATTAAAAAATTTAAAATGGAGTCGTTTAATGACCTGCAGGAAGACATAAAGGCTAAAATGCTAAAAGTTAAGACTAATTTTAAAAAGTCTCCTAAGGATCGTTTGACGGTTGCTTATATTGAAACAAGGCTAGATAACTTGGAACAACAGTGGACTTTGTTTACAGACACTCATACTAAAATTATTAGTGAGGTTAAGCGAACTGATTTGTATAGTTCGGATTATCACAAAAATATGTGTTGATATGAGAAAATTATATGTTCAATTCAAGACTGAGTTAAAAGAAATGTTGTATAAATTAAAACACTTGAGTCAGAAGTAAAGTCAAGTTCAAATAGTCAATGTGAGAGTTCAGAAAGACGTTTCAAGTTGCCTGAAATAAAATACCTACCTTTTCCGGTAAGTACACAGAGTGGCAGACATTCAGAGATTTGTTTTAGGGCTTGTGCATGAAAACAAGTCACTGGATGATGCCCAGATTTATTATTTAAGGGTTTAACCGGGAAGCCGAGCAACTATTACGCAACATTAAGGTGACGTCGGATAGTTATCAAGTTGCGTGGAAGAAATTAGATAGTATGTATAATAATAAAGGTTTTTGGCGAACGGCATCTTGAAGCGTCTACTAAGTCAAAAAGGTTTGTCGTTTGAATCAGCATCTGAAATTAAAAACTTAATTAGTACAACTTCAGATTGTTTAGACTCAATAAAAAATATTGGTGTGGATGTTTCATCTTGGGATATCCTGATTATCCACATTATAAGCGCTAAATTAGATAAAGATACGCGAAAGGCATGGGAGTTAAGGGTATCTTCAGATCCAAGTGACGAATTACCCACGTTTCAACAATTTTCCAATTTTTTAATAGGGCGTTTTAGAGGTCTAGAAAATATCGATTCTAAGGTACATTACAGTGAGAAAAATTTACTAAATCTTTTCATGTTGTTAAAAATAACCCGATTATATCGTGTGCGTATTGCAGTGCGGATCATAAAATAACTGCGTGCAAAAATTCGGAAAAGAAAGTAATGAAAACGACGTGAGTTCGTGTTAGATAAAAACTTATGTTTTATTTGTTTAAATAGCAACCATTCCGCTAAAATGTGTAAAATATTGTCCGATGCCAAGTGTGTAAACGTCGACATCATTCTTTATTACATCCCAGTGGTGGTTCTGGTTCTGGTAGTGCTGAAGTTGAGACGATTCATCAAACAACCTCGTCGACCAGTCGAAGGTCAACTGAGGAGAGGCTGCAAAGCAGTAATAAGTTAACTGTGCAAGCAGAAAGTTTAGATAAGCCACTTGTGTCTTGTTTTCGACAGGAACTGTTCTAAAATGGTTTTATTAACTACAGCTGTGGTGCAAGCTGAGTCGAGACAGTACTTATTTCCCAGTTAGGGCCTTATTAGATCAGGGTCGCAAGGTTCTTTTATTACCGAGGCTATGGTGCAGCAATTAGGTTTAAAAAGGCGTGCGGCAAAATACCGTAGTTGGTGTAGGTGGAGATAAAGTGTGACTTCAAGTCCACAGTGAAAATTAATTTAAGGTCGAGTTGATCCTAGGTTTCAAGTTAAGGTTAATGCACATGTCCTGAAGTCGGTTACGTCTCTTCTCCCAGTTGCGAAGACAACTAGGGTAAGATGGGAAAACCTGACTCTGGATGATCTGGCTGACCCTGAGTATCGCCGCCTAATAAGATTGACATCTTATTAGGTGCGAGATCTCAGATCAAATTATTCAGGAAGGCATTAAAAGAAACCTCAACGGATCTCTCTTGGCGCAGGATACTGCTGGTTGGATAATATCTGGGGTCTGTGAGGTAGATAGCACGTCAAATATCCATTCTCACATAACTGTGATGCATTCGTATCTGGAAGTGGACAATATACTGAAGAGGTTTTGGGAACTCGAAGCTGAACCACCTGTAACAAAAAATGCTCACAGATGATGAAATTAAATGTGAGAATTATTTGAGGATACTACGAAACAGGATGGAGACGGTCGGTTCATCGTAAGACTGCCGTTTCGTATGGCCAATCGGACTGCATGCGTGGTGAGTTCAGGAAAATAGCTGAAAAAGATTGAGAAATTTAGAATTAAAATTGCAAAAGAACATTAAGTTAAAAGGATTACACAAGTTATAAGGGAGTATTTAAACTTAAATCATATGGTAAAAGTTACAGAGAGGATAAATTTAAAACAGCTATTTACTTACCACACCACGCAGTAGTCCGGGAAGACAAGGATACTACCAAGGTCCGAGTAGTGTTTGATGCCTCCTGTAAGGAAGCAATGGGAAGTCATTGAATGATGATTTATTGATTGGGCCGCACTGCAAGCCGAACTACGTCACATAATTATGCGCTGGAGACAATATAAAATATGTTTGGTGGCGGATGTGGTGAAAATGTACCATAAGTGTTGGTAAATCAGGAAGATACCCCATTTCAGAGGATTCTTTGGAGACATAGTCCTGAAAAGGAGCTTCAAGAGTTTGAATTACTTACCGTAACCTTTGGCACTGCATGTGCTCCATATTTAGCTGTGCGGTCACTGCAAGAATTAGCCTATAAGTGTCAGAATAAGCCAGGAATTGCTAAAATTATTTTAAATGATTTTTACATGGATGATGTGATGACCGGGGCGGACAACCTAGAAGATGCTTATAAAATATAAAGAGTTAACCAAAGTGTTGCGAAAGGAGGGTTTCCGTTGCAAAATGGAAAAGCAATTCTAAGGAAATAGCTAAAATATGGAAAGCAAAGGGTAATAAGGATGAGGAATTAAGGATTAAGATAGATGATACAACTAAGATTTTAGGACTTACCTGGGATCCGCGTGGTGACTGCTTCCGGTACTCTGTAGATCTTGCACCGCAGAAGGACCTGTAACAAAAGGAGAATCATATCTGATATATCCCGATTATTTGACCCACTCGGATGGTTAGCTCCTTGCATTATAGCAGCAAAAATACTAATACAGAAGCTGTGGTTGGCTGGTATCAGGTGGGATGAGCAAGTTCCTACTAATTTAATAAGTGAATGGATTACTTACCGTAAAAATTTAACTGCCTTACAGAATATCAAAATTCCACGCTGGATACACGTGCAATAAATATCAGCGCGAGTTGTACGGATTTTCCGACGCTTCGAAGGTGGCTTATGCGGCTGTCGTGTATCTGCGAGTGGTAGATGAAGGTAAAATGTTTACGTCTCGTTAGTTACAGCTAAAACAAAAGTAGCTCCCATAAAGCAGGTGTCTATCCCTAGACTTGAGCTTTGTGGGGCCGTACTACGCTAAGTTGATGGTTGAGTGGCAGAAGTCATGAAGGTTGAAAGGGATCAGTTACATGCATTCACTGACAGTGAGGTGGTTTTAGCCTGGCTTAACAATCACCCAAGCCGGTGGAAGACCTTCGTGGCTAACCGAGTTTCTGAAATCCTACAGATTTTGGATACACATCACTGGTTCCATGTACCACTAAGAATAATCCTGCGGTTGTGCATCACGAGTATTTCTCGGTGGAACTATCAGAAATGGTTGTATGGTTTGAAGGCCCAGAGTTTCTAAAAAATAAGGTAATTATTTTTACAAAACCAAAACATCTGGTTACAAATCTTGAGCAGGTTAAAGTTCATACAGCGGTCGTTAACACAAGCTTGTGGCAAAGGTTTTCTTCATTCTCGAAGCTTGTTCGTGTGGTTGCTTATTGTCGACGTTGGTTAAGAATAAGAAAAGGTTCAAGTAGTAGGCCAAGTTCAGAAGCATTAGAGCGACAGGAAATTGAGGATTCGATAAGGGTCTGTATTAAAAAATGTCAAGAAGAAGGATTCTGGAAAGAGTTGGAAGAATTGCGAAAACACGGCATAATAGATAAGAAAAAGAAAAAGTTAAAGACATTAAATATATTTTTAGATTCGGAAGGTGTAATTAGAGTAGGTGGCCGGCTGGAAATGTCTTCGCTGTCATTTAACGAGAAACATCCGATTCTCATACCTGAATCTTTCTTAAGCGGACTCTTAATTGCTGATGCTCACCAAAAACCCTGCACGGAGGCCGCAACTCATGATTACCTATTTGAGATCGAAGTACTGGATTGTGGGTGCGAAGGCTCTAATAAAAAAATATTACCGTGGCTGTGTCACTTGTACGCGTTACTCAAGCAGGTCCACATCTCAACTCATGGGACAGTTACCTTCCGCCGTGTGACCCCGAATAAGCCCTTTCTTGTCAGCGGAGTCGATTACGCAGGGCCTATTAATATAAAATTTCAAAGGTAGGGGTAGGGTCTTACAAGGATATATTGCTCTGTTCATTTGCATGTCGACCAGAGCCGTACATCTTGAAGTCGTGAGCGAGCTGTCTACTCAAGGGTTTATAGCCGCTTTAAAGGTTTGTCGCAAGACGAGGTAGGTGTGCTGAGTTATACAGCGATAATGGTACAAATTTTGTAGGCGCTGCTCGAGAGTTACTGTGTCTGTTCAACGAAGAAAAACTAAATTTAAGCCTGAACTGGCAGGTATCTCGCGACCAATGGAACACAATGGAATTTTATTCCTCCTCGCTCGAATTTCGGTGGACTATGGGAGGCAGGAATAAAGTCCACAAAGTTCCACCTCAAACGAGTAGTTGGAAACTCTACGTTGACGTATGAAGAGATGGCCACAGTATTATCTCAGATAGAGCATGTCTTAATTCGAGGCCATTGTCTCGTGTAGGGATCAAACCGAGGTCGTAGTTTTGACTCCTGGTCATTTCTTGGTGGGGAACCACTCATAGTAGTTCCTGATGTAAATTATGAGTCGTCAAATATGTATACCTTGCGAAGATGGCAACTCCACCAGCGAATGATGCAGGACTTTTGGCGTCGATGGTCCCAGGATTACCTTCATCAGTTCCTTCAAAGGCATAAATGGAATATCAGAACCCAGAACCATCAGTAGGTGATGTGGTTTTAGTGAGGACGATCTTCCCCGGCGCGATGGTTGCTAGGAAGATCGAGCAAAACATCCGGGACCCGATAAAATCACGCGAGTCGTCACAATACGTACCAAAAGTTCTTTAATTAAAAGACCTACTTCTAAGATAGCAATTTTACCGGTAACTAAATAAATTATTAGTTGCTGATTCGTAACAGTTTGGACAGTTGCATGGTGGGCGGTTTGAAGGACATTTCTCATTATGTCCTTGTGGGCGGTATGTCCGGATTAAACATACACACCAATAAACATATTATAAAAATGTAAATTGTTAAGCTGTAGATAATTATTTTCAGTTATTATATTTGGTTTATTGTTCCTCAGTGACGACTAGATGGCGTTGTTAGATTTATGCAACTTTTTGAATCGCGCTGTGGTTTGGTTAGGCTGAGAATTATAAGGCAGTTAAAAATTATTTTTATATGAATCGTTTCACGAGTAAATAGTCGTTTATATTGTACTAAGTGTTTTATTTCTTGCATAAGTAGCCTGCCGGAAACCTATTCAGGGTCGTGACTGAATAATCTTACACTTTTTCTCGCCTAGCCCCCATCCGTCAAATTCGTACCGTGAGATAAGGAACTTCGTTCCAAAAAATCTGTTATACCACCACTTAGATACATGTTTCTGCTGCTAAGCAGTAGTACATCCCTGTTTATGTTCCGATATGAAAGGTACCCAAGAGAGTAAAGGCATGGTGCTCAGGCAGACATAAGTCATGGCACCCAGGGTCGGATTAACCTAATGGGACCACCCCTGAAGTATAACCTATTTTGTTAAAAAAATCGTCAAATCGGTTCACAATTAACGCAGATATCGTGTAACTTACATAAAAAATCAATATTTGAAGACGGATATTTATCTTACTTTAAAAAAAAGTCGGTAAATGCGGTGCGCAATAATTGCACTTCACAAAATTTACTGTCACTATTACTGTACACACATATTCACATAATTGTACTGTCACTTCACAAAAAAAGTCACAAAAGTACTTGCTACCTAATTAATTCGTTACTTTATTTTTACTTTAAAAGACCGTGTGGAAACGGTATTTTAGAGGAAAAATAAATGAATTGATAATAATTTCCTAACATATTACATCATGTAAGTATATACATCAGTTCCTAAGATAGTGTATTTATAATGTTAGTGGCAATTTTTATTACTTACATTATGTGAATTAATTAATTAATTATAACGATGTTTTTTAACAGAATACAAAGTCATAAAAAGTATATGGTAACATTTATGAATGCATGTGTGTGTGTGTGTGTGTGTGTGCGCGTATGTGCATGCGTGCGTGCGTGGATGCGTGGTGCATGCGGTCGGCAAGGCAATGCGTGCGTGCGTGTGAGTGTGTGTGTGATAAATAATTAAAAATAAAGTCAAAACAGAAGGTGAAACAATTGACACAAAAAGCCAAAGCAAGAAGAATGGTGGCACATGCAACACATGCTTATTACCAACTTCGTTTGCATTGATACCTATTCTTTACTCTCCACTGGTTTATGATCAACTGTGTCTTTTGATGGTGGAGGCATTATTGCCAGCTTGGCAGACTCAGCAATTGAAACTGTCAAATCGACTAACTCAGAGACGTTCTTAGGCAAGGACAGTTCGGGGAACTTTACCTCAAGTTGTGGGTCACCGGGTTTCACTGACAATAACAATAAAAATACATTAGAAAAACTATATAAACATATTCTATTTGTATACAATTCAATACTTAAAAACACTAGGAGTTCACTAATTTCATTCTCGTAGCGCAGTGGTTAACCGCAGCGATGAGTGCCGCGGGTTCTAATCTCGCACGGAACAAGTATTTGTATGGCCAACAAAAATTGTTCGAGTCTGGTTGTTTATGCACGTGTTATTTATGTAAAACGTCTTAATGTCACAGGATAAATTACAAGTGTGTAGTTGAAACTCAGACAGACAGAATATCATCTTATCCTCATCATCATACCAGCCCATCAAAAGTCCACTGCTGAACATAGGCTTCCGGCATAGATTGCCTTACAGGAATGATTTTGCATAGTTGCCACGCTTTGCAGGCAGGTTGGCATCTGCAGCTTTTTAAAATTATTATTAAGGTGTTATCAGCAAGATGCTGCTGCCCGTCTCCTTTTAAAATAATAATTAATTATCATAAACGTCTGTTTTCTCTAACCAAAACCTTATAAGCCAGTAAACAGTTCCTTTTTTAAATAATGTACCTCTACACCAGGATTTTCTTCTGTATCGTAGGGGCATTTTATATACATATTATATAGCAAAAGGAAGACCTGGAGCCATTATCTGTAAGTCATACAAACACTTGTTCTGAGCGGGATTAGAACCCGCGACCCTACAGCGTCGTAGGCGTACGTTTAGCCACTGCGCTACAGAACCGTCAATTCTTTGCTGGACATGGATTTCTTCCAATAGAGAGATACCCCTAAGGGTGTGTTATAAATTATAATCATTACGTCTAAGAAGCAGTTTGTTGTCTTCATTACCAGATGCTTTGTTCACTTGTTGCTGTTCCCCATTGTAAGTCTAGATATAGAACAGGGGCATACGCGCAGGAAACTATAAAATGATTTTACCTTTTTTTTATAGAATAAGGGTGACAAACGAGCACACAGTCCAACTGATGGTAAGTGCTTGCTGTGGCCCATAGACATCTACATCTATCTTCGTTTGCGAATTAAAATGCAGATGCGTTGTCAGCCGTGAGGACTAAGATAGAATGCCTCTATTCCAGTGAAAAGGGTATCCGGTTCTCTACACTCACCATACGAAACACAGCAGTGTTAAGCTATTATTTTACACTGGTATTCTGTGAGAGCGTGGTCCTTCCCCGGTCGAGCCGACCCATTCGTGCTACAACAACTATACTACTAATATAGCTGCAGCATGGCTCTACTACGTATAAATGATTTTACCTCCACTTATTGCGAGACCATGAGATATACCTGGCATTCTTAGTCGAATCTCACGACACCTGCGGGACAACGTGGGGTAATGGATTTACTTAGGGCAATATACCACAGCAAAAAATTTGTACCCATTTGTAGTTGTCCAACTAGGAAATAATATATAAAGATTGGCTTTTTATGTGAAAGAATTCTTACCACCATACAAGAAGTTGTATGCAATATTAATATACTGTTTGGCTAAAGCGCCATTTCTCTTTGCTATTTCTTTTGTCTCTTCAGGGAAGCATATACCACCCATTGCCGTTGTGCCGATACCGGCATAAAATACTCTCTGGAAATAATAATAACACATTATTTCTTGGCAATAATTTCAAAAACCTATAACCAGTAATCACTATCTTTAATAATTATTTTATCTAAATCTGTACACTAACTTAAGTGGTAACTAAAATAGTTGCAGAGTACAGCAGTGTTGTGCAGAATTCTGGGATTTAGTGATATGGTCACAGAAAAAGTCATCCACAGAAAAATAACTGAAATATTATGTTATTTTAAACATGAATATTTTTTCTGGCGACCACTTTCGTTTCTGAGTATGATTTGAATTATATATTTGAGCCTCTATCTTTAATGTAAATTCCGACAAATGGGAACTGCTACATTACTCGGCAACTAGTGTTCATTAGTTTTAATTAGGGTATGTGACGAAATAAAGTGAAAAGAGTATGCGTCTTCTATATTTACTCACCCTAATAATGCCTCCTCTAAGGCCAAATATAAAACCTGTAAGACCTCCCATGGCAACTGCTCCATATCGTACTTCCTTGTTATCTTCTTCTCTTAGGTACTGGACAATCCCTATTAAATATTTAAAATGGTCTTATTATTTCAATTCCAAGCAGCAATATAGAGGATACTACCAACAAAATTTAAACCAACATGCAGTTCTGTCCCGGAACTCGTGGTAATTGTCTTGAACGGTATGTAAAAGCGATTCAGTGTGAGCTATGCCAATTTGGGCTGTCTCTCGTACTACTTGCACTTGTGGATGTATTACTGATCTTAGGTAGCTACTTTTCTCGGCCTTGGCCTTTGATTTTATGTATCTGTAAATTAAGAAACCCTGTTTAAATTTTTCTAATAAAACCCATAAGACAACAGGCACATTGGACAAATTCTTCCACTACACCATTACCGTTACAGCCTATTAAAGTCCACTGCTGAACATAGGCCTCCCCCATAGTCATAGGAGAGATATTTGCCATAGTTGCCACGCTTGGCAAGCGGGTTGGCTACCGCAGTTTTTTATTTTAGTCCCGATTTGATTCCCTCTGTCGCCTCTTACGACACACGGGATGATATGGGGTAGTGGACATTCTTTCACCGCCACTACGCGGTTAACCACCTTGGAGAAATCAACTATACCACCTTGGAGATATCCACTATACCACCTTGGAGAAATCCCCACAAGACCGATAAATCCTGATACTCTGGCAGACTAATACTTTTTTGACTTTACTTGTGGGTTTTGAGGAGACAAATGCCATAACAGATCAATCGCTTCTAAAAAAACAGTAATAGTAGGAACTATAATGAAGGTAATGACAGATAGCTACCATGAGGCATGTCCACAAATCACTCCACCATGTTACATTGATGACAAACAACAACGGTGAGGCAATGAATTAGATTGAAGACTTAAGAAGTTGAGAAAAGCCTCGAATAGGGCCATGAATACCTTTACGGAAGACAGTTGCCATGCTTAGCAGGTGGGTTGGCAACTGCAATTTTTTAACTACAATATGTAAAACAATATACATATATAATATATGCTCTGTAAACACCAGGAATACCTATGTGTGTATTGTAGAATTTACTTTGAAAAAGAAAATCCCGCTGGGTTTCTTGCTGGTTCTTCCCAGGATATAGGTTTTTCTAACCAATAATAAAAATAAAAAATGACTTTCAATAAGAATTATTTGTAATCTATATTAAATAAAAAATTATTGTTATTATAGTATAGTATATAGTATTGAATTTTAATGCCTGGGAGAGTTCACAAGATGCCTTAGGTATTTTTTGTGATCTTTCCAAGGCTTTCGATTGTGTTCATCATCATATATTAATCAGGAAACTATATCATTACGGTGTCAAAAATATTGCGCTTAGACTTATTATTTCATATTTAAATAACAGGACTCAAAAAGTCGTTATCAATGATAAAGGTTCCTTCGAATTAGTAGTATCAATGGGCGTTCCTCAGGGCTCGATTCTTGGCCTATTCCTGTTCTTAGTCTATATTAATGATTTACCTTATCTTGTAGGGGACAATCACGATATAGTATTATTTGCTGATGATACCTCTTTAATTTTCAAACTCAAACGACAGTTTATTAATTATGACAATGTAAATAATGCTCTATCGAAATTAGTACATTGGTTTAACGCCAACAATTTGCTCATAAACGGCAATAAGACAAAATGTATTAAATTTACAATACCTAATGTTAAACTATCAAATACCAATGTGCTCTTAAATGGGGAGGAGTTGAGTCTTGTGGATACCACTGTTTTTCTTGGTATTACTATTGACGCGAAGCTTCAATGGGGCCCCCATATATCTAAATTAGCAACCAGACTTAGTTCTGCAGCATATGCTGTAAGAAAGATTAGAAGTCTCACCAATGTTGAGACAGCTAGATTAATTTATTTTAGTTACTTTCATAGCGTGATGTCTTATGGAATTTTGCTATGGGGTAATGCGACTGACATCGAAGCTATATTTGTTTTGCAAAAGAGAGCCTTACAGGCGATTTATAACTTAAATTGTAATGAATCCCTTAGAGAAAAATTTAAAGAAATAAACATATTAACTTTGGCATTGCAATATATTTACGAAAATGTAATGTATGTACATAAAAACATAAACAGCTTTGATAAGAATCAAGATGTTCATACTTTAAACACAAGGAACAAACATAAGCTTGTAATACCAGTTACTAGACTCCACAGAATTAGTAATTCATTTATGGGGCAATGTGTACGTTTTTACAACAAAATCCCAGAAAATGTACAAAATTTGTCAATAAATAAGTTTAAATGATTTATTAAAGAAAATTTTTACAAAAAGGGTTATTGTAATATCAAAGAATACACAAAAAAATACAGAAAAATACCCTGGGAATGAGGTGATCGCCACCATGCTGGTTCTATTAAAACTCATTTAAAATTTGTACAAATAAAAAAACAAAATTATTGTAAAGTGAAATATGTTTTTAAAAAAAAGTCCCGCTGGGTTTCTTGCTGGTTCTTCCCAGGACAAAGGTATTTTCCGAACCAATGGTAAATAAAAAAATTACTTTCAATAAGTATTATGTAATAATCTATATTGAATAAAAATTATTCTATTCTATTCTATGGGGTAGTGTGGATATTCTTATACGACCACTACCACGTGTTCATTTTATGACAAGCGTCGCCCTTAGAGTACCGATAGCAACGCTGAAATTGTGCTCCCGTTCGATCTCTAGTTTGTTATTGTTTTTGTTACAGTTGATTTTTTGTTTCTGTTGACTTTTTACGTCCGTTAGTTTGTGATAAACACAGAATTGAGTGATGGCAGTGACACTGAAACGAACGATTTCGATAAAATAACTGGTATCGAAGTTATGGATGCGTAAATATCTACCTACCAGTTTCTGTTCGTGACTTCGTAAATAATTCATTTAAAATGTATAATAAAACTATAATAAAAATATTTTATTTTATCGGACACGTTTCTTTCAGTGTTATTATTTTACTTTACTAACTAAATAAATTATTCAATAATATGCATTTTATCTACTAGCTTGCCCTCCATTTCTGTGTACAGGGCAACAAACTAAAAATCGAACCTCTTACAACAGCTGTGACGTCATAACGGTCGACGACGGCAAACTCGAAAGTAACGCGTAGTAGGTACACTTTTATATATTATACACTTTTATTTTATATAATATAGGTTATATTTATAATATATTATGTGTGCATGTGTATGTCTATATATGCATATGTACGTAAGTTTATAATAGTAGTTTGCTTTGTATTTTTATTTTCCCATTATCATTTTTTTTGTAACCGCCAACATCAAATGTGAAATAACTGCCCTTAGGTTAACTGGCAGAGAATGCTTTTAGCACCTTTATTGCCTACACATAATGTAAGACGTCTTACGTCTGACGGCTTAGACGTCTCCAGATGGTAGTGGATGGTGTTTAAGTTTGAATGAAGTCCCCTGATGTTGCAAAAATTCATGGATAGCATGGGAGGGGTCGCCTTGGTCTTGTTGCGTAATAAAAATGGTAACGGAGGACATATGTGTTTTCATTTGGCCATTTGCATCAGTTTCCATCACTATAAGGCAGCGGGACCTGACAGTATTTTTAAAATATTTTTATACATACAATTAAGTTACTTAACAAGTTAAACTAGTAATAGCTTGGTAGCGATCACCCCATTTCCAGAGGTTATTGTCATCCATGTATTTAATAAATCCACTTTGTACAATCTTTGTTTAATATTTTTTTTGAAGTTAACTACAGAGAAACTGTATATTTTCAGAGATTTGGTTGTAAAAGCATATACAGACAATATTGAGGCAATCTCAAGAAAGAATATTGCAATATATATATATATATATCACAAGCTTGTATGAGTGGGTAATATCGCTTTTTCTGAATATCATATCGAAACTATATATCAATATTTGATATTGGATTTCGAAACACTATATTTTCTGAAACTATATATTGACGATATGCCGCTCTAGTATACCTCAAGATGAAAATCGACCCCATAGTTATTAGAATACAGGTTTACGATTTACGGTATTTCTAATACTGGACTACCTACGTACAGTATATATAGTGTATCCTACTATATGATACTTAGAGTGACTAGGTACTATTATGATAACTAGAGTATGCATTATGTATTGTATACAATATACAACTAAACTAATAGTCACCATTAATGGACTGTCCTTCATACTATTATCAGTTTAGGACTGCCTGAAATATTTTCGGTTTTGATAAAACCATGTTTTATTGTTTTAATAGTTAATTAGGTACATATAAATGTAGATACATATACCGCCTTACTTCAATAATGCAGGCGTATTTATCGGTCCATTTGCTGATATGCATATTTTACACTATATACAATCGTTTTACAAAGTTAAGCATTACTTTATTTTATTTATTAAGATATACAAACAAATGTACAATGGTATTTATAAAAGTATTATCAAAAAATAGTATAGTATATATAAATTCAACACTGTATACCACATATTAGTATAAACAATAAGTAAAGAGTTGAAGAGAAAAAGTTACTATCACAAAAAGAAACATAAGTATTAAACAGTATAAAATAATCTTGCACAAATCAAATATTAAATTTGTAATACCTGTAATTTATTCTTAATATATTTTTAAAGCACAAATGTGAGGCAGTAAAAATATCAATATCACTAAAGTAATCATTATATGATTGCACTATGTGTCTTAATGAGGAACGAAGGCCAGCTTTAGTACGACAGATAAAAAATACAAAGTTAAAATAAGTTTTTTGTTTTATTTTTTACTAACTACTAAATATTTACATTGTTTATCATTAGAAGTTCGAGACATTATTCAAATCTGTGTTTGTTAAGATTAACATTTAAAAATGCGAGTTAATGTTTCAATTTAACTAAAGTAATACCTATACAGTAACTACACACAAATTTACACTACAAATTTATTAAATACACTGTTATAAATGAGTCACAAATTATTTTCTTAGTCACAAAATTATTATAAACAAGAAATTTTTAAGTTTAAAATGTACTTGCTGCACTATAATATAAAATAGTTACTTATACACAAATAATTATTTACACAAAATGTGTGTCACAAAATTAAATTGTTTTATACCAAAATATCACAAATAAACTCTAAAACAAAATCAAATTATTAATTTCAAAACTTCCAAAACTTAGGAGGAACAACAAATAAATGCACTCACTCAATTGTTTTACCTATGTGAAACTAAAAATAGAATACTTCAAAAATACTTAAATTTTCACTCCTAATTTCTTTGCTCTCTAATTCAAGGCCAAATGTTAACAAGTGCTACAACATACATAAAAGTGCATTGCGATCATTACTACCCTTAGATTAAGGTCAAAAGTTGAAATTTAATAAAACAATCATGCCAAAATACCAAGAGAATCGAGTCTGCTCGGTATTCATTTGTGATACAGTATCGATTTGACTTTGGATTTTGATACTACTGCGATACAATATCGTCGCAAATCTCAATCAGCTGTTGGGTACAAGCAATATAGTGTTTCGCCCGATATATAGTTTTCGATATCGGATCGGATATATGATATTGAAGCAATATATAGATTCAATAACTATATACATTTTGTATCGCCCACTCCCACAAGCTTGTGTCTGTTCCTAGTATTAACAGATTTTATGTACATACATTACAATAAAAATAAAATATTAATTTTCTTAAATTATTGCCTGAGACTCTTTAGGTTTTAAGTTATAAATTGCTCATATGACCTTATGGCATCTTTTGCAAAACAAATGTAATATCAATGTCAAAATAAAATTGTGATTTAATGTATAACTTTTAATTTTAATTACAAAGTACAAACATAAGAATATTTAATTTTTATAAAACTAAAACTTATTTTGTTTTGTGTTCGCAAGAATATTGAAGAAAATTGTATTTTAGTATCTCGAAAAAAAATGTTCTGAGTGCTGAATGTAAACGTAAGATAAAAAATTGATCTTTCGAACAGTAGTCATTCGAAAGTCCTAACTTTGGGTAGTTAATCTAAAAGCATCAAACACATAAAGAACTAAAAAACTATTGCCTTGATAATTTAGTTGTAAGACTAGGTACATACTCCCCATATTCAGCATGTGGTGCTTCGTATATTGGCAGCTCAGAGGGTCTCATTGGCGGCGGTTTTAAAGGTTCTTTCAGACTCTCCTGAACAGGAGTCGCAGCGCTGATTGTTGGTATCAACGCGATCACCCCGGATCCCAAAGCCACTTTTCGAAGCATTTTTAGAGACTTATTAGTAAATTGAGGCAAACACTACGTTGTAAAATTTATAGATCAACTAATTAACTTTCGTAAATCAGATTGTAATAAATATTTAAAAATTACTATAAAATAGTTTAATTTTCGGTGATCAGCTGCTCAAATTGACACAATATGTCAAATTTACGATTATGTAATTTATAATTTTTTTTTATAACTGGGTGTACGGCTCTGGGTTCTAGCCCTTCTGAGCCTGAAGTTACAATGTATAATTATCCTTCATCATAGACTTAGGATATACTAGCGTATAGACCAACATAGTGTGCAAGGGCGAAAAAAATTCCTAGTGGCAAAAATGCAAGATAGAAAAGGATACCAAATCTCATGACTCTGTAACCGATTTTGAATGACAGGTCGGCACAATTTGGCACGCAAGAAATAGCTCCGAGATATTTTGTAATTTTTTAAAGTATAATATTGGTTATTTTTAGTAAGTAACTTTTTTCCAAAATGGTTAATTGTTCCGTGAGTGAGTGTGCTGTTAATAATAGAAATAATCCTGATAATTTCACATATCACAGGTAAATTCTCAAGACATCGTCAATGTTATGACGCGTTTATTTTTGGTTAAAATTTATGTTACATACTGTTTTAAATATGGGATATATTCAATTATTTTGTTAATTTTGATATTTTGCAAAGAAAAAAGTCACATTGTTGATAATTTGCATGAATTTGGTAATTAAATTTTTATACAAAATATTTTACATGTACGCTAGGGATTGACTCAACTATATCAAAATTAATGTCGATATTTATCTTGAATGTTTATAATGAATCGATAGACTTGCCTACACAACAAGAAAATAAATCCTCGGTTTGCGTTCTAAAATGTAATTTTATTTTGCCGTTTTTCAAACAGATTCTCCGGATTCTATAATTAGAAAAATTGTTTAAGGTTAATTGGACGGGTTGGTTGGAATGCAAAGAAGAACTCAACAATTTGCAGCAAACATTTTCTTGAGAAGTATAAAAGAAAAGTAGAATAAAACAATTTTATTAAAAGGAGTCATTTCTACATTATTTGTACCAGTAAGTAAAATATTGTTATAATAAGACTTCAAAAATATAACTTTCAAAACTTTAGATAATTATAGAGACAGATTTTCATACATTATAAAACTGTAGTACATTAAAGACAAAAAAATCTTAAGATTATCCTATTTAAGCCATTGTGAACCCAACTAAGTATCTATTTATCAACCAAAATAAATGTATAACGTAGCTTAACCAACTGCACAGCCTCACGGTCACACTAGTACAATATTCATAGCATCATGCTATTTTCCCCAAGGGGTTGAGCGGAGCTTCGGAACTTCGGATTATATTCCCAAATCATAACGATAAAACTTTTAGCGTAGTTAGGTATAGATATTTAGTAATGCTCCTCAAGCGCTACTGAGCTGCTACAAGACGACCGTGCATGAGACGTGATAGTATAAATTCCATAGTATTTGATACTCACAACGGTCAATGCCCGATTCATGCTTGATGGCCGACGACATTGTCGCGAGGGCTTAAATAGCGTGGTTTATTTAATACAGCGTTATTTGTAGAGAAGAGGAACTCGTGGTTAAGTAATAGCTGCGCAGATCAATAGATCTGCGAAATTAAGTTGCACTTGCCGCGGTCAGTCCATGAATGAGTGACCATTTTCTTAACATATCGAGATTGAGAGAATAGAGAGTGCATCTGTATCCTCAGCCACTTAGTGCACTTTACTGTGTTAAGATCATTATGTTTTTAAAATTCATGCAGCTAAAATGATAATAAGTTTATTATTACTTTATACTTTTCAGGACAGATGAGAAAGAATATAAACATGAAGCATGATGAAGCCTCATAAACATATTGGCCTTTAAACAGAGCAATCTTATTTAACTGATTCCTACAAGTTTCCTTCCTTAAATTATTAAGTTTACATTCATACTAAAGTCGAATGTTAAAGTAAACTTCTATAATCTATTTAATTATTAATTATTAAATGTTTGTAATTATCACAAGTAATACTTATATGAAAATAAAGCAGCCATTATGTTGTACTCCGTGTCCCGTTTTGTTTCCCCATCAAAACATTTTATAAAATATATAAAATATAAATAGGTATATACTTAGTTAGTATCTACCTATTTATATTAACAATATGTTAAAAAATAAATTCCGGGGAAACTGCCCACGGCAGTAAATATTTTTCTCCAAAGATCATAGCTCGAAAATACAACATTCTGATCTGATTATTGGGAAGTTTTATTAGGTTTTTCGGTAAAGTCACCTGGGATTTTATACATTTGAATTAAAATCCAACAAAAGGCAGGTAGGTTCAGCTTATTCCCAGGAACATGTTATATGAATATTTTTTGATTATTTTAGAACTATCATGGTAAAATTCAGTTAATTTTTGAAGTTATTCAACTTCATGCACTAAACAATTTTTTATAATCTTTTTACCGCTTCCTTAACAATCATTTTCGATAGTCCTTTTAAGTAAAATATACATCACTAGCTAACGCACACAATGACAAATCAAAATTGGTCACGCGTTTTCGGGCTGTCAGGTGGTCTATACGGTAGTATATTCTAAGTCTATGTCCTTCATAGTACACTGCTTTACAATATGTAGATGCGTCACATTGTGCAGACCTTGGAAGATTATTACGGCAACTTGATAGGCGCCTAAGCAGACAGACATCTTATCTTGAGAATCACATCACCATCAGAGCACTTGTTTCACCGTTTCCACTAATAGTTCACATGCGCAGACACTTAATACACAAAATCGCACCACTTTTACATATCAAAATCCACTTTAAACCATTATTTAAACACTAATACAAGAGCAGCAATCCTCCACCGTTCAAGTTCCCGCTAAAACTCCTGTAATTTGCAATGAGTAGGTAACTTTACACAGTAATAGTTAGTGACACAGACTACTAAGAGGATACTACGCATAATAGTCACATATAATTGTGACAATCATAGACTTAGAATATACCATAGACTTAGAATATACTGGCGTAAGTATATCCTAAGTCTATGGAATATACTGTACGCCAGTATATTCTAAGTCTATGGTGACAATTTTAAACATAGTCAATCCTCTACAATACCTACGATTTTAAATGATTTCTGTGATAACACCTCAGAGTATAGATAGCAGTTGCGCACGTAGGGCTCAGTGATCGTCCCATTATGCCAAGAGTAAGCAGGTGTTCTAAAGTTCTAAACAATCAATAATTACGTACGTCAAGCCTATTCATTATCATTTCGCACCGTGCGTCATGCATGACCTTGGCGGGACGTACAGGAAAATGGACCATGAATAAGACGCTTAACTAGATGATGACTGATACAAAGATGAAGCGGTTGAATAGTGATTTGACGCCTATGCGTTATTATACACAAATGATTAGTTTAAATTAGGTAAGTATTTAGTAAGTAACAAGTAAATGGGTAATTATAAGTCAAGTTTTAGCTGATCTATAAAACACGGGTACGGATTTATAAAACAATGTTTTTAATCAAACACAAAAATATTATTAATTTACTGTTCATTAATCTAACTAACTAAAAGGGTTGACTTATTATATACAGGGTTATTTTGCAATAACCGGCCAAATTTTCAGAGAAGGTTCAGAATAAGTAATATAGGCAAATGGTAAAGAAAAATTAATTAAAAAAATCTCAAACTTTCTGTCCTTTTTATCTTTCAAATTCAAAATGCGTGGTAATGCATTATTTTAACTGATTGTCATTAACACCTACTATTTCAACTATGCACGCACACATTCGTAAGTATCGATTAGTAGGCAAAAACGTTGTGAATTAAATCGCACACAGAAGAGCGCGCGTACGCGTAATTGTTGCCCATAAATCACATTTTATTTGGGATAATTTCAAATAAAAGTAGAAACCTTATTTACTCATATTTTCAAAAACTGCAATAACGGTATATCATTACAATCTATATATTTGAAGTTAAGTTTAAAGTTTGGCTACTCTTTGAAAAATAACCCTGTAATTGTCGTTTTGTTTGCTTTACCGCAGTTTTACGTACACGATATTTCATTCTAATGGCAATATATACTTGAATGACATCCATTAGTTTTGAAACGTGAACATAGACACGTAATTATGTAGGTACCTACATAAATAACTGCCGAAGCTACTTTTGTAATCGCTCAAAATAAATTTAATCTTACTTCAAATTTAAGCCCTGGTGTTACACCTCCAACCAGCTTGCGCAGCCCACACTTGCCTTCAAAAATGGACAAAGCACTAAAATGAATGAAACAAACGAAACTCTTTTTATTGCTAACACCCATTTATTTGCCAATTCACATCTTTTTGGAAATCTGAAATAAGAAAAGTATTTTAACCGTATTTACTTTTATTATGTATCTATATAAAAATGTTATTCAAAACAAAAATATCGAACGTTTACTTGCATGGAATCATCCTCAGAATATGTTATTTTCCAGTTGTTTCAATTAAATCCAGGAGTAATAGTGTTCTGTGTTAAACAGCTATACACTACACCATACAGTTAAAATTAAAACAAAGAGTTCAACGCTGTTAAATGCTGTCAAACTAGATTTTTGATGTGTTTCGTCTTTCTCCTCGCTTTCCCGCAATCTGTGGGAGTGATTTCGTGAAAAGGGACAGAAGTGTGTAACAGGAAGCCGGGTAAGCGTGCGCTATTTGATTTGACTAATGAGAGCGCGTGATGGTAGAAAAGTGTGCTGTATGTTATATAGTTTGTTATATAAACTAATGTATATAAACTACATTAATAACTGTATTTACTGTTGATGACAGGTGTCTGTTCAAAAAAGTTCAGATCATTGGTAAAAAATTCAAGTGAATAATTATTCGTATTTAGCTTTTTTTTAGTTTTGAGGTTAATTTCTGTCGCTACTCAATTGATATTTTAAACTTTGATTATTTTATTTATTTTATTTTATTTTATTTTATATGGGGAGCTTACAGCTACATTTACAATCTAGATTACTATATTAAAATTTATATGCCAATAAAAAGCTTCCACATATAGGCATAATACATTAACAACAAATAGTTACTCAGACACACTACTTATGAAATCTATTGTAAGGGTAGATTTAATGCTCGCAATACTATTCACAGAATAAGTCTAAGTCTTTATTTTTGGAATAGTTATTAAATAACCTTAAAGCTGTATAAAACTGTTACTTCTATAAATAGTATGACAAGATGGAAGATGGAGTAATACATTTTGCGTAGTTTTTTTAACAGGGGTTGTTATAGCGATGGGCGATTGTTGCAAAAAAAACAATCGACTAAATCGAAAATTATGCTATTGCGCATTCGATTGTCGATTTAGTAGTTCCTCAGCATGATTATTCGAATAACAATCGACAAACTACTAATTGTACGCATATCGCACATCGGTGCGGTGCGTGCGGGACAGTGTTGAATGCGTCGATCGTTTTTAAGTATTACATAATACATATTTTAATTTGTTTACTTTAGTTGGTTAATGAATATTGACTTTTTAGAGAAAGGTCACGCGCAGTTTATGAATGACCGGCTTGACGCGATGCTTAAAAATCATAATATTGTTGCGCGCCACTATTAATGGTTTATACATGGCAACACTAGTTACCACTAGCGCCCTCTAGTATCAGTAGCAGAACTAGGAAGTCAAGATCCTTCTAGAAATTTCGGGACCGATATGTACTCGAACATTCTAGATGTTTCTACAGTAGAAGGTTCTGGAAACTATCTGAGGCCCTATATAAGGCCGGTATAGACCGCGACCGAGTCAGTATTGAATTGGCGATACAAGCGAAGACTTTGAAGCGATACAACTGCGAACTAAAGCGATCTGTAGTAAAATTGTGTTTTGTTATTAGTGTGGTTTAAAGCTGTAATTAGTGTTGTGTAATTAAAGTGTCAATTTTAGTAATTCACTCGGCAGTTTTTAATTGTCTCGAACCCCAAGCTCGTAACAATTGGTGTCAGAGTGGGATTTAATCATGCCGATTTTACCTAAAGATGACACGGAGGGTATCCGTACCGAAGTCAACGCCAACAGGAGACGGACCAGAGACGATTTGGTGGTACAACATCGCAAGCGTCGGAGGGCCAGCTGCCGACCACGGAGGTCGGCCCGTCAGCAGCTCCTGCATTTGGCACCTGACTTAGGTGCTCTGATGATGATGCTGCAGGAGCAGGCCCGCCGACAGGAGGAACAGGCCCGCCGACAGGAAGAACAGGCCCGTCGGTTGGAAGAGCGGCTGCAGCGGGGACAGGAGGAGCAGATGCTTCTCATGAAGGACCTTCACGCTACCTTCGGGAAAGAGCTAACCGAGGAGAAGCGACATTTCTGCTGGGATGAAAGTTGCGATATCGCATTCCAGGAGCTCAAGGACCGTCTGTGCAAAACACCTATTTTGGGGTACCCTGATGCGAGCAAGGAATTTATAGTTGACACAGACGCAAGTGATATAGGACTTGGCGGTGTGTTGTCTCAAAGGAATGGTGATCAAGAGGTTGTGATAGCGTACTTCAGCAAGTCTTTGTCAAAGCCGGAAAGGAACTATTGTGTCATAAGACAGGAATTGCTTGCTGTGGTAAAGTCCTTGCAGCATTTTAGCAAATATCTTCTGGGGCGGAAATTTCTCTTACGAACTGACCATGCTGCACTGAAATGGCTATTGCAGTTCAAAAATCCAGA
Source organism: Parnassius orleans (assembly GCA_029286625.1). Classification (NCBI taxonomy): domain Eukaryota; kingdom Metazoa; phylum Arthropoda; class Insecta; order Lepidoptera; family Papilionidae; genus Parnassius; species Parnassius orleans. The sequence continues at coordinate 22,514 of JAGSMP010001419.1, read as the reverse complement.
AGGACAAGTTGCGAGATGGATTGAGCTACTACAGGAATACGACTTTGTGATCGAACATCGCAGCGAAATCTCATGGCAACGCAGATGCATTGTCAAGAAGACTTTGTCCTGAAGATTGCAAGCATTGTACTAGGCAAGAGGGTAAGGAAGTGGTATCTGTGAGGATGCTTATGACAGACCAGCTCAACAATGAGTGGAAAGACAGCCTACGACATGCACAGCAGGAAGATTCGGACATCAAGCCGATTCTAGAATGGATGAAGGCCAGTGCTCCTAAGCCCAAGTGGAGTGACGTTTCAGCGATGAGTTCGACCACGAAAAGCTATTGGGCCCAATGGGATAGCTTGCTGATTCAGGATGGAGTCTTGTGCCGTAAATGGGAAAATGGTCAGAGACAGTTGTCATTTGCAAATGGTTGTCCCTAAAGCTAAAGTACCGGATGTTCTAGCTGTACCATAATGGTTGTTCAGGAGGCCACCTGGGAGTTAAACGAACTCTACTGAAGATCCGAGAACGGTTTTACTGGGTCCACTGTCGTGACGATGTCGAGGACTGGTGTCGCAAATGTACAAGTTGTGCGGCTGTAGGGACCTCAAACTCGTAGTAGAGGTGCATTGAAATTATACAATGTTGGTGCACCATGGAGAGGATAGCCATTGACGTTGCGGGGCCGTTTCCGGAAAGTGAAAGTGGTAACAAGTATTTCATGGTTGTGATGGATTACTTCACTAAGTGGCCAGAAGTCTTCGCCATTCCAAATCAAGAAGCTTCAACAGTTGCAGATAAACTAGTTCATGAAGTCTTCTGTCGTTTTGGAGTACCTTTAGAGATTCACAGCGATCAAGGAAGGAATTTTGAGTCTCAAATATTCCAGGAAACTTGCCGAGTTATGGGTACTCATAAAACAAGAACAACTTCTTACCACCCACAATCTGATGGAATGGTAGAAAGATTTAATCAGACATTGGAGAGGTACCTAGCAAAAGTTGTGGAAAAACGGCAACGAGACTGGGACAGGCACATACAACCGTTTTTGTTGTCATATCGAAGCGCTGTTCACGAAAGTACATCAGTGACACCAGCTTTAGCAAATTTTGGGAGAGAATTACGGCTGCCTGCAGACCTGATCACCGGAATACCACCTGATGCCCCGCAGTATAACCGATTATACAAATGACTTGCGGGACAAAATGAATGACATTTATGAGCACGTCAGACAGTCGGGTCAGCAAACGTCTGAGAAGATGAAAACACGGTATGACCGCAAAATGAACAACACAGGGTTTAACGAAGGTTCACTGGTGTGGTTACACAATCCAGTTCGCAGCAAAGGGAAATCTCCTAAGCTTCAAGCTAAATGGGACGGACCGTACCGGATTGTGACAAGGATCAATGACGTAACCTACCGGATACAGAAAGGTGCAAGAGGTACTCCTAAGATCGTACATGTGGATCGACTGGCGCGTTATTATGGGGCCAATAATGCTCGGGATGAGCATGTCTTAGGAGGGGGCAGTGTTGCGCCACTATTAATGGTTTATACATGGCAACACTAGTTACCACTAGCGCCCTCTAGCATCGAGTAGCAGAACTAGGAGTCAAGATCCTTCTAGAAATTTCGGGACCGATATGTACTCGAACATTCTAGATGTTTCTACAGTAGAAGGTTCTGGAAACTATCTGAGGCCCTATATAAGGCCGGTATAGACCGCGACCGAGTCAGTATTGAATTGGCGATACAAGCGAAGACTTTGAAGCGATACAACTGCGAACAAAAGCGATCTGTAGTAAAATTGTGTTTTGTTATTAGTGTGGTTTAAAGCTGTAATGGTGTTGTGTAATTAAAGTGTCAATTTTAGTAATTCACTCAGCAGTTTTAATTGTCTCGAACCCCAAGCTCGTAACAATATAATGTAAATATTGCATTAATAAATTTGTAAATACGCTTAGCTTAATAAGAATGACTTTTTAATACTAGAGAGTCATGTACCTATTAAAGTATGAATAATGTTTAGTGAATTTCATGCGCAAAATTTAAGCAATAAAATTAACATCAACAATTTAAAAATAATAATTCAATACAAAAGTAAGTAATATTTTAACTGTTAATTTTATCTGTTAAAAAAATTTACAAATAACTTTTAACAAATTAATAAATTTAACCATTAACATCATGTCTTGAATGGATGTTCCCTCATTCAATGGTTTGATTACAATACAAAACAGACAATTGAATAATCTATTGGCGCCAATCGCATACCTAATAACTGCAGTCGTAACGTAAGTAGTGGCGCACAGACTTAGCGCAAGCGCAGGTGCACCGCACAACGTCTTTAGTAACTACTTATTTAGTAGTACGCATAATGGGTGCGCTGCGTTACAAATTAGTAGTTAAAGTTGACACGGTAACCGTGTCAGTCATTGTCGCCCGCCGCACGCCGTCGATAACAATCGACTAACATGGATTGTTATCGAATTTTATCGACTAAACTGAACAATCGACTAATTCGATTAGTTTTAGTAATAATCGCCCATCGTTAGTTCTTATTAAGATTTTACTGAGAAGTTCCGGACAATTTTTATTGTCCGGAGTTTCTCAGTAAATTCTGTTGGCTCTACCACGTAAAAAATTTTTACGTGGTAGAACCTGCTAACTATATTATGATTGTAGCACGAATGGGTCGGCTCGACCGGGGTAGGACCACGCTCTCACAGAATACCAACGTAAAATAGCAGCTTAATGCTGCTGTGTCTCGTATGGTGAGTGTAGAGAACCGGAGACTCGCTGGAAACGAGGCATTCCATCTTAGTCCTCAGGTGTGACAACACATCTGCATTTAGATTATTAATTGAGGATAAATGTAGATGTCTATGGGCCACAGCATCCACTTGCTATCGGGTGGACTGTGTGCTCATTTGTTACCCTATACTATAAAAAACATTTTACTTTGTGCGACTTTTAATAGAACAGACGTCAGCTATGCCCTGCGTATGTTTAGAATAATATGAAGTCTTTTGCAGCGATCCTCGTAGTCGTCAAAAGGTAGGTTAAATTTATGATACAATAAAGCAGTGAACTTTTTGAATTTTTTCAATATTGTTTATATTAGGTCCTTACATATGAAATTAGCGTTTTGTCGTACTGACCACTTTGATTTGAAATATCTCCTCTTTGGTTAAGAATTCCAATTGAAATTTATAAATTCATTTAGCTGGTACATTTCAGGTTGGAAAACAGTCATTCATTTGTATTTTCCTCATTATTTTATTCTTTGGCGTCGCTTATTACCGCACAATGGAAATCATGAAATATCAGTATATTTACAAGTTCTACCGTGGCACCAGTGCTGCAGAAACAGCTCGAAGGATTAATGATGTGTACGGTGCTGGTGTCGCAAAGAAAGCACGGTACCTTTTGATTTCAAAATTTTCGTTCTGGAAATTTCGATCTTCAGAACCAACCCCGTGGACGGCCGGAGACCAAAGTGGAAAATGAAGAATTAAAGGCTATTGTGGAAGCGGATCCATCACAAAGCACTTCAGAGATAGCTGCAGGCTTCGGGGTAAGTGATAAAACTGTATTAATCCACTTGAAGCAAATCGGGAAAGTAAAAAAACTTGAACGATGGGTACCTCATGAATTGAGTGAATCGAACTTGCAAACACGCGTCGACTGCTGTGTTACTTTGCTCAACCGACAAAATAATGAAGGATTTTAAATCGAATCATTACTTGTGATAGTAAGTGGATACTGTACGATAATCAGAAGCGCTCGTCGCAATGGCTGAACCAGACCAGCCAAATCCTGCTCTAAACGAAAATTGACTCAGAAAAAGTTACTTGTGAGTGTTTGGTGGACTAGCGCCGGTGTCGTTCACTACAGCTTTCTAAAATCTGGCCAAACGATTACAGCAGATATCTATTGTCAGCAACTGCAAACCATGAAGGAAGAACTAGCTGCTAAACAACCGAGATTGGTCAATCGCTCTAGGCCACTGCTGCTTCACGACAACGCAAGACCACATACTGCACAACAAACAACCACTAAGTTAGATGAGCTACAATTGGAATGTCTGCGACATCCACCGTACTCCCCGGACCTTGCTCCAACAGATTACCATTTTATGCAGAATTTGGACAACTTCTTACAAGGAAAAAAATTCAACTTCAATGCGGCAGTCCAAACCGCCTTCAAAGAGTTTAATGATACTCGCCCCCATGTTTTTTTTAGTAAAGGGATCAATGAACTACCTATGAGATGGCAAAAGTGCATTGATAACAAGGGTGCAAACTTTGATTAATTAAATATATTTTACAAAAAAAAAAATGACTTTATATTCCTCCCGTACAAAACGCTAATTTCATATGTAAGGACCTAACATAAATGGCATAGCACGGATTCCAAACTTGAGAAGCGTATTCTAGATGACTACGGACGTAAGCACAATACAATATTTTTAAAGTTTTCATTGTTCTAAATTGTTTGGCATAACGTTTAACAAAACCTAATGCCTTATAAGCTGTCAACAATGTGATCTAATTGGAGTAAACAATAGTTTGTTGTCATGAATTACTCCCAAGTCGTTTATTTTGGATTCATTCATCAGAATTTGATTTTAAGTTTATAATTAATACGAGGTGGATTGAAAAGTACTCGGCCTAAGAAAATAAACATACTAAATCAGTAATATTTTTATTTTCTACATAATCACCATTAAGTTCAATACACTTTGCCCTCCCTTCCAAGCATTTAGACCGTTGAAAAAATGATTCTTCCTTAGAGTCAAAATATGCGTCTACAGCTGCTTTGACCTCGTCGTTTGTCGAAAATCTTTGACCTCCCAAGTGCTTTTTAGGTTAGGGAACAGAAAGAAGTCTGATGGTGCCAGATCAGGTGAATACGGCGGATGCGGTAACAGTTCAAAGCCACAGTTGTGAATTTCAGCCATTGACTGTACTGACGTGTGAACACGGGCGTTATCTTGATGAAACAGGACTTTTCTTCTGAGCATTCCTCGACGTTATTCTTTATTTCTCTCGTAAACGACGTAGTAAGGTGCAGTAGTAATCAGAGTTTATAGTCTGACCCCTTTCAAGATAATCAATCATAATCACACCTTTCGAGTCCCAGAATACTGAAGCCATCACCTTATTTGCCGACAAAATCGACTTAGCCTTTTAGGGGTGGTGAACCAGGTCTTCTCCACTGTTTTGATTGTTGTTTTGTTTCGGTGTAATGAACCCATGTTTCGTCCATAGTAACAAAACGATTCAAAAATCATCTGCATCGGCTTCAAATAACTCCAAACAGTCGCGTGAAATAGTCAATCGCGTCCTTTTTTGTTCAACTGAAAGCAGTCGCGGAACCCACCTCGCAGACACCTTGTGGAAACCCAACTCGTTGACAATGATGTTTTGAGTTCGTTCATAAGAGATGCCTATAATCTCGGCTATCTCTCTAATTTTAATCTGCGGTCTCCCATTATTAAATCAAGTACTTTTTAATATTTTCGTCAGTAGTTGACGTCGAAGGCCTTCAGAGCGGGGTTCATCTTTCACACTCTCTACCACGCTTAAATTCTGCTATCCATTTTTGACGGATGAATATGACAGAGCACAATCGCCTAATATACTGACCATGTCATCATGGATGGCTTTTGATGATAGCCTTCTTATGGAGGTACTTAATGACGGCACGCTGCTCGATTTGCTCCATTCGCGGAAATTATGTCCGATTACTTTGTTAATAAATTTATAAAATTACAACTAATTATCGCACACGTTTCGAACTTCACACAATGAACTAGTCTGAACTGAACTAAATAATGTGGGTAGATTTGATTTTTAGAATTGAATGGATCTGTGTTAGGCCGAGTACTTTTCAATCCACCCTCGTATAAAGATTATTTCGCCATGGAGAACGTAACACAGATACATTTAGATACATTTAAATCGAATTTGTTATTCCTACAAAAAATATCTAATCTATTCAAGTCATCCCGTAAAAGATATGCATCCGAGACATTTTTTATAACTCTAAAAAATTTCATATCGTCTGCAAATAAAACGAAATTTGAGTAAGAAAAACAAGTACTAATATCATTAGTAAAAATTAAAAACAAAAGGGCACCGAGTAAAGATCCTTGAGGAACGCCAGAGGGAATACTTACCCACGACGAGGAGTAACCATTTACTACAACCGCTTGCGTTCTATTTTGTACATAAACGTGAACCACCGAAATAAATCATCACGGATTCCCAAAGCATAAAGCTTCGATAGTTAAAGACAATGGTCAATGCGGTCGAAAGCCTTGCTATAATCCGTGTAAATATTGTCTATTTGATTACCTCTATCCATATTACTCGTTAAAAATTAATTAAAAATTATCAGGTTAGAAACTGTAGACCTACCTTCTAGAAAACCATGTTGTTGGAGTAATAAATGAGGCTTAAGGAAAACACGAAGCTGATTGTATACTACACGCTCAAAAACTTTAGCCAGCAGACACAGTTTAGAAATAGGCCTGTAATTTTCCACTTGACTTTTTGAACCTTTCTTATGGATAGGCGTAATAAAAGCTGATTTCCATGTAGAAGGCACTATTCCTTCACGAAGTGAACGTTGAAATAATATTGTTATTGGAATGGATAATTCGGCAGCACAGTTTACTAACAAAACCGCTGGCAGCATATCAGATGAAAATCTAATGATTTTAGATGTCGTTGCACTAATTGAGGTGTCACTTCAATAGTGTGAATATTACAGATGTTATCGACAACCATACTGTCAGAATACTCGAGTAAATTAGATTGGGACTCTAGAAACGATGATTGAAAATATGATGAGAAGAACTCGCTTATGTCTGCACAAGAGTCACTTGAATCATTAGCGTAAGTCATAGTTGTGGGGTATGAAGTACTGCCTCGATGACTTTTAACATATGACCAAAATAACTTTGGGCGCTTAGCAATGGACTCTTCAATCGTGTTAATAAATTTAAAGTAACAACTTTTTTCTACCTTTTTGGCTCTGTCACTTAGTAAGCGGAAAGTATATTCGTCATGTTTATTTCCGTAAATTTTAATTTTTTTATAGTATTAAAATTTTTCTTTAATGATTTTTATTAAAGCCGAATTATACCACGGAGGATAGTTATACCAATTAATATTCGATATGTTACTGCAAATGTTATCATAGTCACCCCGTGTATAAGAAAATACAGTACGTTTGACTAATTTAAGTGGTTGTAATTCCAAAAAGGTAGGCCGAATTACTAATGTTTTATGATAAGGGTCTTCAGGCACAAAAGGATCTGTGCATGTGAAAACTTTGAGAGAATCATTGCGTAGAACAAGATCTAATATTCCATCTGAAGCGTTTTTACAGTTATTGAATTGTTGTAAATTACAATCATATAAAACTTCTATGAATTGTAACATGTTACAATTGGTGACAAACGATGGATGAAGACCAGAATCAGATAATATCCATTTAATATCGCTCATATTAAAGTCCCTGATTATGATGAATTTATCTTCAGAGTGGCAATCAACAATATCAGCTTGATTAAGAAATTATTAAGTTGAATAAAAAATGAGTTGCCTTTATTTTGATCACAGAGATAAATCGTACAAATGTGTACTATAACATAGGATTTAGTCATTTGGTCCCGAGTCTTAAACGTTACGTGTGACGTAGCATGGAGATTCCGACGGACTGCAATTGCTACTCCACCTCCTTTCGACTGGTGCGTTTGAGTATAGTCCCTGTCTCGACGGAATACAATATATCTGTCGTCAAAAACTTCACTGCTATTAATACTATAATATGTTAACCAAGTCTCAGTTAACATAATGATATCTTCGTCATTTAAAGTCACACTACGTAAAAAATTGTTAGTTTTAGTCCGGAGTCCTCTGCAGTTTTGGTAGTATATTAAAATATTACTCGTTGTTATAAATTACTAAAAACACCTATAATAATAATCATTATAATAAAATTTGTAAATAAACCATGTTCCACATTTAAAACTAATGACATTTTGAATACAACAAACATTATAAGTACATAGTTCTGCAAGATACAATAAGCGATGCAACACGTAGTCTTCACTAAATTATTTACAATATTATTTTTAAAAGAAGGTAGTTCCAATACAGATAAGAAGTTGTAATAATTATAGAATAGGCTATAGAAGCATATTAAACTCATAATAGCTAAGCAAATATCTGTACACATCAATTCATCATAACTACCGGAGGTTCTCAAACTTACCAAGCAACAAGTAAATACTTCACAATTAGATGAATTTAAGGAATATAAATATATCAACAAATCTTGGTTAAATCGCTCTCGTTTTTTATTGCAATAACCTTTGATTGCTGATCTTTTCTTGCAAATATTTTGAGTTTTTACCCAAAACTAAACCTTATTATTTTACCACTGGTATTCCCTTATCTAAACTTTTCTTATTTAAAACAACAATATATAACATAACTACAATAACTAAAAAGTTTCTAAAACATAAGCTTTAAATAATACAGGTTTTCATATTACTCTTATAATTTCGCTCATATCTTCTGAAGGGTTTATCCGATTTTCATAATTCCAATTGGAATATTAGTTCTAAACCTAAGCCTATCCTTTGAGACTAAAATTATTATTAATCATTTTTTTTTTAAATTTTCGATTCATTTCTTTATTTATTTTTTAGATTTCAAACTTGACTTTAGTTTACTGTTTCTCAGACATGCAGGTTTTCACACGACGATTTCCTTCACCGCCGATCACGTGATAAATCAGTGGTATTTAATTTCATTTCAAAACTATTAAGAGCCCTTTGATAGTTCACCCAATTTCAGCTATTTATTTTATAAAGACGTTTGTAAAACGACACAAGAAATCCTCAAAACGTCAGTTCTTTGGCACGACAATCCCAAAAACGCGTAATCAAGTGGTCGTATATTAAACATTACCATTAATTTAGGAAAACTTATTATTTCACTACAATCTGTATTGTACTTAATAATGTCTATCAAAAGTTTCATCATGTAATGTCCTCAGTGTTATTTTTTATAAATTTAAGAATCTTTGTGTTCAGTTTCATTCATCAGTCCGTCGTGATAAAATCGCCGACAATTGGTCAAATCCTTGTTAAATTTTGAATGTTAGTAATGAAGTTACCTGCAGACCCCGCCAATTGATGGTCGCCTTTGCTAGGCCAGTGTTAGAGTCGTTGTTATAGCGTGTACACATGCCAAACCAGTCAAAATTTCAGTACTGTGGTTAGTCATTTTATTTCCATTCATACATATTTAACTATGATTTGTTAAAATGTTGCATGTGAATATTCGAAAATACCGAAAGAAACATTAGTTCCTATTATAAACTCAAATTTATGACCTTTCATTACTACTTTGGCGTTACTCCTATGTCTGATATTGCGCCAAAGGACTGACGTGTTTCCGGGGTACTGATTTTTTTGTTTTAGATCACTTTTATCTCAACTGTTACCGTGTGTAAGCATTCTTTTACTTATTTCAGTCCAAAAACATCATGCCGCCTTCTGAAAATACAAAACTTGTTTAGGGAAGATTAATTAAAAAAGAAAAGAAAAGTCGGAAAAGCTCGATTGGCCAGAATTAAAAGTAAGTACTTTAAAAAAAGAGAAAGAGCAAAGAAAAACTATTAAAGAATGGGATCCGCAAATGACCAAAAAAAGAATGGAAAGAATATTCATCAAAATTATCATTATCATCATTACAACCCTTCACAAGTCCACTGCTGAACATAGGCCTCCCCAAGGAACGCCACAAAGCACGTTCCTGAGCCACCTGCATCCATGTACTTCCTGTATGTCTACTAGTGGGGGGCCACTTTACACTTCGCTTACCGGTACGATGTTGCCACTCGAGGACCTTTCTTCCCCATAGGTTGTCGATTATTCAGGCTATATGGCCGGCCCATTGCCACCTCAGCTTACTAATCCGTTGGGCTATGTTGCTTACTCTGGTTCTACTGCGGATATCCTCGTTGTTAAGTTTATCACGCAGAGAAACCCCAAGTATAGCACTCTCCATAGCTCGCTGAGTGACCTTGAGCTTCCCCATACAGCCAGCAGTGAAGTACCACGTCTCGGATCCTATAGTATCATGTAGATCCAATAAGTCATCATTGGCAACACGCACTGGTTGTACAATCTTGTTTTGAAGTTTTGAGGTATGCCTGACGAGAAGATGTGTTATATTATCATTACACTGACATTAGACTTACCATGTTACCATAAAGTTTAATTTAAAATAATAGCTTAAAGTATTGGCGTTTGCATTTATTTTGGCAACCAAACAGCTAACGGTAAACGATCTTGATATTCACTTTGTCTCGTTTTTACGACTGGCAGGGTCATCAATTATACAGAGAGGCGGCGAATATCTTGTAGGTTGATAGTTACGTTCTTTCGTCGCGGAACGGAATGGTTATGGTATAGTTTTACGTTATGAGAAGTTACCGTAAAAACCGATCTCTTTGTGCAGTATATCGCGATACGATATGCTTTAATGATTTCTTATATTTACGCGAACACTACACATTTTAAACTGGTTTTATGGATTCTAACGCGTATATCTTATTTTATCCCGACGTTTCGAGTACTTTACAGCACCCATACTTTACAGTCCCCCCCGTGACCATGGGTGCTGTAAAGTACTCGAAACGTCGGGAATATAAAATAAGTTAATATACGCGATAGAATCCGTAAAACTAGTTTTATTTAAACGATATGCTTTATTATGAGTAACCGTTTTTAGTTACGTTTGATATATCGAACTCATGCCTATCTGCCAGTCACTGCCAGTACGTTAATGTAGTGATTTATGTTTCATAAACCTTTTTCTGCCATCTGCTAGAGTGTTTTATTCTGTGGTCTTCTGGTCTGTAGCAAAGAGAATATAATCACTACGTTTAAGAGGCGGGACTTCCTAAGAAAAAGTAAATGTATGACATTGCGCCAAGCTACTCTACCAACATCAAGACATGACTTTTAATTTTTGACAAACAGTGCTGACAACATAGGCGAATTATAATAGTGCTGTAATGTCTATCCTCGAATAATTTTATCGATATAACCTTTATCGATATATTGTTTATCGATATTTTTTAATAAAAGTTAGATCCCTATACTGAATAATTTATGAGAAATCTTTTTTTTAACGTGGAAATTGAGTAAAAATGCCCATGAGGATAAGAAATCAATGTATTTTACACACAGCAATTTATAATTATATGTCTACAATTATTAGGTACAAAAATATGTATAAAGAAAATATAAAATAAAAAACGCACTATTATACTAATAATTAATTAAGTGAAAAATAAATGACGACTCCGTAGCGCAGTGGCTAAGCGATTGGCTGCGGCATTGCAGGACCGAGGCTTCGTTCACGCACTGAACAAGTGTTGCTATGCTGTAAAATAAATAGTCTGCGTCTGGATGCTTGTTTTCATTCAACATACTAATCCAATATTTTTACCCTTTAAAAAGAACTATCTTTTTAAAGGGTAAAAATATTGGATTTTTTAACACTGATTGGATTAAATTCCTTTTAAGTGTAACAAATACTATGTGTACAAATCGCTAGGCTTCTTCACAGAGGTACCTACTACTCGCAGAGATTGTTTACTAATTGTCGCTTTCAAAATGAGTGCTCATTATAGCTAATGTTTTTTGATGAATCTATAAAAAAAATATTTATAACCAGGTAATTACGAATAACTTTGAGTTTAGTTATATAATTGAATTCTTACCAAAATATGACTTTAGACGGATATTATCTTTTGCTACATGTAAATGAAACCTAATTAACATACACATAATAGTGGAAGTTTAAATTAAGTCCACTGATGAAATAACAGTTCGTTTTAGTTGGGTTCAAAATCCTCGGATTTGCAATGTTTGCCACAAATATGTTTTAACATGTGAATTTTTTTAATTGGTGCATGTGCCAGCTATTTCACCCAGTGCTTGCATCTGAAAAAATAATATAAATAAAATCACATTTTATTGAACAAATAGAATGTTAGCAGTCACAATTGATAATGTAGTTTCTAAGTATAGTTCGTTTCGGATTGCCATTCCATCGAACTATCAGATTTAGGAAATAGTATTTGTATTTGTGCACACAATCGTACACTATAAAAACCTGTCCTACATAGATGGCTAGTCCATAAATGTACTCGCATTAAATATCATATTACAATTAAAGTTGAAATCACCACAAACCTTTCATCATCTAAGGGAAATATTGCTACGAATAGCCTTTTCTTGTTATTATTTTTTCCGCTTCTTGCACCATTTAATTGGCAAGATTTATAATGTATATTTATTTTTTTAACAATTCTGTAAATTAACAACGGCTTCTATAACAAAATTTAAAGTAATTTTAATAAATAAAATTATACAAATGTAATTGTTTGATTTGACATTTGAACCTATTTGATTTGACAATGTCGTTAAGACATATTACGAAAAGCAGAAAGAAGAGATAACCGTCATTAAATTTGACCAATCTCGTACGTATAATTTTACTATGGAAGTTGCGCCAGCCTGGTCTGTAGTTCTGTGAAATTATCTAAATGTCCTAAGTTTATGTGTTATTCATAAGCAGTGTTGCCAACTTAGTGGATTTTCCACTAAAAATTGTAGTTTCGAACCCCCTTTTAGTGGAAGAATATAGCTTTTAGTGGCTAGTGGTTTTTTCTAGTGGTTCAGTTTCAATTAGTGGAAAGATGATCACTCAATCAATAAGCTACTCACACGTTTCAAAATATATTCTCACTTCATTTCAGGACAATTTATTTTTGCTGTGTAGGCAGCACTGATTGCTAAGACATGAAATGACGTCAGACGATCCGTTCCGGTGGCGCTACACTACGCTGAGATGCCTCGTAGAATATTTATAGTAGTAGCTTACGAAATTTGAGAAATAAATATCTTAAACGACATAAACTCAATATCTAATTCTTTCACTAGTTCATTCAACACTACTACTTGAAATTTAATGTTCTGTTACATGGTATCCTACTAATATTATAAACGTGAAAGTTTGTGAGGGTGTAAGGATGTTTATTACTCTTCCTCGCAAAAACTCCTGAATGTATTTTAATGAAACTTTACAATAATATAGGTCATACATCAGAATAACACATAAGCTATAATTAATAAAGATATTGGGGTAATTGGTCAAAATATAACGATAAGTGTTGAGTAAGTCGGAAAAAATCTGTCATCTGCAAGCTATTTCGGCGTGCGGTGCAAAAACTATAAGAGTTACACGAATATAATGTATGTTTCTGAATGTTTTCCTATGAAATTATTGGAATTGTTTCTCCTAAATAGTTCTACAATAAAGTCCGCGACAGTATATATCTATCTTTTATGTCTAAGCCATTATTACCAAAATAGTGAACCATAAATAAAATTAAATTTGATACTTTATTTCCAATATATATATATATATATATTGGAAATAAAAAGATTATGCTAGATGATAAAATTTTGGCATTGCCGTTGTATAAGCAACTTTAGCGTTTTACTGTGCAAAAGACACTGTAAATTTATTGCACAATTAAATAATTTTATACACACAAATAAATAATTTTAAAGGCATTCCGACGAAGTCGTGGGTATCAGCTAGTTTTCCAATGAAAAAATTATCTGCGTAAACTTGCTACTAATGAGGCCAATAAAGAAAACCTCGGAAGTTAAAAACCCTATACTACACATTTCTACGACGCGCATGCGCCAATGCCCCGGATGCATTCGACACTTATCATTTTATTAAGGCGACACATCGAAAACTGTTGAAGCGGGCTATCGCCGGACTGACCCGAGTGGAACATAATTTCTATAAAAACTTCAAAAACGGCGTCATAAGGTCTAAAATTGCGTAGCGCCCGAGACGAGTAAGACCGATTTAAGTAATCAAAATAATGAGCAACTAAATTACGAATATTGATGTTATGAATGTATTTGAGTGATTCCCAAGCATATAGATTAAGTAATTTCGTTGTAATTTCAACTATAGTGATTTTTTAGAGGTGTTTTCGCAAATAATTATGATCGAGTCAAAATTATACAATCGTGTTTTTGAACAAGCAAATTCAAGATAAAGACATGAATTTACCTATATCAAAATTCCAGTTTCGTTAGTCGTGACATACTCCTATACTATTCGATGAAAGGAGGTGCATTTTTTTGCGGTGTCGCCTTAACTATTTGCACTTAATATTGCATTTTATGCATTTATAACAGTGGTAGTTATATTTAAGCAGGATGCAGTTTTTTTCGTATCGTAAAATGTACCCAATTCTCATTATTTGAAGTAATATAGACGTTATAAAGTGAACGAACTTTAACTATTTTTTATTTATAAACTACATGGGTGCAGTTTAAATAATTAATATTTTTGAGATGTGCTATTTGAACTACGTCTGTCAGTATTTTTTTTAATATAATTACTCAAAATTCGTAGGCTGGGGGGGGGTCATATTATCTACATATTTATTTAACTATGTCATATTAAGAGAACATTGCGTAGACAAAGAAATACATTGTATATGCATGAAAAGCAACCTATTAGTCTATGACACGAAATATTAGTCTTTGCCTGTAACCACAGTGTACCTTTGTATTTGTACTGTGACATTCGGTAGAATCCGTTGACAGAGAATCCAATAGACGGTGGGGTCGCGTAACCACTATTCTGCCTTTCATTCGCATGTCACAGTGCTGCCATTTTGGCAATGTTACCCACAAAATAGGGAGATTTTGTATGTGAAGCGTACGTCAGTAATTCTAGACCACTTTATTCACATGTTATTAGCATAGGATAATTAAAGCAATTGAAACAAATAGGTAATATTAGTAACAAAAATATAATACATTTATTTTTTAAGAAAATCATAATAATTACACTTAAATTATAATTTTCCTTGAAATAAAACTAATCTAGTATGAATATTCCTAATTTTTTCGACGGACTCGCTAATTTTTGTAGTTTTATATGTCACTTATACCATATTCAGCAAAGCAAAATACAAAATATAAACAAGGAAACCAATGGCTCTCAAAAACAACGGCAAATAATGCTGAGCGTAATGTCAGCTAATCAGTCAGTGAGTAGTTCAGCTTCTTTTACATATACAAATTTATAGGTAAAGATAAGATACGCTACTGTTCAGTCTCTGGTTTTAGTGTTTAATCCCTTAGCCCACTTGTATGACAGCTAGGTACTACCAGTTTTCGTAACTGGCACAACACAGTCTTTTAAAAAACTTAAAATCTACCGCAAATGTACTTGGTAGTTCCATAAGTCCATCATCAATCTAATAATATCACATAATTTCAATATTATTTAGCGTTCAATAAAAAAATATAACAGTATGTCATTACATGATAACTATAACTTTTATATTAATTCTTATCACTAGTACTAGTGTTTAGTTAGCAAGGCAATGAAAATTAAAGGCGCACCGTATTTGGTTGTTCCATCACTAAATCATCAGGTTCAGGTCCTTCTATGTTTGCAACATCCTCCTGGAAAAATGTTACATTTTTCAATTTTCTTCTATATATTCAGTGTAAAAGAAATGATGTCTTTTAAATTCCCTTTTATCCTATCACACATAGTCCATAATATTATACTTACACACATAAAAACACAGTTAGAAGATTTAAAATACGACCACCTTTATTGTATAAAGTATTGGGACAGCATTACGAAACAATTCAGTTCTTGTCCTTTTTCGGACTAATAAATTCCTTTCAAAGTGCCTGGAGCAAAGTCGAAAGTATTTAGTAGGCTCCCAATACTTCTTACCGGTTGCTGAAACTCATTTTCTTTTTATTTCAGAATCAATTGGGAAACTGACAAATAAAAAAAACATCAAGATGAATAAATTTGAATTACATAATAAGCACAAGTATATTAACCCAATGGTAAATATGTATTACAATACATTAGGTACTCTCGCTTTAAGCGATGAAGTCGTACCTCGGGTAATTATAAACTTTAGCTGGCAACATAGGTTTGAGGTTATAATATCGCTAATAATGATAATATCATTATAATTTCATCATCATCATTCTCTAAACCATTATATCGGGTCGGCGCAGTAAATCTTTTTGTTCCATTCCTCTCTATCAGCCGTCATTTCCATACTTACTCCTTTCATTCTCATATCCCTCTTCACACAATCGATCCATCTTTTATTCGGCCTTCTCTGCCCGTGTGTCCCTCCACATTCATATTCAACACTCGTTTTGTGACATGACTTTCATTCCTCCGCATCACATGCCCAAACCATGCCAATCTGCTTCCTCTCACCTTTTCTACCACTGGCGCTACTTTCAGGCCTTCACATACTCATTCCTTATCTTATCCATCCTTGTCACACCACATCCATCGTAACATTCTCATTTCATTCGCATGCAGTCTATTTTCATCCTTCTTCTTGACGGCCCAGCATTCACTTCCATACATGACGACAGGTCGGATGATCGATTTGTAAATTTTCCCTTCAGCCTTATTGGCATTCGGGGTCGCACGTGTGGCTGTGACCTGTCGCCATTTCATCCACCCTGCGTTAATCCTATGCTGCACAGCTCTATCTATTCCGCCGTCGCCTTGAATGAGGGAACCGAGGTATTGACATCTGAGCAGATAGGCAGTATAGCGCCATCCAACGACATGGGTACAGGACTGGAAAGGCCGCCGAAATCACAGCACAGATATTCGGTTTTGATCTGCTGATCTTCGCCAACACTTTCCAGCCTCCGTTGCCACCGTCAGTCTGCTCTGTGCCTCGATGCCTTCTTCCCCGACAAGCACGATGTCATCGGCAAAGAGCATGCACCAGGGTGCCTCATCCTGCAGGTCCGACGTCAAAGCGTCCATAATCAGTAGGAAGAAAGGCTCAATGCCGACCCTTGGTGCAGCCCTACCGCCACATCGATACTGCCCGTAGTTCGCGGCAGATCGTACATGTACGGGATGCTCTGTACATAGCACGGACCAACCTCACATACTTCCCAGGCATACCTTCATCTTTAACGCCCACCACAAAACCTCACGGGAACCTGATCATACGCCTTTCAAGGTCGACAAAACCATGTGCAGATCTTTATGCACGCGCTTGTACTTTTGTACAATTGGCGTAATGCGAAAATGGCATCTGTCGTACTCGACCGGGCATGAATCCGAACTGGTTTTGTGTTATCTCACACTCTGCTCTCATTCTCTCTCTATTATTCTTTCCCAGACTTTCATCGTATGACATGAGTTTTATTCCCGGTAACTGCTGCAGTTTTGGACGTCTCCTTTGTTTTTAAAATGGGGACCAGTATACTGCTGCACCATTCCTCAGGTATTTGTTCCTCCTGCAATTTACCGAAAAATAAACTCAACCACTTCCTCCATCCGCCCTCAGCAACTTCCACACTTCTACTGGTATTCCATCTGGGCCGACCGCCTTCCCATTCTTCATATTCCTAACAGCCATTTTACTTCTTCCACACTAATTCTCTCACTGCCCATATTCACTGGTGGGTTTTCAACATACCATTCCATTCATTCTCCTCATTCATCAATTTCTCAAAATACTCCTTCCATCGCTTCTTTATACTTTCATCGTCAGTCAAAATCCTTCCAGAATCATCTTTTATACATTTTACATGTGAAACATCTCTTCCATTCCTTTCTCTCGCTCTTGCAATTTGAAAAGTCGTTTTGCCCTTCGAGGCTTTCAAGGACCGATATAATTTATCTTGCGCCTCTGCCCTACAAATAGCAACTTCTTCGCTCTCTCTTCTTACATTCTTTATACGCTCCTTTCACTTTCTTTTATGGATTCATTCTGGTCTTCTACGCTCTGCCATTCTTTAAAGGCATTTTTCTCTCAAAACTTTCTAATACTTTCACTCCACCACCACCCATCCTTATCTATCATACGCTTCCTTTTGATTCTCCTAACACCTTCCTTGCCACACTTCGGATACAGTCAGCCATTTCCTTCCAGCACTCATTCACACTCATTCCTTCCATATCACCCATCTCTATCATCTTGTTTACAACTAGCTCTCTAAATTCACTTGCATACCCTCCTTATGCAACAAATGCCACTTTATTTTGGGTGGGGACGATCCTTATGTTTGTTGAGGCGAACAGTTACAGATGTCAGCCAGCAGAATTCGGTGCTGGATACTAAGTCTTCACTGGAAGCACTTTGCAGTTTTTACACTCTTGATTTGGTTCCGTCTTATCAGAAGATAGTCGATCTGTGTCGCGTGGTGCCACTTTTATAAGTAACAAGATGCTGATCTCGTTTTGGAACCACGTGTTTACTACAGCCAGGTCGAAAGCACATGCTGCTTGCAGAAGAACTTCCCTCACGGTTCCGCATTCCACCCCCATCCACCATGTACTCTTTCATACCCGTCATTCACTCCCTACATGTCCATTAAAATCTCCTCCCATATAAACATCCTCACGCTCAGGTATTCCCATCATCATACAATCAAATTCCTCCCAAAACTTCTCTTTCACACCTCTTCAGCCTGTTTGCGGAGCATACACACTTACAACATTCACTACTTTGTTTTCAATCATTAATTTAACAACTATCATTCTGTCATTTACTTTTCACATCTGTCACCTGTTCTTTCATTCCACTATCTAACACAACTCCTACTCCATTTCGCTTCCCATCACTTCCACAATAATAAAACTTGTATCCCTCTAATCTCTTGCTTTATTGCTCTTCCATTTTGTTTCCTGCAAACAGGCAACATTCACTCTTCGTCGTTTCAAAACATCTGCTAACTCTCTTCCTCTTCCAGTCATCGTACCTATATTCCAGCTTGCAAACCTCACTCTGACATTCTTCTCTCTGGCTTGCCTCTTACGTCGCACCTGCTCCGTAAGGTGCGACAACCCTTGCCCACTCCCACAGGAGCCGGTGTGCTGCGCGTCGCGCCTGCGGGTACGCCCTAGCCCTGTCACATATCCCACAACTCGTACTATTCATTTACTGCATGGGATTTGGCAGAAGTTTTACAGTCGGCCGCCTGCCTGACACCAACCTTCTTTGGTATGCTATTGTTGGTAGAGGAAGCTACCATTTTGGGAAAGGAAAAGAAGTTTGGGGGTAGGAGATAGGTGTAAGGATACTGTTATCTCGGCAGGAAAGGTATGAGAATAACAGTAGCTCAGAGCTGGGGTCGCGTACCCGTATTCCATAACAGGATCACCGGAAAGGTAGGCCAGCATGGAAACCCCTGACCATAATATCATTATAATTTATAGAACAAAATTACCGTGAACGTCGCTTTAATTAATACTTCCATGTAAATCGTAATTCAGAAAGTTATTTAAATACATATTCATGAAATAAGTTTACTTACGCGTGAAATGTAATGCCTTCAATTTTTCGTTCACTGCGGCTTATACTTAACACTGCACGACATCATGATATAGTATAAAATCAAATAATTTTTTAACTTAAAACGTACAATTATCGATTTTTATTTGCAAATAAATCTTTAAACTTTGGAAACACTTCGTGACAGTTGCAGTGTCTACCACTAAATTTAATGCCAAACGGCTTGTTAGGTGGTACGGGAATAAGGACAACAATATAGTAGCTATATTTCTTTCTTACAGGTGCAAATATGATATATGCGTCCTTTGTTTTGAGAATGAAACAAAACATATCACGCTGTCTATTGGATTCTCTGTCTACGGTAGAATCTACTATATTATAGTTAGTCTGTGACGTGACTCTGTGACGCTCTGTGACTGTGACCATAGATAATACACTATACCAGACTAGCTTGCTACATACCAGGGGAGGAAAGGTACTAAAAATTTGAAGTCTAAAATGTATGGAAACAGGTTCTCTTAAGACGTTTCATGAAAAACGTCAACAGATATTCTATTGTCAACAGTCAACACTCAACAGCTCCATTTTCTTTTCTAAGAGTAAGAGTGCCCATAAGCATCACGATCACGATATTTTGTTTATTAACCTAATAATTTTCTTTATTCTTTCTTATTAATATTTTTGTTACATTCCATTCATTACTGTTATTTCGTTCTTACGATATCGAAAAGATTTGTGTTTTTGGATGCGACAAATTAGGTAAGAAATATTTGAAAACCTATCACTTATACATATTAATAATTCAACGAATGCGGTCAACATTTTTAAAACAATCAAAACAAATTGTGGAAAGGTTAGTTGCAATTACAAATTCACACTGTTAAACTAATAGAACATGTTCATTTTCAGGTGCATATATGCATAGGTTTCCTCATCCCGTAAAGCGGTCTGACATGTTCCATATTTGGATGTCGCAATTTGGAAATAGATTAGAACCAATGAAAATTTTCACAACTAAAAAGATGTGTGATTATCACTTTGAATCGAATTACAAAACTACAGGTCATCATTTAACCATAACAGCTGTTCCAACTTTGTATCTTGAAGGTGAGTTTTAAATTAAAAACAATATAATTAACATGTATATGTTTAAATGGTAGAATAAGATACTGTATGTAGATGTCACATTGATTGAATGTGTATGTGGGGGGAAAAATGATTTATATTCTATACTAATTATATTAAGTTCATCTTGCAGAAACAAAGAGTCAGTGCAATTAGGGTGGATGCCCCTATTACCAGCCTTTTAGTGCAAATTTCAACTTTAAAAATTCTTGCTATTTTAATTAGCACTCAATATTTTTATACATTTATTTTAATCTATAAGTTATTTATCCAAAAATGTAATGAACATTTATTTACAATCATATAATTTCGAGAACAATTTTAAAAACAACGATAAGCAAAAAGCATTATGACTCAAATTCCAGCCACCCCTACCGAATGTCATCCTTTGTGTTCCTTCCTTTGAGTTTTTAGGTACCTATTGTAGGTAAGTTTTAGGGGCACAAAAATAAATTCGTAACAACTTTTAATTTTGAATCATGCATGTCACAAGCTCTTTACTCTGTGTTACAAGCATGGAATATGTATTAAGACAGATGACAAAAATTATTTTATTTTAATGTTTTACTCCTTACCTTACCGTATCTTAGCTTTAAGCAGTTGCATTTTTCTTTTAACACTAAACAATTAATTAAAGCAAATTATGATAAAAATTATGTAGCACATCGATTTCTTATAATTTAATCATTAAAGTTTTCGAATCTTCCTCATCATTTCAGCCCTTCACAAGTCCACTACTGAACATCCTTCTCCATTGACTGCCGCAAAACATGTTCCTGAATCACTTTCCTTGTTATGAGTTTTTATAAGTACTTAAGTGACTTTCAATAAGTATTATTTATAATCTATATTGAATAAAAAAGTTTCTGTTTCTGTGTTCTTAACATATAACAAAAGTCTGATGGAAAAGCAAGTACACCTTTTGCTAAACTTTAAAATCAAAAACCAATTTTAAGACATAGACGAATTGGTGATAAATTCCTTAACTTTAAAATAAGTTATGTTCTAATTAATGGTATTTATTCCAGTTTATGACAGCCCTGATTTATATTACGTGGCTGAAATAAGGTACGTCAAACCAAATTTCAGCCTGACGGCTGACATTATGCACTCCGTATATTTCCTATATCTAATTACAGCCCCATTAATTTCCACTAAAAGAAAACATAAAACTTATAAATATAAAAAAAAATTGCTGCATTACTATGTCTATAGTCATATTTATACAAATCAAAAGCCTAAATTGAGCTAATGTAAAATATGCTTAATTTTATCGGATCATAACTTGTCAAAAATTTGGAAAATAAGTGTTTTCCGTTGCGTATGTTTTGATTTTTAATTTAACACTTAGATTTATAACTGTGTGGTAATTTTGAAATATACTTTCCTCTAGTTACGAAGAATGTTTTAAACAACAATATTTGTAGTTAAGACTACTAAAATCTTATTTACAAAGTAAAAATTCGAAAAGGCTGGAATTAGGGCGTGGCTGGATAGGGCTTCCACCCTACTCATCAATAATTTGTCATGACCACTCAAAGTCAAGCATATTTTTATAAATAAATAGTTGTGGTGTTATAAATAATCTTTTATTTTTATAGATTTCCATTGCATTATTTTCAGGTGTATTTAAGGAAAACATAAATTTCCTTGAAACAGAACACAACTACTGTGTCCCAAGAATATATGCTCTAATACATACCTGACAGATCATACAAATCAGCCTCAACCTGTAGAAAAGAAGTTGAGTGGTGAAAGAGGTAATTAAATCTGTTTTAACTGTTTTTATAATCTCTATAGGGTGGTAATTTGAATTGAGTACTTGCAGTGGCTACTTAAATCATATTACATGTTATACAATATAATAAGTGTACAAAATGTTCTTACGAGATTTATAAACTTGATAACTTTATTAACTACTAACCTACCATTAGGTAAACTGTATGCTCCCTTT
>JAGSMP010001418.1:0-81122 GCA_029286625.1 Parnassius orleans | reverse complement strand
TTTTATCGGATCATAACTTGTCAAAAATTTGGAAAATAAGTGTTTTCCGTTGCGTATGTTTTGATTTTTAATTTAACACTTAGATTTATAACTGTGTGGTAATTTTGAAATATACTTTCCTCTAGTTACGAAGAATGTTTTAAACAACAATATTTGTAGTTAAGACTACTAAAATCTTATTTACAAAGTAAAAATTCGAAAAGGCTGGAATTAGGGCGTGGCTGGATAGGGCTTCCACCCTACTCATCAATAATTTGTCATGACCACTCAAAGTCAAGCATATTTTTATAAATAAATAGTTGTGGTGTTATAAATAATCTTTTATTTTTATAGATTTCCATTGCATTATTTTCAGGTGTATTTAAGGAAAACATAAATTTCCTTGAAACAGAACACAACTACTGTGTCCCAAGAATATATGCTCTAATACATACCTGACAGATCATACAAATCAGCCTCAACCTGTAGAAAAGAAGTTGAGTGGTGAAAGAGGTAATTAAATCTGTTTTAACTGTTTTTATAATCTCTATAGGGTGGTAATTTGAATTGAGTACTTGCAGTGGCTACTTAAATCATATTACATGTTATACAATATAATAAGTGTACAAAATGTTCTTACGAGATTTATAAACTTGATAACTTTATTAACTACTAACCTACCATTAGGTAAACTGTATGCTCCCTTTTCGTTAAAAAACCTAGATTTCCATGAAATTTTGTGGGTAGATAGTTAAGGACCCGAAGCAACTTATAGGCTACTTTTATCCGATTAAGGAACTTCAAAAATGGAGGGTTAACTATTTTCCTTCTTTTAGATGTTAATTTCTATTCTATATGAATAATGTATATTTTAAATAAATAAAATATTTGTAAATAAAGCATAAAATAAGTTTTTACCGTGCGTACTAAATTAAACTACGCCGACAATCCATGTTTCACTTTTTCAAAACAGTGCCGTCCAACGTAAAATACAAAAAGTAGTAACATTTTTCCTCCAGTTACTAATAAATTAAATAATATAAATAACTTACATTTATATAATTAAATAGTTAAATTCGTAATTGAATCAAAAATTCTAACGTTCATTTCTCAGTGATTTTATTTCATTTACAGGAATAAATAAATTTATAGTACCTAACTATTTACTACTCAAATAGATAATAATGACATCTATCGAAAATCATAAAATCTGAGATGTTTCTAAGTTTAATTTCTAATCTATACGTAGGTCACTCAATAAGTTTTGAGATATACAAAAAGTATTCTAGATACTGTTGCGCGCCACTATTAATGGTTTATACATGGCAACACTAGTTACCACTAGCGTCCTCTAGTATCGAGTAGCAGAACTAGGAGAGTCAAGATCCTTCTAGAAATTTCGGGACCGATATGTACTCGAACATTCTATATGTTTCTACAGTAGAAGGTTCTGGAAACTATCTGAGGCCCTATATAGGGCCGGTATAGACCGCGACCGAGTCAGTATTGAATTGGCGATACAAGCGAAGACTTCGAAGCGATACAACTGCGAACTTAAGCGATCTGTAGTAAAATTGTGTTTTGTTATTAGTGTGGTTTAAATTTGTAATTAGTGTAGTGTAATTAAAGTGTCAATTTTGGTAATTCACTCGGCAGTTTTTAATTGTCTCGAACCCCAAGCTCGTAACAATTGGTGTCAGAAGTGGGATTTAATTATGCCGATTTTACCTAAAGATGACACGGAGGGTATCCGTACCCAAAGTCAACGGCAACAGGAGACGGACCAGAGACGATTTGGTGGTACAACGTCGCAAGCGTCGGAGGGTCAGCTGCCGACCACGGAGGTCGGCCCGTCAGCAGCTCCTGCATTTGCAGCACCTGACTTAGGTGCTCTGATGATGATGCTGCAGGAGCAGGCCCGCCGACAGGAGGAGCAGATGCTTCTCATGAAGGACCTTCACGCTATCTTCGGGAAAGAGATAAGGGAGGTGAAGGATAGGGTTGCTCAACATGACAACCGCCTGTCGGAAGCTGAAACCCGAATCAACCAAGTGAACAATCGGGTTGACAACGTGATGGCTGACGTGATGAAAACGCTGGACGACCTAAAAATTGGGGATGGAATTACAGCTCCCGTGGTAGCTACAACACCTTCGCTACGTGGATTCAAAGTGCCGCCGTTCGACGGGACTTCTTTTTGGTCGGCCTACAAAATCCAGTTCGAGGCTGTCATGAAGGCGAACGGCTGGAATAAAAGTCAGGCATGACTGTTTTCACCCTAGGCCTGCGCGACCAGGCCTTAACTGTTCTGGAAGCTCTCGGTAAGGAAGTGACTTACGAGCAGCTCCTTGAGGCATTGAGGCAAGATATGGCGACGCTCACCTGAACACATCTTTCGTGCGCAGCTCAAAGATCGCGTGCAACGCAGCAACGAAAACCTGTAGCAGTGGGCCCTTGAGGTGGAAAAGCTGGTTCGAAAAGCATACCAGTCTGTACCTGCGCTCATTGTAGGAACCTGGTGCAAACATTCATCGACGGCATCCGCGACCTTGAAGTTAGAGCTGCTGAGAGGCTCGGCACCACGAGACGCTTAAGGACGCGTTAGCCCATGCACTGAAGTGGAAGCCGTGCGACAGGATCATCGTTCCCATCGCGTCAGGAGGTTGCAGCAGCTACAGTTCGCGACCGCATAGCGATACAGCCCTAGGTGCTACGGCTGTGGGGAAAGGCCATCTTCGATCCAGCTGCCCTAAGCGAACTGTAGAAAGGAAGGTGAACTATCTCGACGGGGCCGTGCGGCTATCACCACCGCCCAGCACAGCGGAAATCTCATGGCAACGCAGATGCATTGTCAAGAAGACCTTCTCCTGAAGATTGCAAGCATTGTACTAGGCAAGAGGGTAAGGAAGTGGTGTCTGTGAGGATGCTCAGGACAGACCAGCTCAGCAATGAGTGGAAGAACAGCCACAACATGCACAGCAGGAAGATCCGGACATCAAGCCGATTCTGGAATGGATGAAGGCCAGTGCTCCTAAGCCCAAGTGGAGTGACGTCTCAGCGATGAGTTCGACCACGAAAAGCTATTGGGCCCAATGGGACAGCTTGCTGATTCAGGATGGAGTCCTGTGCCGAAAATGGGAAAATGTTCGGGGAGACAGTTGTCATTTGCAAATGGTTGTCCCCAAAGCTAAAGTACCGGATGTTCTACAGCTGTACCATAATGGTTGTTCAGGAGGCCACCTGGGAGTTAAACGAACTCTACTGAAGATCCGAGAACGGTTTTACTGGGTCCACTGTCGTGACGATGTCGAGGACTTGTGTCGCAAATGTACAAGTTGTGCCGTTGTAAAGGGACCTCAAACTCGTAGTAGAGGTGCATTGAAATTGTACAATGCACCATGGGAGAGGATAGCCATTGACGTTGCGGGGCCGTTTCCAGAAAGTGAAAGTGGTAACAAGTATTTCATGGTTGTGATGGATTACTCACTATGGGTACAAGTCTTCGCCATTCCAAATCAAGAAGCTTCAACAGTTGCAGACAAACTAGTACATGAAGTCTTCTGTCGTTTTGGAATACCTTTAGAGATTCACAGCGATCAAGGAAGGAATTTTGAGTCTCAAATATTCCAGGAAACTTGCCGAGTTATGGGTACTCATAAAACAAGAACAACTTCTTACCACCCACAATCTGATGGAATGGTAGAACGATTTAATCAGACATTGGAGAGGTACTTAGCAAAAGTTGTGGAAAAACGTCAACGAGACTGGGACAGGCACATACAACCGTTTTTGTTGTCATATCGAAGCGCAGTTCACGAAAGTACATCAGTGACACCAGCTTTCGCAAACTTTGGGAGAGAATTACGGCTGCCTGCAGACCTGATCACCGGAATACCACCTGATGCCCCACGCAGTATAACCGATTACGCAAACGACTTGCGGAACAAAATGAATGACATTTATGAGCACGTCAGACAGTCGGGCCAGCAAACGTCTGAGAAGATGAAAACACGGTATGACCGCAAATGAACAACAAAGGGTTTGACGAAGGTTCACTAGTGTGGTTACATAATTCAGTTCGCAGCAAAGGAAATCTCCTGCTTCAAGCTAAATGGGACGGACCGTACCGGATTGTGACAAGGATCAATGACGTAACCTACCGGATACAGAAAGGTGCAAGAGGTACTCTAAGATCTTCCATGGATCGACTGGCGCGTTATTATGGGGCCAATAATGCTCGGGACGAGCATGTCTTAGGAGGGGGCAGTGTTACGCGCCACTATTAATGGTTTATACATGGCAACACTAGTTACCACTAGCGTCCTCTAGTATCGAGTAGCAGAACTAGGAGAGTCAAGATCCTTCTAGAAATTTCGGGACCGATATGTACTCGAACATTCTAGATGTTTCTACAGTAGAAGGTTCTGGAAACTATCTGAGGCCCTATATAGGGCCGGTATAGACCGCGACCGAGTCAGTATTGAATTGGCGATACAAGCGAAGACTTCGAAGCGATACAACTGCGAACTTAAGCGATCTGTAGTAAAATTGTGTTTTGTTATTAGTGTGGTTTAAATTTGTAATTAGTGTAGTGTAATTAAAGTGTCAATTTTGGTAATTCACTCGGCAGTTTTTAATTGTCTCGAACCCCAAGCTCGTAACAATACTATTAATATTTATTTTACATCTTTTCAAAATATTCTCCATCATGCTCTATACAAAGTTCCATTCGCCTAAAACAACTCTGAAAACACTTTTGCCAGTCTTGATCTGACAGGTCGGAAATCGCTTTTTCTTAGGCAGCCACGGCTTCTTCGGTGCTTGAAAAAAATTGCCTTTTATTTTTTCTTTGACTCTTGGGAACAAAAAGAAATCACAAGGAGCTAAATCAGGGCTGTAGGGTGGGTGACTTAGAGTTTCAACACCATATTCCTCAATAAATGCTTTTGTTCTAAGGGAGGTATGTGAAGAGGCGTTATCGTGATGCAGCATGATTCCCCAAAGCCCGGTCTTTGGTCTTCTCTACCGCACAGCTTGAAAAGTATTGGGTAATGCAACTGTAGTATACCATTCAGAGTTGACTGACCTATAATTTTCGACAAATGTCCGTTCCGCGAAAAAAAACTAGCCACCATTTTTTTCCCGACGTTGCGAAGTCTTTGCAGTTTTGTCGGTAACTGTCCTTCTGAGTAGACCCATACCGATGATTGCCTTTTATTTTCCGAATCATATTGATAGATCCATGTCTCGTCACCAGTAACGATTTCTTAAACACGCCTATATGCCCCGTTTACAAAACGTAGACGCATTTCATGGCACCAATCCACAACACGAGGGATCCATCGACAACAAAGCTTCCTCACTCCAAGATGTTGATATAGGATGGTATGAATGCTCCCCGAACTAATGCTTACAATCTTTTCGATGTCCGTATATATGATTTGTGGGTCTTCCCGCACCAACATTTCAGTAGTCCATACATTTTCTGCCGTTACTGCTGTTTGCGGGGCCCCGGTTCTTTGGTCATCTTTAAGATTAATTTTACCCCTTTTGAATTCAGCAAAGCACCTAAAAATTGTTGAACGTGATGGAGCTGAGTCCCCTAATGCTAATTGTAACCGTTGTAAACTTAATTGTTCGGTTAAACCAAATTGAAAATCATAATACATCATAGCGCGCAAATGTTCACACATCCATCGTTTTAAATGAATAGCGCGGGAAGCGTTGCAGGAAAATTAATAGAACTTTGTTTTTTTTTTAATATTGAGCAATTGGCTTATGGAGTTCTATTTTTAAATAAATTTGCTTTTTAGAAACATATAACACGGGCGCGTTCCATTTTAAATTCAAGCATCTCAAAACTTATTGAGTGACCTACGTAAAAAGTTTTAGTACGTATTAGTTTTTTATCTGTAAATAAACTGCTAATAACTAAAGTTATTGCAAAACTTTCATTATCCTTATAGTTTAAATAAAGATATAAAAATAAATATATGAATAATATCATAAAGTAGTCGATCATTGCGTGAAATGGTGGCGTATTATGATATAGCTTGGCCAAATCAATGAATAGAGATTGTTTGGCAATATTAGCAACTAAACACAACTTTGCTATTTCTTGATATTGTTATGTCGTAAAATATTTCTATAACACACCGCTAGCAGCGCTAATAGCGTATTTTTGACAGAAGCAGAATTTTTAATAGATTCTACATCACTTTATGCCTAATTTATGCCTACTTTATGTATTATTTACATGATTGTGATAGGACCACCCATGTTGCTGATTACTAGAGGGTACAGTTTTGGTTTTCATAGTATTAATCTAATAATAGCGCCATCTACTTACTGCTAAATAAACTAATAATAAGTAACTGATGAAACTAAAGAGAATTCTATTGAATACTTATTCTTGCAGCTTCAAAAATTGTCAGACTTAAAATATCCAGACCGGTTGGGATGATTTATCGTAATTGTTACTTTTAACAAAGTAACTAACAAAACTGATGTACATAAAACTGTGATTAAGAGAGAAGGTCTTTAGTTGAATATGTTGGGTGTCTATCGGCATAGCATAACTTCTTTTTGTATCAAGTAAGAGATATCGTTGAATGACTAATTACTAGCTAGATGTAGTCCACAATCGTGCAAAAGCTTCTTTTCAGTTTTTTTATTAGCTCGCCGTAAGATTTCATAGCACAGGAACAAAAAGTGTACAATTCCCGCGAGGACCAATCAAACTGGTAAATATTTTTTTTGCTTATTTTCCACGTGCTCAGTGAAGTGGTGAAAAATAACTTCGCAGGAAAAGCTTGAGGTCGGAGTAGTTTTAAAAAAAATCGTGAACATGTGTAAGCCGCTATTTTGCATTATGGGTAATTAGGAGCCCTGTGCACAGTTGTAAGACGTATGAAAGTTGCTTTTTTATTTTTTACTTTTAATGAGACTTGTAAAAGAGTTTGTCATTATATATTAAGATAGCTTTCATATTTTCAGACATATTAAGATTCTTGATTCTCAGATATATTGAAAATGGGCCAGATTAGGAGTACCCTTAACCGACCAGCGTGTATGCGTAGATATATGTATGTAAAGGAGGCGAGAGAGGTGTGCCAGGATCGTACCAAGTGGAAGTCCGTAGTCTCTGCCTACCCCTCTGGGTGACAGGCGTGAGTGTTTATGTTTTTATGTTTTTATTAAGATTCTTGTGACAGTCCCGGTTTCATAGCTCACATGAGTAAATTAACAGGATCTTGCGAAAAGTAGTTTAAATATCAAAGACGGCAAATTTTAAACACAGTTTTATTTTTATTTTAACTATGAATGGAACTGCAAGTCATGAAAGTCATCTGTCAAAGCCGGTAATCGAACCGATCCAAACGTAAATTTCATAGTACATAAGCAACCCAAATTCGAGCCGCAACAACACCAATCATATTTTAATTGCAATTTGTAGTGTCGATTTACCACGTTCTTGGTGATGAAGGAAAACATTGCGAGGAAACCTGCATATTTGAGAAGTAAAAAAAATATTTCGGAAATTATTTTTATGTATACCTATTTGAAGTCGGTCATCCCGCGTTGGAGTCAACTCAATCAACTCTTTTTTGTCCTAAAACACGCTGCGGCCTATGCCCAGTAGTGGGATGTATGTAGGCTGCTACTTTTTTTACTTTTAATATTGCTATCCACTGCCGATCATTGGCTTCCCCCATTGTTTATCAAATAGGCCGGATATTTGCAGTAGTAGCCACACTTGACAAGCGCCACCCATCTTCTGTTCCAGTTTTCCTCTGTCGCCTCTTACGACACCCACCCCAATAAGACTAAATAGGGTATTGGTTTCTTTTTCGCCGCCTCTACATGGCTAATATATTTCTACTCCCGTTCAGCAATTTGATTTCCCCATAGATTTCCAAATTAGTTGGATATTTGCCGTAGTTGTCACACTTGGTATGCGGGTTACCAACTGCACCTTTTTATTATTTTGTGCTGTAGGAAGACGCTGCTGCCAATCTTCTGTATATTTCTACGCCCGGTCATGAATATAGCTTTCTCACACGTGTAACGTAAATAGAACTACATTTATGAAATTTTAAATATGCTAATGATTTGAATAAAATATCCATTATTCATATATGTATTAATTATATAAAATAAATATATATTAATAATAGACCATAAAATTCAACATTATTTTGTCAAAACTATATTATATTTAATAATGAATAAATGTAAATAACGCATTTCTGATTCCAGGACAATTTACCCTTTTTACCCTTCAAAAAGACACATCGGAAAACATACCCGATATAAAAAAGGTGTTGCTAGACTTACGAGTATGATATTACCGCAATTGTGATAAACTCACTTCTGTGTTTCTATAGAATATTATATTGCCAAATGTCAATCATTTACGTCTAATATATACACATATACCGAGGTGACTCTACAAGTGATCCAATTTTTTCTAATTTTGGCACGGAGTATTAATGATGCTTGTAAATTGAAGCCGACCTGAGTGAAGGGTAAAAAGCTAGTATTAAATAACATTAAAGACTCTACAGATACAATTAGAAGATACCATATGGCGCACTATAGATCTACTATCTTTTGTTCGTTTATAGCTAACTGAGTAGTATTCAGCACAATTACCATTATATTTTTATTAACCTTTTGTTTTAACACATGACACATTTGCCTAGATAAGTGCTGGCCAGCAGCATCCACCTCCATCGGCCACCTCCAAAGCAAGACTCGACGGGACTCTCCCAGCTGAAACTTCTTCCAGAGAGACACCAAGATGTTCAACTCTGAACATCGCAACGCAGCACTCCAGTGACCGCGTTACCAAAACTCACGCACACTAATAGTTGTTGCTGAGTAATCTTAGCATGTGATATTTTGTACGTGTATTAAATTGTATATATTGTAATTACTTGTGAATAAAATCCTCTTTCAACGCTGGACGACGTCTTCGTTACTACCGCCGAGACTCCTGGTAAGAACTCTCACTGCGGCCAAGACGCCTTTAGCCGTCAGAACCACTGATCAGTCTTGTGAGTCTGCTTGACTGGCAGTGAGAGAACCCCATCACCTAACCCTGACATCCTGTCTCTGTCCGTCTGTTACCTTAGGTCTCATGGTACAGACATCCCGCATTTATCTAATTTATTTAAGTATATTTATATTGTAGGGCTAGGGTATTAGGAACTGCTATGGACTGATAGGTTAGTTAGGGTCTGTAGGGTCTAATACACCTAAAGTAGTCAAACTATCGAAGGGAAACTAGGTTAATATTTAAACAAACAACTATTTGACTGTACAACAACAAAGTCCTAGAAAATATACAAGGTCTCTCTATTACCAAGTTTAAATATTTTATTATGCAATAATTGTATAAAAAGGGTTAGTAATAAATATAAATGCATACATTTTTGATAATAACCTCTGGGAATGAGGGAGTCGCTTCGCTAGTTTGTACAAAAAAGGCCCTCTGGGACTTCTGGTTTAAAAAGGGTGTAAAAGTTCTAGCTGGTTATTCATTGGACAGATGTTTTTTTCCGAGCCAGTGATTAAAAAAAACTACTTTAAGAATTACTTGTAATCTTTGAATAAAAAATATTCCATTCTATACTATTCAATTTTCAAGTTTGTTACCCAGAAGTACTGACGCACCTATCTCCTTCTTCTTTCACATCCATGTAATGTATATCATTTCCAATACGAGTATATCAAAAATTTCATCATGACTTTCGTCAATGACGTCCCTTGCCGAATCTACCACTCTACCACTTCTAGAGCATAAATTTGCTTTGCCACTCTTTCCTTATTATTTTTATCCACGTGTCAAAACCAACGAATCATTCCTAGTCACAAAATCTTCTCGCAAACCACATTTTCTCTTATCACACAATTTCTCACCCTACATTCAGAATTAGCAGTAACATATAATTCTTAGTGAACGCATTTTTACCGCATTAATTTTACTCTCATGCTTCTTTTGCCATACCCATATCTCAATCCCATAAATTAACATAGAGACTTACACAGCATTGTGAATTGCCATCCAGTGAGGAGCCACAATTACTCTGTGTCCAGCATTCACTATTCGCTCTACATACTTATCATGTCTATCATCTCTGCTAAACACATTCTAAATACACAAACGCATCCACTTGCTCAACAAAACTAATTGACACGTTCATTTAAAATGCTCAATGTTTAAGTAAAGAATATTTAGAACATTGTTGTACAATGTTTTTCTACCTCGTAATAGCATCTTACGAATAAGTCATCCATGAAAACGTTATAGTTAACGTTAATGCCTGAGGGCTGTCATTCCCTGTTACATTATTTTTCAAGTTCTACTCCTAGAAGTATTTTACGAGTAATTATTAGTGGAGAATATTTCTTCGGTACAGTTGCTTAAATTATGCATGCACAAAAATCTCGTTTCTTGGAACATTGAAGAGGGCAAATTTAAGTATTTACGGAAGGAAGTGTACGGTATATTTAAAAATAGTTATTTCATTTAAATTTTGTTTTTTGTAACTTTTTTTCGAAGCTTAATTTAAGCTTACTTACCTTAGGCAAAGAAAATATACACTACGCGAACCTTAGGTAGGTACTGAGTTGTTAAGTGCCAAATTTTTCACCTGGGAATACTCAAAGTTTAAAGAAGTTTAAAGTCAGGGGGAGTTTTCATATACGTGTCGGTTCTTAATTACTTTGATATTCAAATATGACTAGAACACGAGGTAAGTTTCTGAGCTTATATGACGGCTATAAAATAAATTTAAAGATGTTGACGACAACTTGTTTCTTCAGGTATTCGATAATGAAAATTTTCGGGACGAATTCCACCATGTCAATATTTATAAGTTTATAGTAAATATATGTGCTAAGCAAGTAGTAAGTTGCAGACATGGAGAGAGTCACGATGAACTAAGTAATATATATATTGATGGTCGTGACAGTGACCGTGTTTACGTTTGCTGCTGTATTAAATGGAATAAAAGTGTAATTTGACTATTTCACTGTCTCGAGTTAATATATCAAAGTAATAGTACGTTATGATTGTGCACAAATGTTATCTCAGTGAACTATTACAGGTTATTGACTAAAATTTGTGGTAAATACAGTGCTTATTGATCTTAGTTTTAATGATGTTAGCAAAAAATAAATGGCCGTAGTATAATCAAGATATATCAAGTGAGTAATAATATAAGACTAAATGCTAAGTTCAAACTAATATTCAAACTAGTATAATTTTGTGGATTTTGTAAAATGACCTTGGTTTAGGTTCAATAAAATTATTGTACCTTAAGTTAAAAGTAAACAACATTCAACTGACCAATCAGCTGTTGTTATTCATACGGGAAACCGGACCACTAATGACACCTAGTATAATCTTGTTAAACTAAACTATTCTGTCAACATATTTGAATCATTGATTGAATTAAGAGAATGTGCTGAGATCTAGCGGAAGTTTGTTGAACTAGAACAAATCTTTCTTTTGTGATCATTAAATATATTCGCTGATTACGATGTCAACGAAAGCGCAACCAAAAAGTACAAAAAGTAATCGTAAGATGTCAGTGCATGTTACATGTTATAAATGTAAAAACACTGTGGACTCTAGAAATACAATTTTATGCTGAGTATGCAAAATAGTTATGAGTTCGACTGTATTGGATATTCAGAAAATTACATCGCCTAAAGGACTCTAATACAAGGAAAAAATGGACTTGTAAGATTTGTGACAATAAAACAAACCTACGCTCCACTGACAACAGTGATTATCCTATGTCGCAATGAGAAAGAAACAGCATTCCCGAAATTATACTGTAATACTACACCTATAAAATGCCAGAGTCAGCTCTTTTAACGCCTTCTTGTACGAATTCCCAAATACATGACTCTCACATACTTACAGAACACAGACATCAGATGAATCTTCACTGACACCGGATCAGTTACTATCAAGGATTGTGGATTACACAATAGCTGATTCTATCTCAGTACAAGAAATGAAAACTATAGAACAACTTCGGACAGAACTCATTAGTACACAAAATGAATTGGATAATACATTAATGGAAAATAGTGACCTACGCAAACAAATTACTAAATTAAATAAAGAAAATAATATGCAAAAACATTATGCCAATCTCCGTTACATGATATTCGAATAAATCGCAGCTCTAAAGGAAAGTAGATATACCATGCAAAGTTCATTTACGCCTACTCGATTATCTACTTCAGATAAAATTAAAATTAAACTTGACTACACTCATACTATCACGACTTTACATCAGAGAATTGCAGAATTAGAGCAACAATTAAAAAATTCCAGACAGAAATAATGGAACTCATGAAACAAACCCAGGCCTGGGAAGGAGAATTGCCTCAACAAGATTTAAGGCCTTTACAATACCTAATTTTAATGATAAAACATATTCCAAGGATACCGAAAAGCAAGCTTGTGGTAACAGGATATTGATCTTTGGAACTCAACAATGTGTTGGTTTAGCCGCTGCATTGATACGATCACGAGAGCGTACGACATACGAAAAATATTTGGTTACTTCGATAACGAAACCGTATGCTCTAGCTGCAGATATTTTAAAAAATTGTCATAACCTACAAGTAACATCATATGATAAAATTGTTATATGTGTCGGTGAAAATGATTATGATATTAATATATTAACATCTCAATTGCGTAGTTTGCTAAATCAATTTAGTAACAATGCTGTGATTGTTATTAACCCATTAAAAAATATGTATTTAAATGTTTATGAATTGAATAATGCGTTAAAAATTACTTGCAATGCTTATAAAAACTGTTATTTTGTAGAATGTATTAATAGAAATTTGTTTAAAATGTGTAAATCAATCAACTATGTCATTGACTGCATTGACTACGATAATAAGTATTTAAATATTAAGGAACTCAAAAAGATAATAATTCGCAATAAACCACAGCCTCAGGAAGCAATTAAATTTAATATAAAACACATGAAAGGCACAATTCCCTATTACTTCGCAAAAATGCAGTTACAATGTGCTTCAATTGAAACTAATGTCATAAAACCCACTTTCGATTCGAAAAAAGGTACCATACCTGTTACTTTCCTAATAGACAGAAACCAGTTTTTCAGGGACAAAAGCAAAAGCCATCTCTTTCTCAAAATCATGCACCAAAACATTGCTAGTATTTTATCAAAACAAGAACTATTAGAATTAACACTGCATGAGTTACGTGAGGCCGAGAACGAGCCCGATTTACTATGTTTCTCTGAAACATTTTACGAAATGGTTACGATAAATACTTACAAATAAAGGTTACGAATTAGCAACTGCATTTTGTAGAGATAAACAAAGAGGTGGAACTTGTATTTGGTACAGCGCAATATAACATACAAAGAAATTACTAAATTACAATATTATGCAACGCCAAACATTTGAAGCTTGCGGAATTGAAATTCTTTTACACATTGATTATAATATGTATTTATAGAACTCCTCGTCAAACCCTACTATTTTCTTAGATAAGCTGGACAAACTTTTATATGACTTACTTGGCAGTCATAAGCCGAACATTAAGCTAGTTGTAACTGGTGATTTTAATATTAATACTTTAAAACAGGAAATATTACTAATTCTTACAGGATCTATGTCACAACTACAATCTAGCATTCATATTAAGGTACCGACCCGGAAAAACTCTTGTATAGACCATATTTTAAGCAACGTCACAGACGCAATGGCTACCATTTTACCTCTATACCTGTCTGACCATGAAACAGCGCAACTACAAAATCCCCATAAAAGGAAAATTTCAAAGCCATATATTTTATTTACAAAAGACTATTGCGCTGAGAACATACGGAAATTTGGGAATGTCTTATGAATATATCTGGTCTGATATATACTTACAGACTGATATAAATAACACATTTAATACATTTCATGAATTTCTATGTTTGCTCTATAATTTATGTTTTCCATTTATTAGAATAAAGGTAAATAATTATACTACAAACAATTGGATAAGTCGAGGTTTAAAAAAAAGCTGTAACTAAAATATTATTACGATATAGATACTACAGGAATAAATCAGAATTAAAAGGAAGTTACATCACATATTCAAAGATTTTGAAAAAATGTATTCAAAGATCGAAAAGAAATTCTACTATAAATTTCATACACAAAAGCAGAAATAAATGTAAAGCTACTTGGTCTGTAATAAAAAATGCAATCTCAAATTCAAACTTCGACCATGACGTTACGGATTTGAAAATAAATAATGAACTGATTAAAAATCCTACATTCGATTTTCAATAATTATTTTACTGACTTCCCTAATAATTTGACAACAATGAATAAACTAAACAGCTATACTAGTAATGATAAATCACTACTAACTCAATGTTTGTTAAGCCCATGACAGAAGAAGAGGTTAAAAAGAAATCCTATCTCTAAATAACACTAACTCGGAAGGATATGACGGTATTAATACGAAAATAATTAAGCAGTCTGTCAATGAATTAGTCTCTATTTTGACATATTTAATTAACTTGTCATTTTCATGTGTATTTTTCCCGAAAAATTAAAACTGTCGATTGTAAAGCCATTATTTAAAAGGGCAAGAGAAATGATATTACCAATTATCGTCCAATTACATTAATACCAATATTGTCAAAATATTAGAAAAATGTATGTATAAAGACTACTAGATTATTGCGAGAAATTCAACAATAAAAATGACCAATATTGCTTTCAGAGACAAAATCAACAACATTAGCCACATTTCAGCTCATTAGTTCAATTTTAAAATAAATAACAATTTTTTAACCACAGGATTGTTTCTTGATTTATCAAAAGCCTTCGATCTCGTTGCGCACAACATATTATTAGGAAAGCTGGAAATGTTCGGTGTCAGGGGACTTCCACTTAAATGGATATTTTCCTACTTAGCTAACCGTAGACAATGTGTCGTAATAAAAAAGATTGTAGGAGATGAAATATTGTCCTTCTCATCTTCAAAGAGAGAACAAACACGGCATTCCTCAAGGTAGCGTGTTGGGTCCAATATTGTTTCTTCTATAAATAAATGATATAACTCTAGTCACTAATCATAAATGTATTTTATTCGCGGACGATATTTCAATAATTGTAAGCACTGATAAAAACAAAATAATTCAATACGAAATCATGAAATTGACATTAACAACACAATTGATAAAATTATTAATTGGTTAGACAGAAACAATTTAAAAATTAATCTTAATAAATCAACTTATATTCAATTTAATAAATCAAAACACACAAAATACAATTTTAATCTTAACATCAACAAATTGAAAGAAGTAACGCAAACTAAATTCCTAGGAGTAATAATCGATCAAGATTTAAGCTGGAAAGGTCACATACATCACCTATGCAGTAGAATTAACCAATTTGTTTATGCACTTAATAAAGTAAAAAATGTTACAGACAAAAAAACTGCTGTCGTAACGTATCACGCTTATATAGAATCTTTACTACGTTATGGTATCGTAATATGGGGCAATGGTACAGATAAACAAAGATTATTTACTGCACAAAAGAAATGCATTAGAGCTATTGGTGGAATCGCACGGATAAGTCCTGCAAACCGATATTTAGGAGTCTAGGTTTGTTGCCACTACCATCTCTATATCTACGAAGTTTGTAATTTCGTACATAAACATAACAATCTGTTTACAAAGGCATATGATATGAACATAAGGCTAAAAAGAAATGCAAATAGACTTGTATTAGATGATGTACCGCGATCAAACAAATATAGTAAAAGCTGTTTAACCATGTGTATTCGAATTTATAATAAAATACCAAATGACATCAAATCGCATAATAATAATTTATTTGGAAAAATTATTAACTTATATCAATGAAAATCAATTTTATGACATCAGAGACCTATTTGTTAAATGTAATTAATTTTTTTTAATGAATTAACTATCTTTATTTATTTATGATTTTATTGTTTTAGTCTAATTGTTCTGTGTTTTGATTAGAAAAATTTCATTTGTATGTGCTATTTATGTAAATTTGCATGCTATATACAATAACATAGCAAAACATGTCGTGCTTTAAAAACTGTACTATCTTTATCTGTCCATGTTTTAAGCAAATATATCAAATAAATAAATAAATAAATAAATAAATAAACCGGCGAGTCGAACCTGACTATACAGGTTATTTTGCAGTAACCCAACCAAATTTGCAGAGAAGGTTGAGAATAAGAAATATAGGCACATGGTGTAGAAAAATTAATTAAAATATCTCAATAGTTCTGTCCTTTTTATCTTATAAATTCAAAATTCGTGGTAATGCATTATTTTAATATATATATAAATCACATTCAATTTGGGATAATTTCAAATAAAAGTAGAAGCCTTTCTCGTATTTTCAAAAACTGCAATAACTGTATATCATTTTTTATATATTTGAACTTAAGTTTAAAATTGGGCTACTCTTTGAATTATACAAATTGACTTTTTTTTTCTAAAATTATATTCATTTGTTTTGTTCATAGTTTATGAACTACGTTACCATTATGATTCGATGTTTTTAATATTTTTTGTCCATGCAGAGTATGTGCTGCATAATATAAAAAAGTTTTCAATTCCTATACTTTAGTTTTATAGATGGAATATATCAAAAATAGTCCAAAGCTGACATGTTTGACGGCCCGCCATATTTTTTCAGATAAATGGAATAAAATAAATGAATCCCTGAAAAATAATTAATTATAAATTTTTATTCAACTTTAGGTCAAAATTCTACACCAAATATCTAAATTTCATTCTCATTCTATCTACGAGCCAGAGATCCGTGACATATATATGACCGGAACGACAGACAGCAGAGTAACATAAATTAGCGTAGCAAAAGGACAAAACGGAGACGGAAGCCTAAAAACAAACGTAGCCCCGTGACTAAATGTTGAACTACGATGCTGCGGAATAAATATTTTGTATGACCTATAAATAATTATTATGACTGTATAAATCTTTGTTCATGCGAAATTTATTTATATAAAACGCCTTTACTATACAAGGAGGTGTTTTAGAAGCAAAACTTACCCATTTCAGAAATTTATTATGTGTAGTGGTAGATAAGTGGCGGGCCGGATCTCGTAAGCAAACCTAATTTGGGCCCCGCCGTGGTTTCCGGCACCAGTGAAATTATCCGGATGCATAACCCCTTCAGAAATGAAACAAGGCCTTGTGCCCTTTCATAGGACCGGCGTAGGCTATTACTTCATGAAGTAAAATTCTAAACTAATGTTCAAAAATTTGTATACAGAAAGACTTTGATGTTAAATCTATAACGACTTTATATATTCTTGCTTTTTTTAAAGATTTTTTTTAATGAAAAGTATCCCCAACATTGTCATTGTCAATTACTGTTGTATACATTATTTCACTCATTGTGTTACTGTGACACGTAATTCAAAAGAATGTTTCTCTTAAATAAACAAAAAGTATTACCTTGCTTAAAGGTATTTGTTTATTGAAAGTAAAATTCTTAGCTTCATTGTTAAAATAATTGACTTTTGAATAAACAATTACCTATTTAAGATCGGAGGATCAGTTTTAGAAACATAATATGTAATTTATTGTTCTCAGAGATGATGGAGGGCCTGTGCCCAGCAACTGGGACGCATGATAATATACTATAACTAGATAAGTGGTGAAATTAAAAAAATTGTAGAACCGACTTCAATATAAATAAAATGAGAATGGTCGATGTCATCGAAGTCTATTAAATACGCATTATTAAGAATAACTCGGTCAGATCTTGATCAAATATATATGGGACCACATGATGAGCACCAACTTTCATATAAAAAAAAGAATCACCAAAATTGGTTCACCTAGAAAAAAGTTCTGAGCTAACATACATAAAAATACAGTTGAATTGAGAACCTCCTCCTTTTTTAAATCGGTTGAAAAGTAAAAAAAAAAAGTTAAAAAGACTAACTTTACTTCTATCTTTATTTTCATAGTGTTTAACATTTGCACTACTTTTCAAGGCAATCAAAGATCAAAGTATTATTTTTGACTCCAGTTATTTAATTTTACAATATAATATATTTATTACTTTACTTTTATATAATTTACCGTATTTATTATTTGAAAATATTATGTGAAATCATATTGTCGATTATTAGATTAAGCCTTTAAACAC
The DNA here is from genome assembly GCA_029286625.1 of Parnassius orleans. Lineage (NCBI taxonomy): Eukaryota > Metazoa > Arthropoda > Insecta > Lepidoptera > Papilionidae > Parnassius > Parnassius orleans. The sequence continues at coordinate 62,897 of JAGSMP010001418.1, read as the reverse complement.
TTTTTTCATCATTATCAACCCATAAAATTTATTGCTGAAGTGGCCCATTCCATTGTAGGAGGATTTGCCTTAATCGTCCGTCTTGGCAACGGATGACGATTGCAGTATCAGATGTCCCGAATTTCATACTGCTTCCGTCCCGTTAGAGGTATTTTACATCTGGCGTAAACGAAATAGTATAACGCCCTCTGTTGGTAGCCAAGAAGAAGAAAAACTGGCCAAGTGCGTATCGAGCCACGCACAATGTCAAGGTAAGGTTCCGTAGTCACCCTGTGACGGGTATACGTGAATTTAAAAGGGGCCTTCCTGAAAATATGAACATATTAAGTGAGTTCATAGGAGATTATTACACACCTCGTCAGGCATACCTCAAACCTTCAAAACAAGATTGTACAACCAGTGCATGTTGCCAGTGATGACTTATGAATTTGAGACGTGGTCCTTCACTGTTGGCCATATGCGGAAGCTCAAGGTCGCTCAGAGAGCTAAGGAGAGGGCTATGCTCGGGGTTTCTCTGCGTGATAATCTTAGAAATGAGGATATTCGCAGTAGAACCAGAGTAACCGACATAGTTAACGGATTAGTAAGCTAAAGTGGCAATAGGCCGGCCATATAGCTCGAAGAACCGACAAGCGATGGGAAAGAAAGGTTCTTGAGTGGCAGCCTCGTGCCGGTAGGCGAAGTGTAGGACGGCCCCTACTAGATAGAGTGAAAACCTGGATATGCAGGAAGTCGATGGATGCAGGTGGCTCATACCCCTGCTTTGTGGCATGGGGAGGCCTATGTTTAGCAGGTGAACTTGTAGAGGGCTATAACGATGATGATGATTATGATGATGATGAAGTGGGTTCATGATTTGAACGCTATAACGACTAAAAATAGGCCCAAATAGGGCTATGGTAACTGAAGGACTTATTTTCAAGTAGACTTATAGAATAGAATAGAATCATTTTAATTCAATATAGATTATAATACTTATTGAAAGTCATTCTTTACTTTTATCATTGGTTCGGAAAAAATCTCTGTCCTGGGAAGAACCAGCAAGAAACCCAGCGGAATTTAAAAAAATCAATTTACAATATATTATTTTATACAATTGGGTAAGAAGACATTATATTATAGGAAGTGGTATTCAAAAAGATTAAAAACTTTTCGATTTTGAAAAAAAACAATCTACATCAAATTATTCACATACTAAATCCATACAAAATGGTCATATTTCATTTATTAGCTCCCCAATGGAAACCTAGATATACATGACCGTAACGAACCTTCCATAAAAAGTACCATGAATAAAACTTTATGAGGCTATTTAATGTGAATAGAGCTACAATAAGTACCAACTAAAAATAAGCGAAAGTGGTATGTCTCTTGGCTATCGATCCTCTCTGCTTACCCCACAAAGAAAAAGTAAAGCTATAGTAATGCATTGTTTTCTTCAAACATTTTTATTTCTTACTGTTAACAATAACATTACAATGCTATGATGCAGCCAGTTTTAGATCGTTTTATATAAAATTGTAACGAAATTTTACTAATCCAAGTGCATTTTATAAGTTGGTCGACTGTTACGCTTTAACTTTAAGCCTACTTAACTGTGATAGATTTCCTTTTAACTTCATTATACAAACTACAATTGTGCATACTTGTCACATTTCAAAAACAGGGGTTTCGTTTGTAGAGGAGGGGTCACATGACTATTAAAATACCACTTTAAAGCTAAATATCTCGCAAACGGACCCTAAATCGAAAGTAATATTCCATACCCCAATTATTTTTAAAAACCTATCCAACGACACTCAACACGATGAAATAGACGGGTAGAAAAGATAATTATGGATTATTTTGCTATTAATGGGATATTTATGAAGTATTCTCATTTGGTTGGGCTGAATAAATATATAAAAGAAATATAGTAAATAAATATACATAAATATAAATGTATATATATTAAATATACTAACACAAATAATACATAAATAAATAAAAACAAATGGAAGCCTCGGCGAGAGACCAAACGGCCGAGGTTAGGGGAAAGGAAAGAAACCGGCGGACGATGCGGGCGGTGTCGAGGAGCACCGCCTTCTGCATTTGAGCACGGAGCGGTCCTTCACGGAGTCCCAGTCGCCTCAGATGACCCGAGAGGCTGACCGGGATTAGCCCGTTCGCAGAAACGACCACAGGAATAATTTCGGTCGGCAGACCACCCCATATCGGTCACCTCGTGAGCCAGGTCTAGATATTTTGTCAGCTTATCTGTTTCGGCTTTCACGAGGTTCTCGTCATAAATGGTAATATCGACCAAAAATATCCTTGACTGTGCCCGGTCCATCAGCACAATATCAGACTTATTCGCAAGAATGGCCCTGTCTGTGATGATGGCCCGGTCCCAATAGAGCCTGGCGCGGTCATTTTCGAGCACGGCTTCCGGCAAGTACTTATAATATGGCATTTTCCTATCCACAAGACCGTATTTCAGAGCGAGCTCCTGGTGTAGCATTCTGGCTACTAAGTTGTGCCTGTGCAAGTACTCAGAGTTAGAAAGCGCCGAACAACCGGAGATGACATGCCTAAGTGACTCACCGGGATGGCGACAAGATCGACAGATGTCGACGGTGCCATCCCTTAGGATGTATCTCCGATAGTTGATGGTCTTAATAACCTGATCCTGTATCGCACAGACAAAACCCTCAGTTTCCCAAGAGGTCACCAAACGTAGCCAGTGGAGGCAACTGTGTCTACGAAGGCACATGTAGAGCCTTGTAGAACCTCCCGTGGAGCTCCTTCTCCTTCCATACGGTCTCCCGGTCGGAAATGCTCTGTACTACCGGGTCTTGCCATTGCTCGTTGGCCAAGGATAGAGGGTAAGTCCTTTATCACAAGAAATGACGTCCCTATAGAATGGATCATCCGATCTCGTCAGAAAATAATTACGGAGGCTGCACACTTCGCGATTATGCATGGTAAGCGCGCTTAAAAGCCACGCCCACCATGTTTCCGCGGCAAGTACAGCCTCATAATCGACGATCTCGGGTGATGCATCCTATGGGACGTCATAGTAGTGCGGACTTTTCTCCAGGGCGTTAAGTTCAGTTGAGTCCACCTAAGTATGCCAAGGTATATGAGAACAGGCATGACCCAACGTTATGCGTGTGTCTTATTCACACCGGACAAAAGGCTGTTAAGCACTTTGGTCAAGCGTGCATAAAACACATCGCAAACTGACTGCTTCATTCCCGCCTCATCGATACCGATGTTCTGTGACATACCCAGGTATCGGTATATTTCAGCCTCGGAAAGGGGCCTTATGTTGATAGGCATAGATAAGTCTATGCCTTCAGAGTTAGCAACCCTACCCCTTTCAACATGGAGGACCGCACACTTATCCGTCCAGCTCCATTCTAATAGAATTACTAAAATCACAAGTGATATTTAGCAATTCCATAAGATGGGAGCGGCTTGAGAATAGAAAAGGTGGATCACTTTTGTACCTCCTTTCCGAAGCTGAAATTCCTCCCGGAGTCCTCCAGTAAGGTACTGAGAGTTCAGGAGAGGCAAAACCAGATTGACTCAAACAATCGCCCTGGAAGATACCCCTTCTATCCTTATGTGGTTCTCGCCGTCATCCGCTCGCCTAGATGACAAAGGATCGTATCCACTGCCCCATACACTGCCGAGGAAGTCTCGGAACTGTACAGTCAACCTTGTACAGCTCGAGGACCCTCTTAAGCCATGTATGAGACACCGAGTCGAATGCCTTTTGTAGTCTATCCAGGCGGCGGAGAGGTTCCGACAGCTACGTTTAACCACCTTGCCAATGACCGCGTCAATGAGAGTGGTTCCTTGGTTCCACGACCACCGCCCCGACATCCGTTTTGAGCGCGCGACATCACCTGATTTGCGTTCAGGTGACGAGTGATTCTCGCGCTCAAAACGGATGTTAGTGTCTTGTATATGGTAGGTAGACAGGTTATGGGGCGGTATTTGCTCGGGTCTGTGGAATCCGGTCTTTAGGAACCAAATGAGTGATCCCAGTAGTGAAGAGGCTCGGGAGTGACTTTTGGTCGAGAGCGTCTTGAAACTGTCGGGCGAGCACAGCGTGACACACCACGAACCCTTCAGCCAGTAGTGATGCAGTCCGTCGAGTCCCGGACTTTTCCAGTTCGGGGCCCTACGGACCGCCTCAGCTACGTCATCCGGCGTTATGATGACGGGGTCCATGGGCGTAACACTCGCACTGACTCGCCACAACTTCCGTCAGGGCCTCGCTGTGGTTTACGGGCTCTGACCACAGGCCGCGCCAGAATGCGATAGTGGCAGCCTGATTTGGTGCTGAGCCCGTTCCACGTACCATCGGCCTCTCAATGATTCATAGAGCCTCTTCTGATCACTCTGGAAGAGACGATTCTGGTTGAACCGTGTCGACCTCTCGGTATATCGCCGAATCCGCTTCCCCCAAGCAGCGATTCTCTGCTTCAGGTCGTCTATGCGCTCCGTCAGTTTTTGCGTTATATCCGGCTGAGACAAACTGATATTTGTCCCAGCAAACGCCATCCTGACGGTGCGCACAATTCTCGGCCTATTATTGCCCGACCTGAAGCTTATCAGTCTGCCGATGAGGGCCCTTGCCTTTGCGATACGGTCCTCAATCCTTCTTCGCCAGGCTGGGATAGCGCTACTTTGCCCAGTAGCACGTCCAGACGTGGGAAGTTTGGCACCAACAATACGGCAAACTGCCAATGCGGCGCCAAAGAGTATTGAGTCCGTATCGCAAAGGTCCCGGCTGGTTTCCAAAAAGGTTGCCAGCAATGGGTTCAGGGCCGTCACGACATCCCGATTCCGCTTGCTTAGGGTTATGCGTGGGAGTCGCGGTCGATTTTCGAGAGGCGTACAGCGCGTTTCCACAATCGCCTCCTCCAATTTACTCCTCATCTGCTCTAGTTCTTGGGTGACCATTCCATCATCGCCTGAATCAACCAAAGCGGGAAGATCCATGGCGGCTTCCACATATGGCTGCTGGTCTATGGCCCAGGAGCCGCATCCCCAGCTATAGCTGGTTCATTCGATGAGGAATAGCCTCACGCCGTAGTCGTTCGAGTTCGGCATCATCAAATATTTTCGAGCGTATGATGTACCGAACTCGGTCTGCCAGGTTTTGCTCTGTGACGGAACAGACGGCTCCAGCTCAGCAAAAAGCGGTGCATACAGGCCGATACGCTGTTCCTCCAGTTTCTTCCCTTTCGCCTATAGTACGCCCGCAATGCGTTTATGTTCATAATTTAATTATTATTAACTTTCTATTTGGTAGATGTTGTAACAGGCCATTTATTTGAAATTTACAAATTTTATTCGCTGCCTACTTGTACAAAAATATATGAGATAGAGCCGCGCTTTAGCTTATTATGAATTTATCACGAACATTTTGGTTCGATCTGAAAACCCGCTCTCCCAAAATAGCGCATAATAGCAACATTATTTAAACATTACAATTTCGTACAAAGGGGATTGAAGGGGTTGAAAGTATAAGCAGACAAAATTGAAAGTTGATTAAGTAGACAGATACTCACTAATACTTATTTAATATTGAAACCGATATAATTATCGAATTAATAAAATTTCTGTCTATTTTGTACAAACATTAAATTGACTTGATACTGCAATAAGCGGCGATCAAAGTGGTTCATAATTAGGCACCGAAACTGACCAAAATACTGTTAATCCGTAATTTTAGTGTCTGATGGATGAGTTTTGTGGCATTCATTTTAGGAGGCCTATGTTAATCACAGGACATTAATGATGATAATCATGAAGATACGTTACCTTTAAATAACTTTAATTACGAATATGTAAGTATTATAAAGGAGTCCGAAGTTTAAAATATAGAGCGATGAAATAAATGATTATGGTACTTCTGTTAAAGGGCATATTTTTCTTAATCGTCACGCTTGGTAGGCGTATTGACAAGCACATTACCAAATGTTTCGCACCTTTGACGTAAAATAAATTATATCGCCATCAATCCAAAGTCATAAGATCCTTTTGGCGCTACCTATTGTTGTCCTTACAATATTGGCTGTAAGAAAAAGGATGATATAATATGCCACTACACGGCACCAGATCAATATGTTGGAGTATTGTATCTCTTAAAGAGCCGCGATAAATAAGGGACAAGACACTTGCGTCACTTTATTATTCGAATAATCTGTTCAATCGTAAATTACAATGCCAGTACGTCGTGTTCGGTGGTAAAAGAATAATTTATGATGAATCCTACGTGACTAAGAAACTAAAATTATTTCGAGGACGTGTGAAGTCCGCCCACCCACACTGAATGGAACTTTTTCTTATTGCATTATTTCTATAACCCCTCAAAAAATGGGAGATTTTTTTCTTGTACTAGAAGTATATACACTTTTGTTCAAATTTACTATTCTAACCTAAGGACTAATAATATAGAATATCTATTTCCTAGGTAGCTTTCGATTTCAATTACTGGCAACCAGTTATTACACAACTGCGTCGTGTAGTGGCGTTGTAAGAAAATCCACTACCCAATATCAGCTCATGCATGTCCTAAGAGGCGACAGAGGGAAATGATACAGGAGATGAACAGCAGTATCTTAACGATAACGACTGAAAATAATAAAAAAAAACTGCGGTTGCAAACACCCGCTCGCCCAACTATGATAAATATCCACCCATGAGACAATCCCTGGGAGAGGCCTATATACAGCAGTGGACTTTTAATAGACTGTATTTGTGTGTGTTTTGTGGCAATAATAAATGAATGAGTCGTCATACAGAATATGAAGTATAAACTAGCGTTTTTGACGGCTCATTAGCGCAGTTGTTAACCGTTTGGCAGGGGGCCGCGGGTTTGAATCCGAATGTTTATATGGACTACAAATAATTGTTTCGGGTCTGTATGTGTCCTTGTGCATTATATGTATGACTGTATACCAAATACGTCTATATACATATACAGACGTATTTCGTATACGTATATTTCGTATACAAAATCTTTTAAAATGGAGCAAACACAAGTCGGAACCAACGGCGGTCACTACAAAAATACATATTTGTGCAGACAAAGAACTTAAAAATAGAAAGAAAACTGTGAAGAGTAATAGTTATTTTTCGAGATGGGTGCCACACAAATTTACCTATGAGCAGAAAAATCCTTGAGTGATTTGGTGTCACTTCCGGATAGTAAAATTCAATGTCGGCGAGAAGAGAAAAAACGTCGTTTAAATGGTGCTGTAAAGATGAGCCAATTACAGCGAAATAACGGAATGTGCGAGGCCCACAAAACGAATTATAGTCTCTATTTGTCTGTGATGCTAGCAGATCAAAGAACGTTACGATTTCTTTTATATTTACACGAACACTACACATTGAATTCCTATTAGCATATATTATATGCACCCTATTTTTTTAAGTTTGGTTTATGTTTAAGGATTAATTACACAATATTTTTTATATAAAACAGAAGTGATAAACGAATTTAAATTAAATCTGATGGTCAACTTCAAACAAAGAAGGCAACAAATGCGTTATCACCTCTAAGGCCAAGATGGAACGTCTCTCAGCCAGTATTTATATTGGCTCTCTATACCCTTCAGACTGGAATACAGCAGGGCAAGTACTGTTGTTTGTTGGCAGAAATTAGTAAGAGTAATCAAATTGTTATAAATAATGAGATTATCCTCGCTATTTCCTTAAATTGACCTAAAAGATCGGATTAAGCTAATAAAATCGAGGTGAGCACTTTAATAGTATAATTCACTTATGGACAGTATTTACTCTAACCAACAACCTTGTTCTACTCTTAATTGCTTCAATAAGATGTCCTTTTTTTTGATTTTTTTTTATATAAAATGTACATAGAGTTATTTCGTTGGTTAAATCTCGTTTCCACAAATAGAAATAAAATGTGAATGGGGCTAGAGTAAATCTGCAATATATTTCGCGGTTGCTAACTCGCCTGCCTAGCGTGGCAACTATGGTTATGAGACAAAGGCGGGTAAAAAAAATCGACCCACTAGCAAGGAAAGCAATAACATTGTAATCAAAAACTTGCGATTCTAATAATGCCTTTAAAGATGCATTGATTTGTCACTCCAGTCTCTAAACACATAACTTGTATAACCATTTATTTTTATTTTTTGCGGTATCGCTCTCTATTTGGAATATGTACGTACGAGCTTTAACGCAAATAAAATGCCATCGAATGAACTTTCAACGTATTTTTGGTGAATGCAACCTATAGCTTGTAAGTAATAAAATAAAGTCTGTGCGTACTATCGCATGGGGACGGTAATTGGCACTGCATTTAACCTATACCGTTAGCGTTTTTTATCACTCCTATTGAATTTGACAGTGCTCGCTGAAATTTAGCGTCTCTAAACGAATTTGAATCGTGCGCTTGGCTATATTGCAAAAATAATTGGAAATATTTATTTTACTTTCATGCCGAATACTATCTTGTTCAAATTTATTACGGTTAAATGTTGTAAAGCAAGTATTTACAAATGTTTTCATTATTTTGTTATGGTTATAATATATATATATATATATATATATATATATATATATATATATATATATATATATATATATATATATATATATTACCAGTGGAGCTTCAACACAATCTTAAAAATGTTCAATGAATTAAAAAAAACTAACTACCAATAAATATTTGTTTTTCAGTCAGTGTTTTACATTTGAATAGCGGTTATAAGGAGCCATTAACGGGACATTTTGCAAAAACGAAACCTATCCTACCTAATATTTACGTAATTTCATCAGCGTCATTCTTAGTTTTGGGTAAAACAAACCTTGTCAGTTTCAAAGAAACATGACTAAGTTAATATTAAAAGAAATGCACGTCATTACAAGATTTCTATGTAAAAGGAAGGCTACCTGTAAGAATTCTTAAAAAGTAAAAAATGCAATAATAATTTTCATCAAAAATAGCATAGACTTATAAAATTCATACACACGGTCAATCATACTGAAGGTGATTAATTGTATTATAAAATATTTAATAGACTATTTCCAGTATAATGACCCAAATATCATCATTAATGTATGACTGGCACACTTAAAAGTTTTCAGATCAGATCACTAAATATTAACTAACATTTTATGATAAGGTCATGCTTTTCTGTAAAAAGCAACAAGAAATTTTAAATCACGGACCTCTTGGTTTGTTTTACTATTCACTTAATTAGCAAAAAACGAGATAGACTGATCTCAAAGTTTACTTTCTTGTGTAAAAAGTGTTATTTAGAATTTAATATAATAAGATAATTAAAGTTTATATGTAATTAGGTGTAACATAGCAGGTATTATATTCATCGGTAGCGGCCATTCATATTTGGGACAGTTTTTTGCATCACTACGCCTACGAATTATTTAAAATATTTACACGTGGTAGAGCCATGCTGCAGCTATATTAATAGTATAGTTGTAGCACGAATGGAATCGCCTCGACTGGAAGGACCACGCTCTCACAGAAAGAATACCAGCGTAAAATAGCAGCTTAATGCTGCTGTGGTTCGTATGGTGAGTGCAGATAACTGGAGACCCTTTTTATTGCAAAAAAGGCATTCTATCTTAGTCCTCACGGCTGTTAACACATCTGCATTTTAATTCGCAAACGAAGATAGATGTAGAAGTCTATGGGCCACAGTAACCACTTACCATCAGGTGGACTGTGTGCTCGTTTGTCATCCATATTCTATAAAAAAAGAAATACCAAAACCAGCATCATTCTTAACACGCTTTTATTAGGTTGATATGTATCTATCTAACGGAATTGTTGAATGTGATTTTGATCCCCTTCAAAACGTCACATTGATTTGAAACTTCGCACACTTATCAAGGACCAATGCCAATGCAATAATTTAGATAGTTTGTCCCATTATCCTTGCCAGAATCCTCAGGATTTGCGATAAATTCATAAAAAAACTATGATTTCTGCCAGTTCAATCTACTGTAAGCCGCGTAAATGAACTTCGGTTCAAAAAATAACACGCTTTGCTAGTTTGCCGCACTAAAATAGGAAAATAAATAATGCTTTTGTAGATAACCGAACTGAAAAGTAGAAAATAATTTTCAATAAATTTAAAATAAGAAAATAGTGATTAACATAAAAAATAATTTTATTGTAAAAAAGCGTGGGGTGCTTGATGTTATTTGTTGTAAATATTTTTGTGGATATTTATAAAATTAGCGTCATCATAAAAATATCTGAAGAAGCACCCCACGCGGTTATCTACCAACGCCTGTTTGAATTAATTTTATAATTAAATGCGATTTAGTTAGCTCGCTAAATCGCACTTAATTATAAAATTTATTCGATGTGATAGCAAAGAAAAATAAATTTTAATAGTCAAGACCATAATATGGAGTTTATTGGAAAGACTGTGTAGTGACGGAGTAAAAATATTCACTACCCCATATCGTCCCGCGGTAGTCGTAAGAGGCGATAGAAGGAAACTGAAAAAGGAGATGGGCAGCAGCATCTTCCTGATAACTATTCGAAATAATAAAATAACTGCGGTTGCCAACCCGCATGCCAAGCGTGTCACCCAAATTCCTTCCTATGAGGCAATCTATGGGGGAGGCCTATGTCAGGCAATGGACTTTTATAGGCTGTGTGATATGAAAATAAAAATGTTTGCTTATAATATTCACAGCACAAGGTCAAGCTTAATTTTATATGCCAGAGACAAGCTACGGCTGTATTATGACTGAAAAAAAAATGGGCTGGTTTGGCCTGGGAAAGACCACGGTATGTTTCGTATGGTGGGTACTTAGGACCGAAGACCCATTTTACTAGAACAAGGCATTCCATCTTAGGGTCGACACTCTCTGGATGAAATGATGTGATGGATTTTCTTTCATCACCACCACACGAAAAGGTACAAATTTAGTTTGATAGTTACTTATTATTTACAACCACAAAATTTCTTCCGTCGCCCAAACAGACACAAATTTGCACAAAAATTTAATTTTGTTTTATGTTAACGCTGATTAATTTGCAGCCTATGTGTTGAACAAATTTAACTAAATCTGTCATAATAAGCATTACAAAAGACGAAGCAAACAATTTGGTTCTAATGCGTGGGATATCGAAAACAAAGGGGTTTAGCCCTGTAATGGCGGTGAAGTGTTTCCAGTAACGCATATCGTCCCTTAGGTGTCGTAAGAGGCGACAGAGTGAAAAAACCCAGGAGATGGGCTGCAGCGTCTTCCTAATAACCTGGAAAATAAAAAACTGTGGTTGCCAGCCCACCTGCCAAGCGTGCAACTATTGCAAATATCCTCCTTATGAAGCGATTTATGAGGGAGGCCTATGCAGTTGGCAGTGGACTTTTGATATGCTGTAACAGTACTGTAACTGATGATTAACATATTAAAACACTCATTACGATAATATAATATATATAACTGTCCATGCCACTGTATCGCATAGATTACTATTAATATACTAGCGATTGTCTCGATTATAATATTTTGATGATTTTTGAATTTTGTGTACTTAAAAACATATCCTAAGCTCAGCGCTTTTTAAAAAATATTGATATTTTCGCATTGCGTCATTAAAAAAACTAAATAAACTTTTATTTTAATATCTGATTTAATCAGGAGCATCAATTTTGTATGAGTGTTGTGATTAATATTGTATCTTGTTAATGTTTTCTTAGACTGAGCTATAGTTAATATTTCATATTCATCCTCTGTGTTGATTTCCCTATCCAGCATCTGTTTTCTATACGATTCTGAGTACTTGTAAAATATATTGAAAAAGTATTTTAATGTTAACTCGTGTATTTCACGCATTTCGTCCAAAATTCAAGTATGCCTACCAATAATATTAGTGAAAATAAAAAAATGCATTGTAAAGAAGGAAACCCCAAAATATTTCACGGATACCCGACCTGAAGTCATTTAAGTACACTAAAATGCTCGTGTATATGTCCCGCATTTGCCTTACCAAGCGAACTCCCCAGACATCGCTCCGTTCAATCAACATTGTTAAATATAATAACCTTTAAGATTTATCTGCTGGAGAAACTACTTGAATTTCCACTTGTATTCGTCCAAGTTCTGGGAGACAGGCATACAGACTTTTTTCAATTGTTTTTACATTGTTTTAAATGCATAAATATAAGGACTACAGGATCGTATAAACGAGATGGTGATACGCCACATGGTTTTAAGGTTATATGTCAGAAAGTCTTTCCAGCATTTCCCAAAATCACCTCTTACGACATTCACGAAATGAAACGCGGTGGTGGATTCTCATATAGGGCGATCACACAGCGAAGCCACACATATCGAACCGAAAACCGATAATTTATATTTCGCTGAAATATTGATTCTGGGTAATATTTGAAAAAAAAGAAAGAATCTTTATTTGTGTCACATACACACATACTTGTCTAATAATACCGGATAGGTGGAAAGTTCTTTATTCCACTTAAATGTGTAATACAAAGGAGAACAAAAATGGCATTACCTTTCCATCTTACTGCAGTCGTCATATTATCGCCCACCAATATCGTGACAATTAAGGCAAATCATCCTCGAAACGAAAGAGGCATGTCCAGCAATGGAGTCTTACGGGCTAAGGATAAAGTAAAAGATATGAAAGAGGAGGTGAAGATGATGTTGTTGTAAAGTAGTGTTTCCAAAAATAATTTCTATTTCTTCATGGTTGACAAAATTTTTGACGTGTTAGAGCCACGCTGCAACTATATTATGATTGTAGAACGAATGGGTCAGCTCGACCGAGGAAGGACCACGTTCTCACAAAATACCAGCGTAAAATACCAGCTTAACACTGCTGTGTTTCGTATGATGAATGTAAAGAACCGGAGACCCTATTAACTGGAAACGAGGCATTCAATTTTAGTCCTCACGGGTGACAACGCATCTGCATTTTGATTCGTAATCGAGGATAGTTGTAGATATCTATGAGCCACAGCAACCACTTACCGTTAACCTTATAAAAAAACGTCGATTCAGCTGCGCGAATGGTGAGTGTAGAAAACCGGAGACCCTTTTACTGAGCAGGCATTCCATCTTAGTCCTCAGGGTGACCACGCGTCTGCATTTTGATTCTTAATTGAAGATAAATGTGGACTGTGTACTCGTTTGTCACCCTTATTCTATAAAAAAAAATTGGAAAAGGGTGGATTCGACAAAACGTAAGTAAATTTTATTCTTAGAATAACTTGCCATTTATTCAAAAATAAATCAATTTAACGTTTTATCATTCGCAATTCTAAGAAAAGAAAACCTATTCCAGACTAGTCTCTAAGCCACCAGCAGAGTTATTCCAAGAATATTTTAATGGCGCTACATATTTCTTACATAAAATAGAAATAGATATCGTCTGTGTAAATTTCAAGCTTATTGTCAGTTATATTATTATACTATTATATTTTGCGTTTATCCTCACTCATTTTGTGCTTTAAAACACCGAATAGTATCAAGAAATACGCAATCATGCTTTATACACACAATAAAAATAAACACAACTAATAAAAACTTCAAACCTTGCTAACAACTCGACCTCAGAGTAATTACATACATAATATTATGTATGCATAGAAGGAACCTGCAATTCTGCATAAATTGAGTCAATATACTTATCTCGCTTTTTCCAATTTAATTTTCAAAGAAGGCAAAAAGGGAAGTTTTGAAAAATTTTGCGTGTAATTTATGCGTAGAGCTTTAGTAACGAGAGGTCATTTTTGGTCTCTTTATACTATGCCAAAGATGATTGTAAGTACACTCGTATCTTCTGATTTACTAGAAAAATAGCATTCCTATTGTAGTAGTATTATATGTGAAGTTATTTCACGAGACACGACGTCTTCAATCTATAGTCATTTTATTCTCAATGCTAGCTACAATCGACATCTCTATACTCGTTTTTGTTTATTTATTATTTTTTTATTACTTTATTATACCCATGTCAAAAAAACTAAAAATATAAATAAAATAGGACAAGACTTATTATTATTCGAACAATCAACAAATCAAGTGTTTACATTGCAAATATTAGTGTCGCAGACTTTAAAAACGTATAGTTAGTGAGGTATAAATTCAAGTCTTAACAGTCACATGGTACATAAGCGAGTTGGATCCTATGAAATCTATGTTATCTGCTTGAATGAAAATATTTCGAATTCTTGAAGTGAAGGATCTTGATAAGCAATGATAAGAGATACCGTGTAGTGACGGCGTAAGAGAATCCACTAACTCATACTTAGAAACTCTAAGAACCCATACTATCACTTAAGTATCGTAAAAGGGCAACAGAGAAAAGGAAACAGGAAATAGATAGTACTTACTTAGTATTTTCCTGATAAAACCTCAAATAATAAAAATTGCGGTTGCCAACCCACGTGCAAAAGGATTATGGAAAATAATATGGGAAATATTAGGCAATCTAAGGAATAGGCCTATGTTCAGCAGTGGACTTTTGATAAGCTGTAATTAATGAATGAATGATGGATAATAATATATTGAGGGAGCAGAGAAGAAAACGGGTAATACATTCGTAATCGATTTATGAGTGGTTGTGGTGGAGCTAGAAAAGAGGTATTAATACTATCGTAACAGTGCCCTTTGTGTATGTTTGATGAAGACAAAAAGCGGTGTCGATTAGACAAATAAATAAAGAAAATATTTCAAAGGGTACTTGGTTACATGTATGAAATGCATGAAAATTTCGCTCGACTGATCAGTATATTATATGAGGGTGAGCGGCCCGTGTTGGTAAACAAATCCGAAACAACCGTTTTTATTATAATTTTAGGTTTAAAAAAAGTAAATAGCAATAATGTGATTAAAAATTACTTATATATATATTATATGAAAAGTAACGCCATTATTTTGTAAATTTAACGTGGCAGATCTCTTTTAGCAGCAAAAAACAGATAAATTAGGCATTTTTGTACGACGTATTTTTAAGTGGTACAGCGATACTCCAGCTATATTACTGGTATAGTTGTAGCACGAATGGGTCGGCTCGACCGGGGCAGGGCCACGCTCTCACAGAATAACAGCGTAAAATAGCAGCTTAACACGGCTGTGTTTCGTATGGTGATGTAGAGAACCCTGTTACGAAAAATTTGTTCATCCTTTTCCGTATTTAATTTCTTTCATATTATTAAACATTTTGCTACGTTAAATATATTCGCTCTAATTAAATTCAAAACGTTTTTAGTATGATAATTTTGTTTGAATGTCATTGCGAATTTGTGATAGTCATATTTTTTTTTTGTATATTAATAGAACTACAAACTAGATAAAAGTTCACCCGATTATGAGTAGCGACTGCAGCCAATGGACAACAGTGGGTTTAGCCAAGTTGACTTTATGCAATTGTTAGCTAATATTAAACCATAAAATGAACGTGACTTAACGTTGATTTCATGAAACAGCAAGTAAAATAGCAGTTTAATGCTGCTGTGTTCCGTATAGTGAATGTAGAGAACCGCCGACCCTTTTTACTGGAAATAAGGTATTTCACCTTAGTCCTCATGGATGACAACGCATCTGCATTTTGATTCTCAATCTAGGATAGATGTTGATGTCTATGGGGCACATCATCAACCATCAGGTGAACTGTGTGCTCGTTTGTTACCCTCATTCTCTAAAAAAATCCTTCCTTTGACCTTCAACCATTGAACATTTTGCATTATTGTTTTCTTGATGAAGTTATGGTAAAACCAAAAATTACTGTTTCAAACTTTGCGACCTACTATAGCACAGTATTCACATTAGAGTTCTATGAAAACTGAAAATTATTCTATGCAGTCAAAGTATTGAAAAGTATGAACCAACTTCAAAAACTTAAAATAATAATACATAGAATTTCAACATAATAGCTTCTAAAGTCGGTGCTAAGACAGCGAAACGGTGCTAAGACAGCGAAACGAAAAATAAAGCACTGATATAAAAAGTAATTATTGAGAAAATTATTTTAGTTTTTAAATTTTTTAGATTTTATAATGTCGTCTAAATAGTTACATTAAAATTTTCATCCCCTATCATTTCACCCATAGTAATAATATAATTGGGCATTCTATTTTTTTATAAAATGAAGGTGACAAGCGAGCATACTGTCGACTTGATGGTAAGCGGATGCTATGGCCCATAGACATCTACATTTACGTCCCTGTGAACTAGGATGGAATGATACCACACCAGTAAAATCGTTCTCAACACTCACTATAATATGACATATACAGCAGCATTATTCTATTGTTTCACGCTGGTATTCTGTGAGACCCTGGTTGAGCCGACCCATTTGTGCTGCTGCCATAATATATGTAGCTGCAGCTTCGCTCTAGATACGTACACCACGTACAACTTTTTCTTACTATAAATAAATATTTTTTGTTTTTCTCTTTGGTTCTTTTTTTTTGGTTGCTTTTTGAGTTTCAACACCAGAAACACCACATACTTCGCACTTGTCAAGCTGCTCACCGTCGCTTGTCCAGGTTTTCACTTTAAAATCCACAACATACTTGATTATATTCCATTACGCGGTAACATTGTATAAAACATGACATTTCATAGAACAACAGCAATAAAAGATGTCGTCCTTGCACAAACTTAACACATCATTTATGGAGTACCCTTAGCTAAGTTTTGTAATTTGGGTTTGTCGAAAAGCTTGTGACGAGGGTCAGTAGGTTGAAGTAAAGGCTTAATTAGAAAAACTTTATGTAAGAGTCATCATGAAATTTTATTAAGCCACAGTCTATTAATTTCTTTAAATTTTTGGATTAAATTAATAATGTATTCAACTTCAATATAATTTCGAGACATGGTATTTTAGGGAACCGGGCTCAATGCGGCCTGTCCCCGCATTTCCTTGAACGCAAACAACGCGAGTCCAATCCCCACCTGTACTGCTGAAATTATTAAAATATACTAAATTATTTCGACGATATTCAAGTCAACCAATCCGCATCGGAGCAGTTCGGCGGTCTCGTCCCTACTTTAAAATTCCCCAGAAATAAGAGGAACCCTGTGGTCCCCACTGCCATTTATTACATCTAATAAGCTTAAATGAAGCCCAGCGAGGGCGGATTTAAATAGTATGTACGTTAGCAACATTGTTTTTCAAATTTATTGCCGGAATTAGGTCTTCCCAAGAAGACAGTAAGGGCAAACATTACTTGGAATATTTGCTAAACCTCATCAAGTTGGACTGGCACGTTCACTGTCGGTGAATGAAGAGATGTCATTACCAAACTTGAAATGCTGTTATCAGTAGTCTGTAAAATTTGAGTTAAATGGTTTTAGTTCAATTTGCAGTCATGAGAAAATCAGATCCCTGTCCGTTAATCTGTAAGGTGTGTGAAAGTCTGGCATTTTGGATATAAGGTGGGATTTTCTCCTTGATAAAGTTTATGATTTTGTAATCAACGTTTTATTACAAGGTTATTTTTTTTTAAGAACAAGGGTGACAAACGAGCAAGTGTCATCAAAATTGCGTATGCATTGTCACCCCTGAGTACTAAGATGGCCTCATTTCCAGTAAAAGGGGTCTCCGTTTCTCTACACTCACCATAATATGAAATACGGCAGCACAAAGGTGCTATTTCACGCTGGTAGTCTATGAGAGCGTAGTCCTTCCACGGTCAAGCCGACCCATTCATGCTACAACCATAATATAGCTGCAGCATGGATCTACCATGTATAAATATGACATAATCTGCATTTGAATAAAGAATTAACATATTCGCCATATTAAATTTTATCTATAATTATTTTATCATTATCAGTTACGTCTGAAAAATACATAGTAGTATATTCAAAATGTAAACGTCACATAGTCTTTCAACAAAGCATTCAATGTACAATCAATATACAACGATAGATTCGAAAATAGGTGTTGTAGGTTGTACTTACGTGCAGCTCGAAACCGGGCCTGCGCCTGCGTCACTGTCCCCCACCATTGAAAATATCATGAACATGATACAAAAAAAGAACATGACATGTACTACAAATTTATTATTTTGCAAGCAACAAGCAAAGAAATTGAAGTTGATTGATTGAGACATTGACAATTATGATTTTTTAATGATTTTGACATAAACATCATAGTGTTGCAAGGAGGCAAACTTTTATGTCCTTTGATATTTAACAAGTTAGTTCAATTCTTAAAAACGTTAAAACTTGCTTGTAAGATATTATGATAAATATTTTTATAAGATAAGGTTTCTACTGTTTCTGTACAATTTTCAAAGAAAAGCAATTATTTTTATAAAATTATGTCCACCAATTTTCCCTGTGATTCAAGGAGATTTTTTAACAGCCAATTTTTTTAAGAAAACACCGCACCACAGAACGCAATTACTCTTTACCAAGAGAAGAGCGCCAACTTCATACTAAAAAATGGAAACACGTGTTTATGAGTGTATACTACAAGACGCCCACATAAAACTTTTTTAGCGGGAATTTCAAACCTTTGTATTCTGTAACTTTGAACTTTTTATTTAAGGCATATTCGAGTACTTTTAGCTCAAGCCTCACAAACCTATGGGGTAAATTCCCATACATTTGAGAGGTTGCACCAAAATTACTCGAATATACTTTAGATTAGTATGTGGGATAAAATAAAACTATAAATAAGTATAGTTACGTAATTTTATTTTCTGGAAGACAGATTGTTTTACAAACCATACATTATTATTGATGTTTTTTTTATTGCTTTTGCACATAATATTTCCACGCTTGTTACTGATATATAACACATGTTATTGTCAGAGAGTTATTCTTCACAGAACATGAACGTAAATTTAAATCAGGAAAATTCTCATGGTGAAAACTTAACTCAGTCCAAATACGTGATCTGAAACAGATACAATTCGAGTCAATATAGTAATAATCCCTACAAATAACGGTCAATAAATTCAAAATGTTTATATACTTACCACAATATTGTCATAAGTTTTTCTTTTCCTATTATAGGAAACCTGCAGAAAGTGATCAGATGATTTTGTGCTTTTTATTTGCACAACACTTAACTTACTTTCGATGATGATCACACATCGTGCATAAAATTTTGAAATAATGAATTCATTTATAGTCAATATCTTATACAGAGTTAACATCTCACAAAAAATCTTTACTGCATATTCACGACGATATTATGATTGTGTATTCGCCTGCAAACGAAAATGAAGTATTCTGAGCCCATAATAACTGAATTTAAGCAAAAATCAATAATAGATATTAAAATCTAAACCTATGAAATAGATTTGAATAAATTTCAAAAAATATTTTCAATATGAAAGACGTTGACAAACAAATGTCATTTTATTTCTTCTATTAATTCATGGCATCTTTTGAAAGAATTCGGCTAATATTTAATAATTTAATTTTAATCAATTAAAAGATAAATTAATTGTGCAAATCTCAGAGTAATATGTATGTAATTATACTTTAAAGAGCAAACCAAAAAAGTTTAACACAGAATTAACATTTTTAGTTTCTTCCGATATAATATGAATTTATGTATCTAATTTTTTAAATGGCAATCTGAAGCAACGCGAAGGAAAGATACAGCGATATCTTTTTCTCGCTTTATTTTTACAAGCCCAACACGAACATTGGCAAAATCGTGATTGTGTGCAGATTTTTCATCTTTCATACAAAGTTGCATCACCCTGCACCGCACTATGAATACGTTTTTCGTTAGCGTAACGACATCATAAAGTAAAGATATGTAACAATTTTGTTCGGTATCTTGGCTGTAGAGACTTGCATTTATCGTAAGCATCGTTACTGCAAACAAATTTTTCATTATTATTTAGCGAACTGTAGTTAGCGATGGCGTCGCTATCTATGTCGAAACCGCAGGAACAGCTCTCTTATACAGAAATAATTTGTATACAATATCAAAAAAGTCGCCAGACAATGAAGTCTTAAAAATATCTTTTACTAGGTACAGAAACTATTGTAATAAGTTTTTAAATTTTTTTTTATTGGAATATGAAAAAAATGAATTAAAAAAGGCTAGTAATAGTCCTAAGCAACTCTGGGGAGCAATAAATAACATAACAAACAGGGGAAAAAAGAAACAAAATTCATCCCATCACTTATTAACCTCATCATCCACTCCGGAGCTCTATGTTAATTCATGTACATAAAAACATAAATAGCTTTAATAAGAATAAGGATGTTCATACTATAAACACTAGGAACAAACATAAGCTTGTAATGCCAGTTACTAGACTCCACAGAATCAGTAATTCATTTATGGGGCAATGTATACGCTTTTACAACAAAATCCCAGAACATGTTCAAAGTTTGTCAGTAAACAAGTTTAAAAGTTTTATTAAACAAAAACTGTACAAAAAGGGTTATTATAATATCAAGGAATACATGCATGAAAATAACCCCTGGGAATAGGGTGATCGCCACCATGCTGGTTCTATGAAAATTCATTTAAAAATTGTATAAACAAAATTATTGTTAAGTGAAATATGTTTAAAAAAAATCCCGCTGGGTTTCTTGCTGGTTCTTCCCAGGACAGAGGTATTTTTCGAACCAGTGGTAAATAAAAAATGACTTTCAATAAGTATTATTATGTGATCAATATTGAATAAAAATCATTCATTCATTCATTAATTCATTCATTCATTCATTCTTTCATTCATTCATTCAGTTAGTGAATTTTTCGCTAATATAGGCAAACATCTCGCGGAAAAGAAATCGGGTGGACTTACAGAGTCAATAAAAAACTTTTAACAACAACTCGCATTCGGTTGCAAGATTAATAATGTCTCTACGTAATGACTGTGTTGTATACTAATGTTGGCACAACTACGTTAATATACCTTAAAAGGCATATTAATGTAGTTGTCCCACCCCTGACATATATCTGTAATCTTGCTCTCAGAACCGGAAAATTCCCTAAAGCTTTCAAAAAATCGATTATACACCCGATTTATAAGGGTGGGGACAGATACCGTGTCAATAATTATAGACCTATAGCTGTGCTGTCTGCCTTTTCCAAAATACTCGAACGCATAATGAACAACATGCTCGTAAACTACTTGGAAAAAAATAACTTGGCGAAAGTATCGCACTCATAATATGGTTTTAGGTCAGGTAAATCTACGTCCGATGCGATTCATGACCTTATTATTTATATTGTTACAAACTTAGACAATGGGCAGAAAGTTCTTGGCATATTTCTTGATCTCGCCAAAGCTTTCGACACGGTTTCTGTACCCATACTTTTACGTAGGATGGAGAGTATGGGAATTAGAAGTATACAGCTGCGACTTTTTAAAGACTACTTGAGTGGACGTACTCAGTGCGTTCAGGTGGATAAATTCGTCAGTGCTGAATGCACAACAATCTATGGAATGCCTCAGGGTAGTGTACACTCTCCAAATTTATTTCTCATAAATATTAATGAACTGGGTATGCTCACTCTTCCTAAAGGGCGGATCAAAAGTCGTCTTCCTATTTAGTGCAGGTTCATAGCAAGAAGTCTATACGTACACCCAGTTGGGCTACAACACAGTCTCAAACTGGCTTCGAAGTAACGTACTGACACTGAACGTAGATAAAACATTTTATGTCATGTTAAGGTTTAAAAAAAAACATTAACCACATCATCACTACCACATACCATCGTAAGTCACTCGTGTTCCAACCCACTTAATAGTGCAGATACCTGCATAAAACTACGTCAAGCTAACAAAGTAATATATCTAGGAGTTATAATCGATGGTACTCTACGTTTTCATGAACACATTAATACCCTTAATAGCAGGTTGATGAAACTAATATATGTATTTAAAACTCTGAGAGACGTGGCTGATGATAAACTAAAGAAATCCGTCCACTACGCCTTGGCCCAATCTCTGTTAACATATGGTATTACCTTCTGGGGCGGTGCTTGGAGAGAACAAAATTATCTAAACGTTTATTTTGCTACCTTGGAGGTTTTTTATACAATAAAGTCCATAAGATTATTCGTATATTTAATGTTAATAAATATCAAAAATCCGAATAAAAGACTTACCTGGTTTTGTACTAATCCGTAATGATAGGATAGGAAAAGGTTGCGGTGGGATAGCCATATACCTCCGTTTAGATATACGAGTATTTTATAATATTATATGTGCCTCTCTTTCTATTTACTCTCAAACTGCTGAATATCTTGTTATCGAAATAACTCTCAATCATGTAAAAATGCTACTGGCGGTCTTTTATAGTCCTAACATGTATATAGATTATTTCGATACGCTTGATAAAATCCTTTCGGACTTTAGTCATGTTTACGATCATATTATTCTTATGGGAGATTTCAATACCTGCCTTATTAAAAATGATTCTCGCTCCAAAAAACTTCTGACTTTGGTATCTTTCTTTAACCTTCACAGTCTTCCCCTTCATGCAACTCACCACTTCCCTAACTGTAACCCTTCTTTGCTTGATATTATGATCGTTTCTTCTCTTGATAGTTATGTCTCATGAGCAAATAACTGCATCTTTTTCATATCATGATTTAATCTACCTCTCTTATCGTCTGCGTCCGCCTAAACAGAAATCCCAATACTTGTTCCTCCGTAATTATAAGAGTATAGATCTAGAGGCATTGCAGCGTGATGTAAATAATATTGATTGGACCCCTATTGTTGACAATACTAATATTAATATTAAGGTTTGTAATTTTAATGACATAATTTTGATGATATACAATAACCATGCCCCGCTTAAACGCGTAAAGATAAAACGTAACTCTGCACTTTGGATTACACGTGGTATAAGGGAGCTAATCGGTAAGAGGGACATAGCTAAGCGAAAGTATAAACGTTTCCCATCTGAAATTAACTTAAATCGTTTTAAAATTTTACGAAACCACTACAGTCGTCTGTGTCGGGATGCTAAAAGACGCTACTTTTATGACTCTCTCCATAATAGAAATTCTACTGAGATGTGGAAATTCCTTCGTTCTGTTGGTGTCGGCAGGTTTTCGATCTTAGAATGCAAAGACGTTAAAGTAAATGATCTAAGTAAACATTTTGCTACTCCTCCCATAACTTTAGATCCCTACATCAAATCAAACACATTACTCACATTGTCACGTAATCTGAAACCACACGTTTTCCCTTTTCAACTTTCCCTTCTGACGAAGGAAGATGCCAAAAAATCCATCCCAGCTATCTCTTCAACTGCTGTTGGTAACGACGGTCTATGCTCGAAGATGATTATGCCAGTTCTACCACTACTTCTTCCAATTCTTACTCACATATTTAATTTCTCCATATCATCCTCATCTTTTCCTTCAGTTTGGAAACAAGCATATATAATTCCTTTACCTAAGGTTTCTAATCCTTCTTCTCTATCTCACTTTCGTCCCATATCTATTTTACCCTTTCTTTCTAAAGTTCTGCAACACATTATCCATAGGCAACTTTCTTTCTTCTTATCGTCTAACTCTTTGCTTTCTACATATCAGTCGGGCTTTCGTCCTGGTCACAGCACTGTCACTGCTTTACTTAAAGTAACCGATGATATCCGTTGGGCCATGCACAACAAATCTCTTACACTTCTAGTTTTGCTTGACTTTAGAAGTGCTTTTACCTTAGTAGACTTCGATAGTCTTCTCGGGATCTTGGAATCTATAAACATTTCTCCATCTGCAATTACGTGGTTTGATTCGTATCTTCAAGATCGCTCGCACTGTGTCCGTCTTAATAACACTCTTTCCGACTGGTCTGGTATCACTATGGGCGTACCTCAAGGTGGCGTTCTTTCCCCTCTTTTATTTTCTATAATTATTAACTCCATTACGACAGTTATTACATCCAATTTCCATCTTTACGCGGACGACTTACAGCTGAATCGTCATTTTCCGGTGTGTGATACAAATAATGCAATTGAAGCCATAAATGCGGATCTGAGCCGCATCTGTAAATGGTCTGCATCCTTTGGACTATTAGTTAATCCCACGAAATCGCAGGCCATCATAATAGGCAGCAGGCATTTGCGTAATAAATTTGAATTTACATCATTACCTTTCGTTTGCTTTAATGGCGTTCCTATAGCCTTTGCCGGTACTGTCAAAAACTTAGGCGTTATATTTGATCACCATTTATAATGGTCCACGTACATCGCTGAGGTTAGTCGTAAGGTCTACTTTACCTTGTATTAATTTAAATGTCTACAAAATGTCTTACCCTAAAAGCTAAAATATCACTCGTGCTCACTCTTATCCTACCACTGCTTGATTATGCTGACGCCTGTTATTTGGATGCTACAGAGAAGCTTCTTAAAAAACTCGAGCGCTTGCAAAATCAGTGTATCCGTTTCATATTTGAGCTCAAAAAATTTTACCGAATATCTCAGTTTCGCAAGCAACTCAAGTGGCTCCCAATTCGACTTCGTAGGAACACTCAATATTTATGTCTCCTCTATAATATTCTGCACAATCCATCTTCTCCCTCTTTCCTCAGAAGCCGATTTTCCTTCACCCATTCTCCGGATAAATCATGCCGATCTCTTGTTATAACTCTTCTTAACTTTTCCGTCTATAATTCCGGTTTTTACTCCTACTCCTTTTCTGTTCACGGGGATAGGTTGTGGAACTCACTACCGCCTAATATAAGAAATTCTGAAACATTATTACTATTTAAAAAAGTGTTAGAGATAATTTATTTGCATCCTGTTAATTAAAATATATTATTTTATTATATTGGTATTAGTTTATATAAATAAGGTCCTTACATATGAAATTAGCGTTTTGTCGTACTGACCAATTTGATCTGAAATATCTCCTCTTTTTTTAAAAATTCGAAATTCAAGTTTATAAATTCATTTAGCTGGTACATTTGAGTTTTGAAAACAGTCATTCATTTGTTTTTTCCTCATTATTTTATTCTTTGGCGTCGCTTATTACCGCACGATGGAAAACATGTAATATCGGTATATTTAGGAGTACGAGTTCTACCGTGGCACCAGTGCTGCAGAAACAGCTCGAAGGATTAATGATGTGTACGGCGCTGGTGTCGCAAAAGAAAGCACGGTACGTTTTTGGTTTCAACGTTTTCGTTCTGGAAATTTCGACCTTCAGAACCAACCCCGTGGATGGCCGAAGACCAAAGTGGAAAATGAAGATTTGAAGGCTATTGTGGAAGCGGATCCATCACAAAGCACTTCAGAGATAGCTGCAGGCTTTGGGGTAAGTGATAAAACTGTATTAATCCACTTGAAGCAAATCGTGAAAGTAAAAAAACTTGAACGATGGGTACCTCATAAATTGAGTGAATCGAAGTTGCAAACACCTAAAGCCTAGTTTAGGCATCAGTCTCCCACAGTATAATATTGAAGTGCTATACTATAATATTATGTACAATAATTCTGCAATATTGTGGTGAGAAATTAAATAATTATTATTGTTGGGGTGTTAAAATAGTTTTCTCATCTGGTTGGGCTGTATAAATATATAGATGAAAATGATAAATAAACATGAATGATATTAATATAGTGTTATAAATACATAAATAATACGTAAATAAATAAAAGCCAACCATATGGAAGCCCTCGGCAGGAAAGACGAAAAGGCCGGGGATAAGGGGGAAAGGGAAAGGAACCAGCGGACGATGCGGGCGGTATCAAGGAGCACCGCCTTCTGTATTTGAGCTAGGAGCGGTCCGTCACGGAGTCCCAGTTGCCTCAGATAACCCGAGAGGCTAACCGAGATTAGCCCGTTCGCAGAGACGACTACAGGAATAATTTCTTTCGGCAGATCACCCCACATGTCGGTCACCTCGTGAGCCAGATTCAGATATTTTGTTTTCTTATCTGCTTCGGCTTTCACGAGGTTACCGTCATACGGAATGGTAATGTTGACCAAAAATATCCTTGACTGTGCCCGGTCCATCAGCAAAATATCAGGCTTATTCGCAAGATTAGTCCTGTCTGTGATTATGGCGCGGTCCCTGTAGTGCCTGGCGCGTTCATTTTCGAGCATGGCTTTCGGCAAGTATTTGTAATAAGGCAATTTTCTATCTACGAGACCGTATTTCAGAGCGAGCTCCTGGTGTAGAATTCTGGCTACTAGTTGCAAGTACTCGAAGTTGGAAGGCACCGAACAACCGGAGATGACATGCGTTAGTGACTCACCGGGATGGCAACAAGCTCAAAAAATGTCGACGGTGCCACCTTGGTTGGTCTTAATAACCTGATCCTGTATCGCACAGACAAAACCCACGGTTTCCACAAAGAGGTCACTAAAACGTACCCAGTGGAGGGTGGTAACTGTGTCTACGAAAGGCTTATGTAGAGCCTTGTAGAACCTCCCTTGGAGCTCCTTCTCCAACCATACGGTCTCCCGGTCGGAAATGCTCTGTAATCCCAGGTCTTGCCATTGCTCGTTGGCTAAGGATAAATGACTTCCCTATAGAATGGATCATCCGATCTCGTCAGAATGTAATTACGGAGGCTACACACTTCGCGATTATGCATGGTAAGCGTGCTTAAAAAGCCACGCCCACCATGTTTCCGCGGCAAGTACTGCCTCATAATTGACGATCATGGGTGATGCATCCTATGGGACATCATAGCAGTGCGGACTTTTCTATCCAGGGCGTTAAGTTCAGTTTGAGTCCAAGTATGCCAAAGGTATACGTAAGAAAAACTTCTAACTCTCTTTGAACCATCCCGATTTAGTTCTGTTATATCTGGCATCTGGAGGTCCAATAGCAGTCCACAATGACCACAAATATTCAGACTTGTAGACGGAATATACGGGCAATAAAGATCCATCTGCACTCGCTGCAAACATAATTGATATATTTTCTTTCGATTGATTTAGTATTCTCTATGGATATTTAACTTTTCTTTTAAATATGCATTTTGTGGATCCTGGATTGTCCGATAAACTTGTTTTATCAGAATTGATTATATGGCTGCTTGGCACGTCTTTTAAACTCTGTTTGAGGTTTTGAAACAGATTTCGTATTCTTCAGAGGTTTTTTCGGCACGCGCCCTCTTAATGTTTTGAACGGACCTTGTAATCAATTATTCTTTGTGACAATCCAAAAAATTACTGATTAACCATTTGCCAGGTGGTTTATAGTTAAGCAAATGATATCGGCTGTTCTTTTTTAAATATTATTATATTAATATGCATAAATCCAGTCGGCTCAATGGTGATCCAAACTCATTTGCCACAATCAAAACTTTAACAATGCCTTTTCTTCAGATTCACTTAATCGCAGCGGTGCGCCAGGAAAAAGCATACAGAGTGCCTTAACTTTATTTTCTATTGTACGTCTTGGTATTTAAAATCGCTTTTCCTCTTCCATAGAAGATATCTCTTTTGTTAATACTAAGTTGACGGCGACATTCAGAATTTCTTCTGAGTAATTTTTATATCATATACTTCCTAATTTCCGTTTACTTTGCGAACCATTTTCCTAAAGTGACATTAATTTATTAGGATCGAGATTTTTTTATAAACAAACTAAAAATATTGATTTCTCACAATAGCAAAACTAGGTAAGTTAAGGTATAAGTTAGCAATTAAAATGACTGTTCTTTAGGTGCTAATTAATATTAAAGTCTAAGTCTAAGTTGAAAATATGAAAAATACTAAGTAATAATAATATTATTAATACCCGACGCAATAAAATAATATACATTTCTCCTTTCTTCTCTTTTTCTTTTAATAAAGATGAATCGATGAAAATGTGATTAAGTCGCCGGCACAATTCCGCGGTAAAATAAAATGTCAAAATTTGCTCTGATGTTGCCATAATGAAAACGATGCTGTCAATTAGTTATAAAATTTTCATCCAAAAATAACAAATTTCAAAAAACGTAACGTTCTTTCTTTATTCTTTATTGTACACACTGTAAGTAGATAACAATTATTAAATATTCAAATAAGATGTACAAAGGCGAGCTTAACCCTAATAAGAGTTCTCTTCCAGCAAACCCTTTGGGGAAAGAGAAATAATTTTATATATAAAGCAAGTAGGTAGCAGCGTGCGTACTTAATAATTAACATAACAGTACTTAATAGGAATTGGCTATAAGTTACTGTTAACAATTAACATATAAGTGCTTATAAAATATAAGTATAATTTATTTTCCTATGTCTGTTAATTATACATACATAGATAGATAGATAATTCTTTATTGTACACCAAATCAATACATAAACGAAAGAAAAATAAAAACAAAATAGTGACACAATGGGCGGTCTTATCGCTAAAAGTGATTTCTTCCAGACAACCTTAACCAAAGTTAAATTTATATATATATATATATATACATAATTATATATATATATATATATACATATATATATACATATATATGTAATTATACATATAAATACATAACATATATGAATATTTATAATTTTAAGTGGATAGAAAATGTTTCTTTACTCTATTCCGAAATATATCAAGAGAAGAGCTAGCACGTATGTCATGTGGAAGTGAGTTCCATAGCTTGACCGCCCTTACAGTAAAGGATCCACCACATCGTCTTGTGAAATGAGAAGGAGTTTTGAGAAGTAGCTGTTTAGTGGTCCGGCACTGAGTTTCACGAGGTACAAGATACTCAAAACGCTCGCGGAGATATGGAGGTGCAAGAGGATTAAAGAGTAGAAAGTAGAGAAATGATAATACATGTAAGTCTCGACGTCTACGGATAGGAAGCCATTTTAATTGAGCCCTGTACTCTGAAATATGATCAAATTTACGAAGACGAAAAATAAAACGTATACACAAATTTTGAAGACGTTCCAGTTTGTTCAACAGCTCCTCTGAAGCATCCAAAAAACTGACATCAGCGTAGTCAATGAGAGGAAGAAGAAGTGCTTGAGCTAAGGTTATCTTAGTTTTTAACGGTAAAAACGTCTGGAGGCGCTTGAGAGATTGAAAAGTGTAGTTCACTTTTCTGCTTATCATATTAATGTGAGCAACCCAAGACAAATTATTATCAAAGACAACACCTGAGCTTTTAGCAGTCTCTGTATATGGAATTTGAGTATTATCATATGTTACTGCAGGGATCTTCAAACGGTCTAATAAGTAAAGCATATGTGAGCTGCCGATAATCATTACTTGGGATTTAGCAGGGTTAACAAGAAGACCAAACGATTTTGCCTAACTGCTTATGCTACTTAAGTCAGCATTCAGCTTATTAATAGCCTCGTCTATATCTTTGACTTTGAAATGACGGTATAATTGCAAGTCGTCAGCATAGAGGTGATAATGAGAGGAGAGAACAGTACTGAGAGCATTGATGAAAATAGAGAAGAGAAGTGGAGACAGAACACCACCCTGAGGAACACCCGCCGTAAGATCACACCACTCGGAGAAATCCTCCTCATGGCGGACACACTGCGAGCGACCCCTAAGGTAAGAATTAAACCAAGAGATTACTGATGGTGAAATGTTTAAGGACGAAAGAATACCAAGAAGTATGTCATAATCAACGGAATTAAATTCACTGCTGAAATCCAATAATGTTAGAACAGTGAGAAGTCTTTTATCCATGGCCCAGCGAATATCATCAGACACTTTAATCAGAGCACTGACTGTGCTATGACCTGGACGAAAACCAGATTGAAAAGGACTCAGCAGGCTGTGAACAGTTAGGAATTGAGATAATTGCCTCTGAACTATATTTTCTAGTACTTTAGATAAGGTAAGAAAAATAGAAATAGGGCGGAATTGGGATAAAGACGTAGGATTTGAAGTTTTTGGAAGGGAAATGACGAATGCCTTTTTCCAGCAAGTTGGAAAGGAGCTCGTCTCAAGCGAAGAAGAGATAATGTGAGTGATAATAGGGACAAGTTCATTAGTGATAGGTTTAATCATTTGCATACAAAGATTGTCGTAGCCAATAGCTTTAGTGGAAATAGATAAAAGGCATTTTTTTATGTCACCATCAGTAACTTTACTGAAATTAAAAGGAGAACACAGCGGCTTGGGAATATTAGAGAGAAGATTAAGTGTATTAGACTTAATAGAGTCATCAATAGAAATCGGAGGCTCATAAAAGTGCCGGTTGAGCGCAGTCAAATCAAACGAGATATTAGAATCATTATATGATTTGCCTATACCCAGAGTTCTAAGAAATTTCCACATCTGAGCGGAATGAGAATTTTCTTTCATAAATATGTCTCCTCTTAGCATCACGACACATCTTACTACAGCGATTACGTAGTTTTTTATATGTGCACAAATTTTCATTAGTAGGGTACTTCTTATAACGCCTCTTAGCTTTATCTCTGAAACAGAAACAGGAACAGAAACTTTTTTATTCAATATAGATTATAAATAATACTTATTGAAAGTCACTCTTTTGTCTAATTATCACTGGTTCGAAAAAAAACCTCTGTCCTGGGAAGAACCAGCAAGAAACCCAGCGGACTTTTTTAAAATAACAGCTTACAATCATGTATGTTACACAATTAACCACACAAAACAAATTAGAAACAGCCTGGCAGCGAACACCTCATTCTAGGGTTATTATCATCCATAAATTCCTTAAAATTATAATAACCCTTTTTATACAAACTATGTTTAATAAAGTTTTTGAATTTTAAGCAGGTCGAATTTTGTATATTTTCTGTTATTTTGTTGTAAAAGCATCGCCACAAGAATGAATTACTGACTCGGTGGATTCGAGTAACTGGTACTACTAGCTTGTGTTTGTTCCCAGTATTAACAGAATAAATATCACTTATTTTTGTATAACTACTTTTATTTTTGTGTACGTACATTACGTTTTCATAAATGTATTGAGAGGCCAAAATTAATATATTAATTTCCTTAAATTTTGTCGGAGCGACTCTTTAGGTTTTAAATCATAGATTGGTCTTATGGCCCTCTTCTGTAAAACTAATATAATTTCAGTGTCAGTTGCGTGTCCCCATAGCAAAATACCATACGACATTATGCTATGGAAACAGCTAAAGTAAACAAGTCTAGCTGTTTCACACTGGTAAGATTTCTAATCTTTTACAGCATATGCTGCAGTACTAAGTCTGCTTGCTAACTTTGATATATGGGGCTCCATTGAAGCTTCGCGTCTAGTGTTATTCCAAGAAAAATGGTGGTATCGACAAGACTCAGTTCCTCCCCATTTAAAATAACATTAGTTTTTAATTGTCTGACATTTGAGTCATGAACTTCATACATTTCGTTTTAGTGCTATTTAAATGCAAGTTATTAACATTAAACCAATTTACTAATTTAGATATAGCATTATTTACTTCGTCATATTTTAATAATTGTCGTTTTAATTTGAAAATTAATGAAGTGTCATCAGCAAATAATACTATATTATGGTTATCCCTACTATGTAAGGTAAGTCATTAATATATACAAGAAATAGAAAGGGCTGAGAATTGAGCCTTGAGGCACGCCCATTTGTACTATCGACCCGGAAGAGCTCATACTATTAATGACAACTTTTGAGTTCTGTTACTTAAATATGAAACAATTAATTTAAGAGCATTACTTACACCGTAGTGTTGTAGTTTCTGATTAATGTTTCATGGTGAACACAATCGAAGGCTTTGGATAGGTCACAGAATATACCCAAAGCATCCTGTGAATTCTCCCATGCATTAAAAATATATTTAATCAGCTCAACACCAGCATCAGTTGTCGAGCGACCCTCAGAACCCGATTTGATTTTTATGAAGTAAATTATTAACATTAAAAAAATTAACATTTGATCAAGAATAATTTTTTCAAAATTTTACTTAGTGTTGGCAGTACAGAAATGGGTCTAAAATTGGCGGGGTCTAATGTACTACCAGATTTAAATAATAATACCTTTACTATGCTTCATCAAATCAGGAAACACACCGTATTCGATACTAGTATTAAAAATAATAGCTAGTTGAGGCGCGATTATATCGATTATAGACGCAATAACTTTAACGGAAATGCCCTACAGATCCGCAGTTTTCATAATATCAATAGTTTTAAAATATTTTACAATATCTTTTGATGATATTTTATGAAATGTAAAATTCTTTGTACACGCATTTACATTTTGTTTAAGTAATGATGCGGCGACGGCAGGAGAAGAATTCAGTGACATAGTGGTTAAGATCGGAATATCCGTAAAATATTTCTCAAAAACCATTGCAACATCCTGATCTGATTCCGTTAATTTGTTGTTAAAACTTAACCGGTAGTTTGAATTGCGAGAGTTGACCTTACCAGTTTCACTATTAATTATACTCCACGTCATTTTAATTTTATTAGAAGCCGTCTTAATTTTGTTTCTCAAATGCAAAGACTTGGCTTTGGAGCACACTCCTTTAAATATTTTTGAATATTTTTTAACATATTCCCTAAATTCGACGCTAGGGTTATATGACCTTTCATGGTAAAGTTCATATAAAGTTCATGTAATAGAGTCTATAAAAGCAGTAATCTCTTGGACATTACTACTTTTATAGACTCTGAAAGCCAGGGGACTGGAAAGTGTTTAACCCTGACTCGCTTAAGTGGTGCATGCGTATCGAAAAGTTTTAAAATTAGGTGATTAAAAGCATATACCTTATCATTAACATCTTCGGAATTTAGAACAGGGGACCAGTCAATATTATTTACATCATCTCTCAAACGCACCAGATTAATTAATTTAAAGCTTCTTAGGAATAAGAATTGAGATTTGCGCCTAGGACGTTGAATTTTATAGGAGAGGAAGATAAGATCGTGGTAAGAAAAAGACGCAGATAGTTGACCATGCGAAGCAACCCGGTCAGCATCAGAAACAAGAATAAGGTCCAAAAGAGAAGGGGTACTATTAGGCGAATATGTAAATTAACAGATGACACCAGGGAGAGCAATTTTTTGCTACGAAAATCATTTTTTAACAGGCATGTGTTAAAGTCACCTGAAATAATGATATTATCATAAAGCGGAGTTAGATTTACAAGTTTTTCTTCTAAAGAAGAAAAATAATTTATATTGCGAGAGAGGGGATAATAGACCCCAAGCAAAAACCTAGAATGATTAATAGTAATTTCAATAAATAAATGTTCAGCAAAATTTGTGTATATATTGGGTGAATGATCAACTATTTTATAAGGAATGACAGCTCTCAAATAGATTGCCACTCCACCATAACCTTTGCCGACCCTGTCATTACGTATAAGTTGAAAACCAGGGAGATAATACTGTAATGACGAAGTGCAGGCTTTAGAAAAGTTTCAGAAACAAGTATGGCATCAACATATTTAGAATCAAAGGTTGATAAAAGATCAGCATAGTGAGCATGAATGCTTTGAGCATTAATATGGACTATATTAAGATTATTACTATAATTGCAGAATACGGCTACTAATTGATCATGTAAATGAGTGGAATCATCGCTTAAGGCGCTTTTATAGGTCTTATCGGAAGAGCTAGAAGAAGAGCAAGAAAAGTAACTATCATCAAATTCTAAAATATCACGCATGCTAATCAAAACTATAACGGAACCTATGCTATAACAATATCAATAAAGATAAAATATATACTTTTATAATGTATAATAAATAAATATTATAAAAGTCTGGATAAAATACCTACAAAATAAAAAATAATATAATATATGTTATGAAATATTATGAAACAGTAAGTATATTAAAATTATAATTGCTAACAATTATGCACTTAACAAAACATTTCTTTCATACCTGCCGGCAGTGGCATCGGTAGAAATTTATAATTACATAACTTACTTAAGACTAATTAATATAATAAAAACATAGGAAAAGAACAGCCTTACCATCAATAATAAGATATAGACAAATAATATCTACGGATCCTGTCTGGCAAAAAGAGGTAGTATGTGCAATCAAATGACAGACAGCATGACAGAAATTAATAGCTGTCATTATGATTTAATTAATCACTAATGTCATTGTCTCACACTTTATAAATAAAATTATGAAGGTAAATTATTATAATATTAGAGATAACTACGAACTACGACGTTTAAGTTAACACACAAATTTTAAGAGATGCAACACTATGCAGATGGAGACTACACAAAAAAACAAATGAGTTGTGGTAATTAAACACTAAGTTTAAACACACACGCGTAGACACTATCTCTTGCCTGCGGTGCCAGTACGTCGACTTTTGGAAGCTCCAGCTGGTTCCCTGACCGCGGCTGTTGATTTCGACTTCGACACAGGAGGCTCAACGATTTTATCGAGTTCGATCACAGAGCTAATGCGATGTCGAACGCCACCGCTTCCCAGGATAAAGACAAAGCCTTCACGTGTCCAGCAATTCGATATTCCATATTTCCTTCGAGCTGCCATAAAGGCTTCATGTCGAGTCTTTGTTGAAAACTCCGACAGAGTGATACCAGTCCCCTTCAAGGACGTTTTAGCTTGCCAGATCTTGTTCTTCACTTCTAACTCACACAAATAAAACAAGATTGGTCTCGGTTTGTCAGAAGAAGAAGTATGGCTCATGCGATGGCAGCGAGATATATCTTTGTCCGAAAAACCAGACAACTTGAAACGGTCAACAAAAGTCTTCACTAATACCTGT
Source organism: Parnassius orleans (assembly GCA_029286625.1). Taxonomy (NCBI): domain Eukaryota; kingdom Metazoa; phylum Arthropoda; class Insecta; order Lepidoptera; family Papilionidae; genus Parnassius; species Parnassius orleans. The sequence continues at coordinate 28,299 of JAGSMP010001418.1, read as the reverse complement.
ACAGTGTCCTCGTTCTTTTCCTCTGTAAGTCCATGAAGTAATAGAATCTTCCGCCGGCTCCGCATCTCCATATTATCCACCTGGTGCATCAGCAGGCCTACCTGGTCTTGAAGATTGCGTAGAGCTGTCATGATAAATAATCTGAATGATGAGAACTCGGATGTCAAATTGGCAATGGAGGCCGAAGGTGCTGCAGCTTGGAGCTCACTTTGATAGATATCCATGCGCTGAGTAAACATCTTCTGGAGCTGTGTTATTGACTCTTGAATGGCATCTATTTTGAAAAAATCTTGTGCAGTGATAATGCAAGAAAATTGTGAGACTGATTTTTATTGATTAAGTTTGTAAACAGCAAGGATTTTACTGCCTGGCAGGTATATTGGTTAGTACTTTAGTTTCCCATATAATATCGACACTATTGTAATGTTTTATGTATTAAATATTTAATTAAACTGGGAGACTTTACAAAAGCGATGTATTTATTGCACCTACCCACACGAAAAAAAAATTGAGGTACAAAATTACGTTCAACCATTCTCCGAGTTGAAGGTAATTTTGTACCTGTACATCCCTGATGGCATAGTTAACTTCCATTGGCAAAGTTGCCAGACTTGAATGTAGTAATCTTATTCAGATCATCATCATTACAGCCCATCTCAAGTCTACTGTCGAGCATAGGCCACTCCCAAGAAATATCACCAAGCACGGTCCTGAGCCACATATATCCATGGACTTCCTGTATCTTTCACCAAGTTGTCAATCCATATAGTCGGGGGCCGCCCTATCCTTTGCTTACCAGTACTCAATTGTCGGTTATTCGGGATTTATGGCCGGCTTATTAGTACTTCAACTTACTGATCCGTAGGGCTATGTCGATTCCCCCCCGAACAGGTTCACGCCTTGTCGTGGTGAACAAACAGGAACCCACTTGGCTGGCCCGTGGTGTAGGCCACCTGGTGGCACTGAGTGGACTTATGAGTCCACTTCGATATGTGTTGGTGGGCTGCGGTGAGATGGGTGCCCTCTCCCTCTACCGCTGCAGCTGAGGTGAAGTCGCGAAGGAACCTCCGTGGCTCAGACGGGGCCGCACTGTTGATGCGGTGGTGTTGGGGCTGCGGGAGGAGAGGAGTGTCGGTATTGCCAGGCACCGCTCTCCCTACTCTCCGCAGCTGAATCTTGGTTGACGGCAGAGCCATAGACCAGATCCGCCGCTGGGGTCAGGAAGCTAGTGCTTCCAAGTGCTCGTTTTTCCTGGGACCATGGCGTCCGAATATCAGACTCTGGGAGTCCGTTTCGAAATTCTAGTAAGAGGCCATGGAGAAAGGCGCGCCTTGAGTTCTTGGTGCGCCTTACTTGAGAAGGAAGGGGGGACCCCTTCCAAGGAGGGGAGGGGCTGCCATGGGGCGGCCGGTGCTGATGAGGCCGCGGATGTGAGCGAAAGTGTTCCCGTGGCCCTGTCAATATACGGCAAAGGTGGAAAACCATGGGATTTTAGTCGGTGCGAGTCCTTGCCCCCGCGAGACGGATAAAAAGGATGAAAAACCATGAAAAAAAGGCATATGTCGATTATTCTGGTTCTACTGCAGATATCCTCGTTTCTAAGTGTATCACGCTGAGAAACTCCGAGCATAGCCATCCCCATAGCTCGCTGAGCGGCCTTGAGCTTCCTCATCCGTTGTAGGGTTTGTGGTGGTTCGGAATTCACAAAACGTGTATTTTAAGACAAACTTTTAAGAATTAAATTTATATAGGTATAAATTGTTCGCGCATCACGAGTATAATATGGGGCGGTCTGACGTGGACTGTGGTCCGAAATGGGTCGTACATATACATATATATATATAGGTCTTATCAAAAATTTTAAGCGCATCGCTAACAATACCCACTCTGAGTGCTGGAACAGCCTTCATCATCTAAAGTAATTGGCGCGACGCAAGCCAAAGATCTCCGTCGAGTTACAGTCTTACTTTTTACATCTACCAACCAGACACAACCAATCTTATCCGTAACACTTGGGTAATGAGTCCCTTTGGCCATGCGTTCCGTGGACGGTCAGAGTCTGCCACCAGAACGAGGTCATCAACCTGCAGCGGTTTCTGTTACTTGTGCCACTTTCTCCGAGGTATAAGATTACCAGGTCAGTCGTGCAGCTAACAGAGCTGCTTGAAGTTTGCACCTAGGCACCGTTAGTGGTTTGACGGGAACGACTCTGAACTTACTTGCTACAAATGAGATCTTTATTACGCCATTATTAACCCAGCACCAACACGTGGCGGCGCATATTGTCTTGGATATACACATCACCTTGGATCACAAAATAAATGCAGTTGTAGACGATTATAGCTGGACGTCGTAGCATCGCTCGTAGATGCAGCTACGTCCGCGTAGCAGATAGCATCGGGCTACACCTGTGAATCATATGCGAGGGGCGACGTGCAGGAGGGAATTGTAGCCGTCTTGACGACCGGTTTTCTGCTTGTCTCGTTCTCGCAGTTTTCTGTCCATCGTCCATCCTCTTCGTTCCCGTATGCAACCGACTGATAATATCTAGGAATACGTAACTGATTTATTGCCTAATGTAGATCAAGCTATTCGCACCACTTGTTGTAAATATTTTGGAATGTAATCATCCCAGCCAATATTTATCAAGCAGCAGAATCTTACGACGCAGCCTCATCTCCAAGCGGTCGAACTCTCTCCCAAGAAACTCAACCTGTCTTTGAACAGTTTCGAGAGCGGACAAGATGAACTTTCCGAATGTTGCAAAATCCGTTGAAAGTACGGATGTATTTGGGGCCATAGTTGGACTAGTCTTTTGTAAGTCCTGCTGAAACTCATTGCTCATTCATACGATTGTTGAAGAGTTCTGACATGGCTGACAGGGATCCTTTGAGGGCTTCCATAGTTTAGTGCAGTGTTAAAAACAGCAAGTTAAGGATAACATATATCAAGGAATCAAGGCTGGTAAGCAGATGATTATTACATATATGTGTAACACATTAAAATATCCTTATTTCTACTTTTAAAATATAAATTGCACGAGATAGATCAAAACGTCTGTTACTTATTTCACTTCTACCCATGAAAAAAAGAAAACATATATATAGATACTTTTTAGTACTTTTTATTTTGGCACAAACAGTCATTAACAAAAAAATTACATAAAAATAGCATTACCTAAATAAATACAAAGAGTGACCAAACATTTTATATTTATCATACATTATTAGACTCTAAAACTTAAGCTATGCTATAAATAACTATTACAAAGTGTTCATAGATTATTTGCCCTCTCATGGCTACTTATGAAAGTTATCAACACCCTCTCTCGTCTCGTGCATGTAGCAGAAATGGTATAACCCTCTCGCACCCATACCGGAATTTCCTACACCGGCAACGGGAAGCAGCATCATAGATGCGAGACATGGTTCCAAGGACATTTATTATTGTGTATATTTTAAACTTTTTTTTTTGTCAAGAGGGGGAATTTTGTGGAGGCAGGAAATAATTGCACACAGAAATATCTAGTTAGTGTGTGCGAGAATTTATTATAAGTCGAATTAGGAATAATGTATTCAGTCCCTTAGGTACACCCGTAGAAGCATGTCGTTTTATTAACACATCTTTATCTCTATTTTTGTGATATTAGTGTTGTTAGCCAGTTGGTTTTTACAGCCTTATCGGATACTGGGCCAGTAAACGGAATAACTTAAGAAATATATTGCTATCAAGTAGATTTAATTTATTTTTGTGTACACCCAATAATAAAGAAGTTTTTTTTTTATTTATTAAATAGTATTTAATATAATCTTTGATTCTAATAAGTTCGTTTTCTCTTAGAAATTTAATTTTGAAGTAAGTACGTTCACTTATTCCATCAGGTACATGGTTATGTAGCTAATGGAATTTCAAATAATTCATTGCCTTAACTCCATGTTTCATCTCATACTGTATTACAGTAACAAATGTAACTCAAATTAATGTGACCCGACCCAAACATTAAAGCGGTAACAGGTTGCAATTCTCTTCTAACTTCTAACATAATACACGTTCATTATCCTTGCAGTAATTAAATTTGTAGGCTATGCTCTTAAACTAAGAAGTTTTACATGAATCAAGGCTTATACACTATACGTGAGTCGTTTATTAATATCACACTCATTTCATCCTGTATACAAATACTAATTCTATCCCTTACAGCCCTTAAAAGTCCAAAGCTGAACGTAGGCTTTCCCCGTATATTGACACAAAATACGGTCCTGAGCCACCACTGCATCTATCGAGTGGCTACGTGTTGCATCAGTTCGTCACGCCATCTAGTGGGAGATCGCCCAAGAGTGCGCTTACTACTTACCAGTACTAGGCTGCCACTCGAAAACCTTTCTTCTCCATTAATACTCTGTTCTTCGAGGTATATGGCCGGCCCACTGTTACTTCAGCTTACTGATAGTTTAAGCATAGTAATTACGTACCTATTTAACATATAATTTCATATACGACATTATTTGTGTTCTATGTGTAAATATATATTGTATATGAGCAAATTTTTTCTACTTTTTTGGTGCTTTTATCTTCAGAAATTTGCCAACTCCATCGTTCTCTATCTTAGAGGCTCATATTTGAGAATTTGTGACTAAAAGCTCATCAAACATCTCAGCGACATCTGATTCAGGTTTCGACAGGGTAGTCTGGGCCTAGCCAATGTCGTTGTAGTACTTTTTTATGGAATAAGGGTGACAAACGAGCGTAACGAGGGTAACGAGAATGGTAAGTTAATGAAGTGGCCCATAAACATCTACATTTATCCCCTATTAAGAATCGAAATTCAGTTGCGTTCTCACCCCTGAGAACTAATATGGAATGCCTCGTTTACAGTTCATAGGGTCATTGATTCTCTATAATCACCATGTGGAACACAGCAGCATTAAGCTGCGTTACGCTGGTTTTCAGAGCGGTCTAATCCAGTGGAACTGACCCGTGGTACAACTATAATATAGCCTGTACGACTCAATCACTGTTTTATAAACAAAATTTGTCTGTTAATTTCTTTATATCCACTACGCCTTTTACATGTTGTAATATCGACGACAGAGTATAAGTTACACAACCAGGTGCAGGAGTTCAGTAGTCGCATGTAGACAGTTGCACAACAATTAGAATAACTTAAACCGCATATATTTGCTCCTTCCACTGCCTGCACATTACCCATATACTTGTAACACCTTTTATGCCAAAGAGCCATGCTTATACTTATTGTAAATAGCGGTTCGTGTACTGTTTGCGTTCTACATTTTGTATATAAAACTTTTAAATTATATCTTTAAGTCCAACAGCAATAGTACGAAATGAATAAAACAAAAGGCTAAAGTAAATCTGAATAAGCGATGATTATATAATGAAATAGGAAAAGATCAGTTTTATTCTGCATTATCGTTAAAAGTTTGTTTTCACAATGTTACTTTATAAGTCGATCTTTTCCTAGTTGTTTTATATTAGAGTACTTAGTATTTTATAATTTATAACTTTATGTTTATTTCACTCTAAGAATTCAATTCCTGTTATTAAAGATCTGTTTCCTTGAAGCACGAGGTAGAGCCACACTACAGCTATATTTTGTCAAAATGATTGAAAGGATCACGCTCTCACAGAATGATAGCGTAAAATAGAAACCGGATACCTTTATATTGGTAACGAGAAAACGCATCTACATTTTGTTCTAATCGAGGATAGATGTAGGTGTCTATGGGCCACATCCACTTAACATCAGGTATTATCTAAAAAGTTATATTATTATTTACAGTCGAATAATAACTAAAATTGAAATTCTACTGTGGGAAACGCGAAATATAAATATATGTAATATATAATATGCGAAATATAAAATGTCCAATGTGACCTACTAAAAAAAATATGACTGATTGTTTATCTTTTGTATTTTCTTGTCCTATACCTTCTCAACTCATTAGTCTATATTATTGCACTATACACTGTCTCAACTCATTTGTGTGTACATTATTGCATTATATATTTTATTATAGTAGGGCCACTTTAATAGGTCACATTGGACATTTTATCAAAATATACTTGTAACTATATTGTATCATTCGCGTTTCCCCATAGCTGAATTTCAATTTTAGTTATTATTCGACTGTAAATAATAATATAACTTTTTAGATAATACCTGATGTGGATGTGGCCCATAGACACCTACATCTATCCTCGATTAAGAATCAAAATGTAGATGCGTTTTTCAATAGTATCCGGTTTCTATTTTACGCTATCATTCTGTGAGAGCGTGATCCTTTCCAAGAGTTGCAAACAAAATATAGCTGCAGTGTGGCTCTACCCCATTAGCTACAATGAAACAGATCTTTAATAACAGGAACTGAATTCTTAGAGTGAAATAGACATAAAATTATAAATTATAAAATACTAAGTACTCTAATATAAAACAACTATAAAAAGATCGACTTATAAAGTAACATTGTGAAAGAAAACAAACTTTTAACGATAATGCAGAATAAAACTGATCTGTTTCCTGTTTCATTATATATTCATCGCTTATTCAGATTTACTTTAGCCTTTTGTTTTATTCATTTCGCGTACCTATTGCTGTTGGACTTAAAGTGATAATTTAAAAAGTTTTTATATATAAAACTGAAGAACACTTAAAACAGTACACGCACCGCTATTTGGTGACAGTAATAAGTATAAGCATGGCTCTTGGGCATAAAAGGTGTTACCGCAGAAGTATTTATGGGTGTATTTACGGAAGCGTGAGTAGCAGTGGAAGGATCAAATATATGAGGTTTAAGTTATTCGTATTTGTTGTGCAACTGTCTACACGCGACTACTGAACTCCTGTAAACTACTACCTGATTTAGTGTAAACTTATACTCTTTCGTCGATATTACTAGCAAAAGTGTAAAGATTTAAGCGTAGTTATTTTGGATATAAAGAAATAAACTTCAGACAAATTTATTTGTTTATAAAAACAACGTGATTGAGTCATGCTACAGCTATATTATAGTTGTACAACGAATGGGTCGGTTCCACTGGATTAGGACCACGCTCTCACAGAAAACCAGCGTAAAATAGCACCTTAATGCTGCTGTGTTCCGCATGGTGATTGTAGAGAATCAATGACCCTATTAACTGTAAACGAGGCATTCCATATTAGTCCTCAGGGGTAAGAACGCAACTAAATTTCGATTCTTAATCGAGGATAAATGTAGATGTCTATGGGCCACATCATTAACTTACCATCAGGTGGACTCTGTGCTCGTTTGTCACCCTTATTCCATAAAAAAGTACTTCAACGACATGGACTAGGCCCAGACTATACTGCCGAAACCTGAATCAGATTTCGCTGAGATGTTTGATGAGCTTTTAGTCACAAATTCTCAAATATGTGCCTCTAAGATAGAGAACGATGGAGTTGGCAAATCTCTGAAGATAAAAGCAGCAAAAAATTAGAAAAAAATTTACTCATATACAATATATATTTACACATCGAACACAAATAATGTATTACACTTTATTAGTGTCGTATGTTAAATTATATGTTAAATACGTACGTAATTACTATGCCTAAACTATTAGTAAGCTGAAGTAACAGTGGGCCGGCCATATACCTCGAAGAACAAAGTATTAATGGAGAAGAAAGGTTTTCGAGTGGCAGCCTAGTACTGGTAAATAGTAAACGCACTCTTGGGCGATCTCCCACTAGATGGCGTGACGACCTGATGAAACACGTAGGCACTCGATAGCTGCAGTGGTGTCTAAAGGTATGGAAGCCTATCCAGAGATAGACGACGAGAATTGTCGCTCGCGAAGTTTGTGCTTTCCACTTACTTGCATTAAAGACATGGAAGAAATTTTTGTGTAATTCTTATCGGCAGGAGCACATAGTTCAATCATTAAATGCAGGAGTTAATATTCGAAGAGTTACCTATAACAAATGGTTAAGAGCAAAAGTAGAAAAATAATGTTTTAAATTACATTATCTGGTCTGACGAAACTAATTCCTCCAATAATGGCATGTACAACTGGCAAAACTATTGATACCCTTTTCACTGAAACGAGGCATTCCATCTGGGTTGTCAGGGTTGACAACGCATCTGCATTTTTATTCTTAATCGGGGATAGATGGTGTGCTGGGCACGGCATCCATTTACTATCAGGTGGATGTGTGCTCACTCTGTGAACATACAATATATTTAAACTATACTAAATATTTGACATTTCGCTGGTCGCTATTAAAAAGTCGGAACTCATTTTGAGGATTTTTTTTCACTTTCCTGTTCTAAATATTACATATACCCATTATCATTTAGTCATTTTCTCCTGCTTTTGTAACACATTTAGCAAACAAAATAAAGTCAGTTGTAACTTAAGTTATCACTTAAAAATATAGGTATATACTTTGTGTATGTAGGTTACTTTACACTGTTACTAGCAGGGGAGAGAGGCGGAGCAGATCGATTACCACTTTCAACATTGTTAACAGAAATGCGCACGTCTATTACAACTCAAAACAATCTTACGTGATATTGCAATAATAATAATGTTTATTCAGATAATAACGTCAAGTCGTTCTAAACGCAATATAAACGCATATTAGGTCTTATATCGAATACCTGTAGAAAATAATTCCACCATAGAAAAGAAAACGTGAAGAAGAATTTGACATTTTCATTCTGGTAAGAATTACTTAAGTTACTTACAAAGCAATACCGTTGTAACGCTTAATAGCATTATATTGGTTTTTATTCAATTATTATTATTGTTAGTTTTTCAAGAATAATTAATAACTGTCAATATTTTTCTGACACATTTAAAAATGTTGGTTCAGGCAGATCTGACATTATTATTCAACACTATAAATTCTGTTATACCGGTTGTATCACAACCGCCATTGCCGTGAATTGAGAGATTTTTTTTAGATTTGCCACAACTGACGTTACTTAATATAAATTAGTTTAGTTTCATTTGTCGAATGTGTCGCAACCCAGATTAGTAATATATATCCCATGTAACTTTTTTTTTCGGTTGTGTCATTACTGACGTTTTTAAATTCAGGACATGTACTTTAATGTTTGTTCGAAGTGTTATTACCGACAAAATACTGTATGATTTTTTGTCAGATCTTTGTGTCAGTTATATCATTGCGACAATTGAAGACTGAAGATCAAATTGTTGTCAAGCTTAGACACTTGCCTGTTCATCGAAAGATTTTAGGTGCGATTCCCAGTGAGCCTTATGAACTTTATGAAACAGAAAATAAGGTTTACGTATATGTAATATTTAAAATCTTCTTTGTTTTATTTAAATACATTCCATAACATTTTATATTCAGATCTACAAACTTTACCAATACCCAAAAGGCTTGAAACAGTTAATATAATTACAAGATTTGCTGGGAAAGTCTTTGCTGATGATTACCGAATCGAGACTCCTCGAATAAACAGTGGTATAGAAGGACAGTAGACTTGGATATTATACAATCATGCGCAATTTAATGGGAAAACGAAAACAATGCTACCCTGTACCATCACTTTTTCCAATTTATACACTTCTACTATCATCATCTGCAATTCATGACGAGTCTTGTGGAGATAATTTTTTTCCTATTTGTGTGGAAGTTTGCATTATAGCTAATAACGAATTGGAGGGCAATCTTCCAACACTTACAACTACAATTAAGAATTCTAGATGAAAAATATACAAACAGGACCAGGACAGAAAACGACTGAATTACAAAAAAATATTCGTGAATTTAAAAGAAAAGCGGGAATAACTTTTGGACATAAATTTTGTCATATGTACCATATGTATGCACTGAAAATTGCCTGATACCGTATTATCAGTTTTGAAGTCTATATGGTCGTAAAAATTACTGGAAATTTCTAACAGATTATAATAATAATAATAATAATAATAATTTTAAAATTGAATATAACCATATGGAAACAACAAAGTTGAAGCCCTGACTCCTGAACTAGCAATAGCTGTGTGTCGGGATTTAGTTGCTTCTCATATCCACAATGTTACAATTACGAAATGGCTCATTACATATCAGAACAAGGTAAGAAAATAAATAAAAGACTTTGACAAATGATAGAAAAATAAAAAATAAAAATATGCATGTGTATTGTATATGATGTATAAATATTGTGTGTGTGTGTGTGTGTGTGTGTGTGTGTGTGTGTGTGTGTGTGTGTTCGTGTGTGTGTGTTCGTGTGTGTTCGTGTGTGTCGTTTTTTTGTAAGTAATGACTCGTATAATTGAGTGATTTTTGATAGATTTTCCACCTCGTTGTATATAAACTTACGCAACCATAATAGAACTTTTAGATTTTAGTTGCTACATAGAGAGGTTTCTCACTTTATTATTTACACTAAAAGAATTGTAAAGTCTTGGTGCCTGAAATCGATAATGCTGTCGAGCAATCTTACATATCGTTCGCTTAACTGTGTAATGTTCTCGTCTTTTTCCAGTGGAAGGCAGATATGGTACCGTACATTTATGGTATTTTTATATAATTATAGATATAAAGTTGGCGCAAAGAAAGTAAGTTTTGCTGTTTTGAATAATGCAGTAGTTGGATGCCTAAATGGAAGGTATAATATTACTTTGAGGAGAGATTTTTGAGCTGTCCAAGTTCTACATATTAAATGTGTTTTAGCTATTGCTCCCGACGATCATATACAGTATGTAATTACACATTCTACAAGTGTGTCTTAAGAGTGTCAGTTCCAAAAGAGTGCGCAATTCTCTAAACACTTAATTTAAGTTCCTGAGTCTATTAGCAACAGATGTTATGTGCTGTTTCCAGTTAAGCTTATCGTCAATACTTATTCCGAGATATTTTATAACTTTTACTTTTTCAATTAGTGAGCATCTACATAATTTGTTCTTGGTATTAGGTTGTCAATTGCAAAGATAAGAATGGATTTGTAAACTAAAAGATTAGGGTGATTTAACATTAGATTTACTGAAGCACATATATTTTATTTTACTTGTGTTGAGTGTTAGCAAGCTGTTTTCTAACCATGATTTAATAATACATAGACCGTTTTCAGCAATACGATAAATAAATTCCTAAGACTTACCATGAAGAAGTATGACTGTATCGTCAGCAATAATTTGAATATCGGCACCCTTGAGATTAGTTTCACACAGATAATTTATGTAAATTAAAAAAAGGCTTGGCCCAAGTGTACTGTCTTGTGGCAAGCCGTAAGTAAACCTAAATTCGTTACTTAATAAGCCATCAACCCTAACACGTTGCTTCCTATCCGAAAGGTAGTACTGGAACCACAGAAGTGCATTTCCCCTGATTCCCATATTTTCCAAACATGCTAATAATATTGGAAAGCATACGGTACATAATGCCTTCTGAAGGTCCAGGAATAGTCCTATCACTTTTTCGTTTTTATCAAGGTAACGTCTAATATTTGTAGTAAGTTGAAGGACGGACCTGTTAGCACGAAAACCAAAATGGTTTTTATCCAAAAGCTCATTATTTTCTAAATAATTCATTAGTCGTTTGTTAAATATTTTTTGAGAACCTTAGACATTGTGCTTCAAAGTGAAATCGAGTGATAGATAGGTGAAGATTTATCCCCAGATTTATATATATGAGGAAATTGCATTTTATAGATTTTGGGAAAACAGCATAATATTCAAATGTCTAATTAATTAAATATGCAATAGGTTCCGAAATGTATTTATGTTATCTTTTAGAATTCTAGACGTAACAAAAACGTAGACTGATGAGTTTCTTGATTTAATACTGCATATGACGCTTGAAACCTCCACTGAATCAGTCAGCTAGAGGGACATCATAGAGGGACATTGAACCATTTGGTGCATCTTTGCATTTTGCCAATAGAGAAAGAGTCAGTAGTGTTAAGTTTGATAAGATATCATTTGCAAGATTAAAACTAATAATTGCGAATAACTAAGATAAATGTGTGAAAGGTTCTTTCTTTTTACTATATTTCCTTTATTGTATTCGAAGTTTCTTTCATATTTCCACTATTTTTGTAACAAATTTTTGTAATAATTTCTTTTTAATTGTTTTATTTAACTATTTAATGTGTTTCAATACTTTCGGTGTACGTGTCCCAATTGCTCATTATTTACATTTTATTTATTTTGCATTTTGTCTCGCTTTCGAATTGAGTTTACAATTCCTACAGTAATCCAAGGCTTAAGTGGTGTTTTACGTTAAGATATTTTACTAGTAATTGTGTTTTCTTTAATAGCTTTTTATAATTTTGATCAGAGTCAGAATCTGTGCCGCTAGGTTTTCATCATTAGTTGAGTATAAGTCATCCCAAGACTCAGTTGTCAAGATTTTTTTATGATAACAAGATCTACTTTTTTTATTAAGCATTTGTGTTTTTGTATTTATTTTGGTATAATTCATGTGTAAAAAATAGGAAAACGATCTCTAAATTCTTCAAAAACATAGTTTATTTTTATTTTATAGGATAGGGTGACAAACGAGCACACAGTCCACCTAATGGTAAGGGTTTGCTGTGACCAATAGACATCTACATCTGTCCTCAATAAAGAATCAAAATGCAGATGCGTTGTCACCCGTAAGGAATAATATGGAATGCCTCTTTTCCAGTAAATAGGGTCTCCGGTTCTCTACACTCAACATACGAAACACAGCAGTGTTAAGCTGCTACTTTACGCTGATATTCCGTGAGAGCGTGGTCCTTCCCCGACCCATTCGTGCTACAACTACACTACTAATATAGCTGCAGCGTGGATCTACCACGTATAAAATTTTTAAAAATTAAGATTTAAAATGAAATGAAATGATCCAAACAAGTTTTTTTGTCGAGTTGTACTGTTTACACCGTATTTAAGTCCGTACGTAGCCATACGATTCAAATAAGCGGTTGAGTATTTATTAAGATTATCTGGCAAAACATCATGATAATGTCTCCAGTTAAAACAATGTCATGTTTATTATGACAATTATTTAAGATATCATCCAGCGAGTTGATATAATTCATAGAATTTTATAACATGGAGGACGATATGTGCAAATAACAGAGAGAATATCTTTTAGGTCAATTACTATACAATTACCATCGGTAAAACGGCTCATAGGTTCAAGTTGTCAAGGCTCAAGGCTGTTGACTTAAGTTCTTTCCAAACATACATACATATAGTTTCAAAGACTTCATTTCTAATAAAAATTAGACCAAAAATACTGAAAACGAAAGAATACAGTTAACATATGAGAAATAAGAATACTACCTACATTTTTAATAGACACAACATTAGCATTATAATTACACTAAGATCAGACAAAGTAAATGTAAAACTTCTCAAAAAATAATTAGTAATTATTTAAGCTTACGATGAGGCACCTTGGCCAACGTTTTTGACAAGTATATCGTCTTAACAAAATGTTTGATTCTGGTGGGATTCCAGAAAAATATGACAGTTTTTATAGAAAACTTTCCACATAAAAGCAGTAGGATTTAATAATATTTCTGACGATCATTTAAATTAAGCTATAAATGCGAAAGTAACTAAAATTACTAATAAAAATATTTGACATTCTTACGAGAATAACCTAAAACATATTTTCACGTTGTATTTTTGTTTTTACAAAATATAGTATATATTTTCTGATCTTAATAATATTTTATTCTCAAAATAAGTCAGTTATAAAAAATTGTGACGATTATGCTGTTGATTGCCTTATTAAATTAGAAAACTAATTTTTTTCGAAACTTGATTTTCTCTCTGTGTCCATTTTGTCAAATTATAATTTTAAGGAGTTTATAATACATTTGTGACGTACTAGTGCGTTTCATATTTTAATTAATTTTCGGGACTGTAATTATTATTTTAATATTTTTATATCCCTAAAATTTTAATTGATATTTTTCTGTACAATGTCAACATAATATGACATTTAGTTCATAATGTGTCGGAGCAAAAATGTGGAAAGAGCTACGCCACATTCGACATAAAGTTGAAACAAATGTACCGTACAAGATAGGTAGTCGAATAATTATGGCACATTTGACAATTTTGTTCAAATAACTTACTTTGAATAGTGTCATATGTACTTTATCTTCCTTATACATAAAACATACAAACATTAATTAATAAATGTAAAGATATCTCTAAAATACATACGGTTCAAATTTCAGATGATACGCTATAAAAGCTTTGTTTATCAACGAACTCTAAATCGCTCTTCTGAAAAATCGTGTATTTGCAGATCCTACTTAATAGGGACTAGGATTTATTTTCATAAAAAAATATACAATATCTGTATATATAAAAATTAATTGCCTGCATTGGTCTGCAAAACACGAAAATAACTCGACCTATATTAATTATTTTTGTGTGAGTTTGAGTGTCCCTGGATGGTTTAGATTTACAATTCGACCTGGTAGGTGCTGTCGAAATCGGAAATCACGCGTGGAAGCCAGGGCGGATTGTTAGTTAAATAATAAAAACTGAAACTGGATAGTAAAATTACTTAATATTATAAAACAAACACACAATTAAATTTAGTAATCCATCAATCTTCGAATTTTAAGCTTAGGTATTTTAATTATTTACTTCAACCTAACAATTATTGCATTCCTGGTTTTGACGATATAACTTGGCTAAATACACATACACTAATCTTTATTATTTAATAAAATTTGATTAACTTATATAATATTCAAAACTTCATAGCTTCAAAACCGTCACGATTATTAAATTGATAACAGTCGGTACGCACTAAAGTGAAGCTTAAGTTATTGCTTAAGTTAGTTATTGCTTAAGTTACCCGGGTACCTCGGCATTTACGAATATTAAGATCAATTGATTAGCATTCCGTTTCAGTTATCACATAGACTCAATAAAGGTATAGTTAGTATTGTGTATTAGAAGTGTTTCTATAGTATTTTGTGTAAGGCTGTTAATTCAAAAACGTTTTTTCTTTAATAACAACAAAATAAAGTGGAATATAAATATATGCTTTATCAAAAAAAAAAAAATTAAACGAATTAGCTCCTATTATTATTAACATCACCTGCATTTGTATTGACTAACCCGGAACATGTGTGTGTGTGTAATGAATAAGTAATTATTCTTATATAATTAAGTTAATATATACTTATTTTCGGTTTTAAAATATAACAAACAGTGAACGCATATTTGTGATCACTGGCAACAAGTAATTTTTTCGGAAAGGGACACAGCAAACGCGCAGGTCAGGTTCACACATTGATTTTCACATTGCTCCAAACGACAACGGTGCGAACGAGCGACAGCATTCGAGTAATTATCATTTATTTATTTTCTGTGTGGCAAAAACCTTCATTTAATTCAGTGATGCACAGACTTATTAAGACCGAGCTACCGCAAATTATGAACCGATGGCGGCCGCCAGAAGTATAGGTAGGTAAAATATATAAAGAATTGATAATAATGTATTAAAATTGAAAAGAATTTATTAATTTGAAGTACTGCATAGTGCTAACAATCTTTATATTTGGCTAAATTTACTTGTAGCAACATGTAAACTGCTTCTTCCAAATTTCATTTGCAAGGCGGTTTCGATTTTTATGTTTTATTATTATTTAGTATTGAAAAGGTTTGTTCACATATAGGTAGAACCAAATAAGCTGGCACATGGCTGGTATTTTTATCAATGCAGCGGTAAAGTTCAGCAAGTCTCCTTCGTTGAATTTGTTATGCAAATCTTGGTCGTTTTGAATGTCGATAATTTCTAACTGCATTGACTCTGGTGCATTTTCAACTGAAATCGTGAAAGGATTGCTGAATATGTCCAACAGAGTTTCACTTTGTTAAACTCGGAAAATCTGTCTTGAAAAGATTGAACAAAATATCTAGCTTTTCTACATAACTGAAATTAATCGCAGTTTTGTTGAATTTTTCAGCCATTTTCTTATAATTCGGAAAATGATTGTATCCAGAATTCAATTGTGATCTGAAAAGTGTCAGCTTGCATTGAAAGGATGATACATGATGTAGAGCTGATATCAATTGATTTTGCCTCAGCCGTGTGTTCAAGACATTCAAATGATTTCTAATATCAACTAAAAAGCCAAATCAATCAGGATTTCTAAGTTCCGGGATATCCCTTGCTTTTCCGCCAGAAATATTCCAACTCTCTATTTAGAAATCGTTCCAGTGTCAATCCACGACTTAGCCACCTTACTCTGTATAATACAGTAACTTCATATTCGCTTTCGATGTCATCAAGGAATTGTTTGAATTGCTGTGATTGAGTCCTGTGGATTTTATGAAATTTACAGTCGAAACTACCACTTTCATGACATTTTGAAATTCAATTAGAACAGAGGGCTTTGATGTATAATGCAGTGAAACTGCATGAGTTCTTCAGCGTTTTTTTTCTTGCAGATGCTTTTTCAGCAAAGTAATTCAGCCCAGAATTGACACCAATCATCGAAGGAGCACCGTCAGTCTCAACTCCTGATAATTTTGATAAGTCCAAATCAGTTTTTGAACACTCATCCAAAAGTACATTGAGTATATCAACTCTCTGGTTTGACCTTTCAATGAACACATTCCTAATAACTCTTCTAAGACTTCAAAATCTTTATAACACCTCGTACATATCAGAAGTTGAGCTGTGGAACCAATATCAGTGGATCGTCGAGTGCTAATGAAAAAATTCAATGATCTTAGTTTTTCATTTAATTGTTCCGTAATATTACCTGACAAAGACATAATTCGTCTTTGGATAGTCATACAATTCAGTTGAATTTTCTCAAACCTTTTTGCTGCTTCTGGACACATTTTCTTAGCGGCAATTTCTATGTGCATTCTTTGCACCTCTTCTTCTACTTCTTCTTCTTCTTCTTTTAAATTATGGCTCTTGATAGAATTCTGCCAGTGTCATCTAATTTTTGTAGAGATTGACATCATAAATATCATCTTATCGATAATATATTTTTAACAGGTAAGGGGTATATCTTTGGGCAGCCTCTGTAACTATAATTTTTAATTTTCTATTTTTAATTTTTAGGGTTTGCAGCCATGGCATTATAGTAAATACTTTAATGAGATAATTTAAACTCTTATAATGTTTCAGATTTCCAAAAAATATTGTGGTTAAAACAAAAATGGTTAAAATGATAAATAAAGAAGATTACGTTACTAAAAACATTCAATTATATGTAGCAAGCACTTTGAACAAAAATGTTTTTCTCATAGAAGTGCACAAAGAGTAAAGCTGCGTTCTGGTTCAATATTCACATTATTTATGCCCGTGCGTATTTCCTTATTATATGTTTTACTGTATTTGCGCATGTTCAAATGTGTACAACTTGTTGTCGTTATCCTTGTGATGTATATTTTTTTATAAAATGAAAGTAACAAAGGAATTTACAGTATCACTTGATGGTAAACGGCTACTGCAGTACATGGTCACCTAAACAGTTATCTTCAAACAAAGAAAGCTACAAATGTGTTTTCTCCCCTGAGCACTAAGATAAAATGCCTTACAGCTTGTAATAATACAGGCTCTCTATACACTACAGACCGGAACGCGGCAGTGTAAGCACTGCTGTTTTTTTTCTGTTTATCCCTCTCAGTAAGGATAGTATTCATTCTTGAAGAGTCAAACAAATATAAAATAAACAGTTTTCAAAAATTCGCAAACGTGAATGCCTTGTGTCCTGCAGATTTTTTTATACGATATACATATGTTTGATCTGTCAGCAATATCAAAACATAAACACTTAATTATTAAATAAATAATTGAAACTTTTGTTTCTGCACATGCACATTTCATTCACACCGGTACATTTCGTCAAACCTTGTCAAAGGCCTTCGAAACATCAAGGGAAACAGCAAGTGCTTCCCACTGTTCTCGAGGGTCAGCCCATATGCGGCATACAGTTGGTCTCAGTTGATCGATTTCAGCGAAACCGTACTGGAGGTCACTGAGGAGATCATTATGGTCGAGGTATTTCATGAGGGTGGGCGTTCATATAGGCTCCATAATCTTGCAGAGTATGGAGGTAATTGAGATGGGCTGATAGTTAGCAGGGTCGGTACGGCTGCCTTTTATCAGTTAGCTTTCAGGATTTGGGCACTATTCCAGTTCTGAATGAGAGGCGAAACAAGCGTCAACACAGGAGACAACTCAGGCACATACGACCTTTAGGTCCACTAGCTTTGTTCACGTCTAGACGTCGCAAGGTTTCAAGAACCTTCTTGTTGGTGATACGGACCTCTGACATAGAGGTACCGCAAGAATTGAGATGGTACGCTGTTGATACTGTCCAGACGCGAATTGCAAGAAAAGGAGAAGCAAATAAGTCCGCTTTTCTCCCAGGCGCATGCGCCAGTGACCCATCTGGTTTTTCCAGCGCAGGCAGTGTAAACTGACAGAAGTTTGTCTCGACCGCTTTGGCGAGTTTAATGCAGTCGAAACTGGCTTGCCGTAATGCCTTTGCAAGGCTTGGCGGTTTGCTTTTGGTTAAAGGCCTCTTCTGCTGCTAACATCCGGAGCTTTGCGGTCTCAAGCATCGAACCAGGATAAGTACGCTATATGCTTGTGCTTTTCAGCACGAGCGCACTTGGCGTGGAACCATGCTGGGACAATGATCAGCTTTACCCTCAATAGGCACGTCAGCAGATGAAAATTTCATCACTTGATGTATCACATCCGTTATGGCATCCGCGCAGCTCGACGGATCTTCAGACGAGAAGCAGACCTGCCTGACTTGTATCGCCACACTCGCCGCATAACTTGGAAATTGTTGTTAGGTGGGGAATATACCGACACAGATTTCACCAGACAGTGGTCAGAAGTTCCTAAGGGTGAGGTAACCTGAACATCGTACCTATCTGGATCGGTCGTCAGCAGAAGGTCGAGGCAGGGCTGTGTTCCCATCCACATTATGTACCCTAGTCACTTGTTGTACCAGCTGGAAGAGCCCCAGCGACAAGGCAAAATTCCATGCCTCTTCCTAGCGTGGTCAGTCTTCTGGTATGGGAACAGCCAGCAATGACAGGCATTAAAGTTCCCCAGAAAAATCAACTATGCATTAGGGTACTGATTTAGAGTCACATCAGAGACTGGCAGAGGCAAAGACTTCACTGAGGTGTTCAATAGCCAAATTGTCTCCTGGTCACCACAGCAATCAGTAGACACAAGAATAAATAATTGTATCCATTACTATGTCTATCAATACCCAGATCAAAGAAAGGGGTCTCAAGGTAACGGAGATGCTTACAGCAGATGTCGTTGCGGACGTAAACACAGACTCCAACGCGCTGATGGAAATTATGCTCCAATGTGTATCCAGGATACCCAAGGTACACCGCATCTATAGGACATCTGATCTGCGTGTCAGTCAAGAAGAGTAAGTGCGGCTTGTCAGTCTCAAGGTGGTAGTAGACTGCAGTGAGTTTACAGTGCAGGCCTTGGATGTTTGTGAGGTGTACTTTGATGGAGAGGAAGTGCAATCACTGTACAAACTTACTCTTATTTTTTATTTCTTTTTTCATTATTGGTGGAGTGATAGGTTGAAAGAATGGCAGTTGGGCGAGGCGTCACACACATAATCTAGGAACGCAAACAGAGTCACACTACCGATGGTACCTAGCATGGAGATCACGAACCCCTGAACCCCCTGGACATCACTACCAGGCCCTCTCTCCGGTCGCCAACCAGCATGGTGGAGCCATCCCAGGATTTTTCGTAAGATGGCAGGGCAGCTCTTTCATGAGTGGCTGGCTCATTAATTGGGCCCCCAACTATGTGGTCGGCCAGTGGTGTAACCATGCTCTCGGATCCCGCTATCCTCCATAACCAGGCACCCAACACTAAGAAACGTAACTGTCCTGACCCATTCTCTAAGAAATGGGTTTCACCCTAACATCATACCGGAACACAACTGCATCATTTGGCGGTATGTCTTTCCCAGGTGGGTGGTAATAACCTCGGCCGGGCCTCTAACTAGTAGAGGACCAACTACCACCAGTATGTAGTGCTGCTCATTTAGCACTACCAGGGATACGTGTAGGGAGTAAGGATTCAAGTAATTCCTACGGACGCGACAGCTTTATTCCCATAATTGTACTCTCTTTTTATTTATTGTTAGCTATTAATTGACTTGTGCCATAAGTGGTAAGAGGTAACAGAGGAAGCAAACCAGGCGATATGAAACAGCGTCTTCAATAAGAACCAGAAATAAAACTGGTGGTTGCCAACACGCCTGCCAACCGTGTATTCTATGGAACGCCTACCAGTGTGACTTTGATAGGCTCTAATAAATAATGAATGAATGAGTACGTATTTGACTACTATTCAATTAGGTGGAATGTGGTGGTGTAGTCGAAGATGAAAAACGCACAGGCTGGAATTAGCTCCTCAGCATGCATGATCAGATCGTTACTGCATGGATGCAAGGAGTCGCCAACACCGTACTTTCCACAAGGCTCGACAACCTTCTCATCGGTTGTCAAAATTTTAACTCTATTTTAAACAAAAATAAATATTAAATAAAATTAGCGCAGCTGTTAAAATAACACTTTTAAAAACTGCGCTACTGAGCCGTGAAATACTCTAAGAGCTTTTAAATATTTTTACATAAATATAGTATAATATTTTAGTAACATTTTATTATATCCATTTTGAATTATGACTAATAATATATATATATATATATATATATATATATATATATATATATATATATATATATATATATATATATTCTTATACACTTATTTTCAATCAAAATTCATCAAAAAATTTAGATTGCCATTTACCATGAATAATTAATCTGTGTTAAGTGAAGAACAGATTACCGAGTATTCAATTTATTTAACGTTTTTAGTAGTAATATATATTTATCTTTTTATTATTCATCATCGGCTTCAATTTTTCCAACCCTGACTAGTTTTAAACAAAGTTTAGTAACAGAGATCTATTAAACCAACGCATTACCACTTAGCATCAATTCTCCATACGTTTACTTAAAAATATTGCCACAAAAACTTATGACATACAAGAGCTATTGGTTTGGGAACTAAACAGTTGAGATTGATTTTGACAGGCTATGTGGCTGCTAGTTTCGATAAGAGTTGATTTGATTAAGTTATGTTTTAGTGCGTATGACTTAGAAACTTAGTTGCAGTTGTAATATAAATTTTTAATTGTTTGGTCGATTTATTTATTTATTTATGCATTTCGCTATTTTGATCTGAAAATAATACACTAGACTGCTCTATACCTCAGGTCGCTCAAATAATACTTAAATTACCAAACTGACAAGCGGATTAGTGAGTGGTGTTGCCAACCATCCTGTATTTTACGGAACGTACCGTATTTCTTGCACAAATTTCAATGCTCCACCGGGACAGATGTCCGTATTTTTAAACACGAGGCACGTTCAAAAGGGAGAATGTGGTGCAAACACTTTTAAATTTAACAAGAGATATCTGCAGGATACCTCATATAAAACAAACTGTATATTTTGTTGCTGTTTGTTGTAGCGTGTTAAAGAAAATGGAAGCTATTGAACTACGCGTCGCTGAGAAAATTTATTTCGGAACTAGTCGATCAAGATGTACATGACACAAGGGTAAATGTCGACATAACGCTACAGTTGCACGTTGGTGCGCTGCGCAGGAATTTAAACGTTGGTCATCATTAAGATCCCGAACAAAATTACAGTTAATGAATTAAAAAGAACATCATCTCAAGGTCCTAAGAAATACAAGATGAGTCATTTCACCGGTAAAATCATAACTTATTATCTCTTTAACTATCGTGCGGAGTTTCGATAGTTAAGGGATAAAGATCTCAGTCGTGATCCTACTGTTACGGGTACCTACTTTATATGCAAATGGAATAAAAAAGCGTAATGAAATTGCAACGAACAGGCAACCAAACCCAGCTGGTGATAAAGCGAGTTCATAAAATATTCAATAAGGATTTCTAAGAAAGTGGAACTAATTTGGAACGAAATCACCCGCTGTCGAACCCAACTCGTATCATAAGCTGTTGAAATGCAATATCATGGAAAACATACCGTGAAATGTAACAAAGTTTTAAAGAAACTTTTTAAACTGTAGAGATTGAAAACGCCAATTTTGAAGAATCTGAACACACAAAATAGCACTTAACTCTTAATAAAATGGAATGAATGAAGAGAAATTATTTCAGCCGAGGGACGTCTAGTCTAAATTAAGATTTCTTGTAAGATTTAATTTAAATTTTATAAGAAAACGTGTTCTAGACAACTGGTCTTTAAATTTGGTAAAATATATTTTAATGAAATTATTTTACATTATTATTAAAAAACGTTATTTTAATATAGTTTTGAAACATCATCATCATCATCATCATTACAGTCTTCACAAGTCACTGCTGAACATAGGCCCCAAGGAATGCCACAAAGTCAAACCTGAGCCACCTGCATCCATCGACTTTGCATGTCTTACCAGGTCGTCACCCATCGTGAGGGTCGCCCACACTTCTCTACCGGTACGAGTCTGCCACTCGAGCACCTTTTTTCCCCATCGGTTGTCGGTTCTTCGAGCTATATGGCCGGCCCATTGCCACTTCAGCTTATCGGCTTCAGCTAATCCGTTGGGCTATGTCGGTTACTCTGGTTCTACTGCGGATATCCTTATTTCTAAGTTTATCACGTGAGTGACCTTCAGCGTCGTCATACGGCCAGCAGTGAAGGACCACGTCTTAGATCCATAGGTCATCACTGGCAACACGCACTGGTTGTATAATCTCGTTTTCAAGTGTTGAGGTATACCTGACGAACATATAGAACGACATGTTATGTTTAACAATATTTTTCAAAACATACGACCCCATGTCCTATTTTTTGAAACATATGTAATTTTATTCATTTTGTTTATTTACTTAATATACAAATATATGCAACATTAAAAAAAACATAAAGATAAAACTAAAACTGAAAAATTAAATTATCATACTGTCCTACCCCCTGTCACGAGGACCTATCCTTCTATCACTATTTGGTTGCAAGCTAGGTTCGAATCAGGTTTCCTATATGCGATTAAAACTAGATGAAAGACAAATATTTATCCTTACATTTTGTATTAGCTAAGATCTGTAACCAAAAGTCTCTGTGTCCGGACCTCTTGTCCCTGAAGAGCCCCCAATCACCTCTTACAGCTCTCCCGAAACCTCCGAAATGAAATGCAGTATGATATTAAAAGACATAACGCTTACTAATATCTCCTTGTTAAGACGCAACAGCATCTATAGGACATCTGATCTGCGTCTCAGTCAAGAAGAGTAAGTGCGGCTTGTCAGTCTCAAGGTGGTAGTAGACTGCAGTGAGTTTACAGTGCAGGCCTTGGATGTTTGTGAGGTGTACTTTGATGGAGAGGAAGTGCAATCATTGTATAAACTTACTTGTTTTTTATTTCTTTTTTCATTATTGGTGGAGTGATAGGTTGAAAGAATGGCAGTTGGGCGAGGCGTCACACACATAATCTAGGAACGCAAACAGAGTCACACCACCGATGGTACCTAGCATGGAGATGACGGGAACCCCCGAACCCCCCTGGACATCACTACCAGGCCCTCTCCTCCGGTCGCCAACCAGCATGGTGGAGCCATCCCAGGATTTTTCGTAAGATGGCGGGGCAGCCTTTCATGAGTGGCTGGCTCATTACTTGGGCCCCCAACTATCTACGGTCGGCCAGCGGTGCAACCGTGCTTCGGATCCCGCTATCCTCCATAACCAGGCACCTAACACTAAGAAACGTAACTGTCCAGACCCATTCTCTCTAAGAAATGGGTTTCACCTAACATCATACCGGAACACAACTTGCATCATTTGGCGGTATGTCTTTCCCAGGTGGGTGGTAACTAACCCTCGGCCGGGCCTCTAACTAGTAGAGGACCAACCTACCACCAGTATGTAGTGCTGCTCATTTAGCACTACCCAGGGGATACGTGTAGGGAGTCAGGATTCAAGTAATTCCTACGGACGCGAGCAGCTTTATCCCCCATAATTGTACTCTCTTTTTTATTTATTGTTAGCTATTAATTGACTTGTGCCATGAGTGGCGTAAGAGGTGACAGAGGGAAGCAAACCAGGCGATATGAAGCAGCGTCTTCTTAATAAGAACCAGGAAATAAAACTGCGGTTGCCAACACGCCTGCCAACCGTGGCATTCTATGGGAACGCCTATGGCCAGTATGACTTTGATAGGCTCTAATAAATAATGTATGAATGAGTACATATTTGACTACTATTCAATTAGGTGGAATTAGGTGGTGTAGTCGAAGATGGTAAAACGCACAGGCTAGAATTAGCTCTCAGCATGCATGATCAGATCGTCACTGCATGGATGCAAGGAGTCACCAAACACCGTACTTTCCACAAAAGGCTCGACAACCTTTCTTCTCCATCGGCTGTCGAAATTTTAACTCTATTTTAAACAAAAATAAACATTAATAAAATTAGCGCAGTTGTTAAAATAACACTTTTAAAACTGCGCTACCGAGCCATGAAGTAAGAGCGTTTAAATATTTTTACATAAATACGAGTATAATATTTTAGTAACATTTTATTATATCCATTTTGAATTAGACTAATAATATATATATATATATATATATATATATATATATATATATATATATATATATATATATATATATATTCTTAATTACTATTTTCAATCAAAATTACAAAAATTTAGATTGCCATTTACCATGAATAATTAATCTGTTAAGTGAAGAACAGATTACCGAGTATTCAATTTATTTAACGTTTTTAGTAGTAATATATATTTACCTTTTTATTATTCATCATCGGCTTCAATTTTTCCAACCCTGACTAGTTTTAAACAAGGTGTTTAGCAACAGAGATCTATTAAACCAACGCATTACCACTTAGCATCAATTCTCCATACGTTTATTTAAAAATATTGCCACAAAGACTTATGACATACAAGAGCTATTGTTTCTGGGAACTAAACTAAAGTTGAGATTGATTTTGACAGGCTATGTGGCTGCTAGTTTCGATAAGAGTTGATTTGATTAGGTTATGTTTTAGTGCGTATGACTTAGAAACTTAGTTGCAGTTGTAATATAAATTTTTAATTCGTTTGGTCGATTTATTTATTTATTTATGCATTTCGCTATTTTTGATCTGAAAATAATACACTAGACTGCTCTATACTCAGGTCGCTCAAATAATACTTAAATTACCAAACTGACAAGGGATTAGTGAGTGGTGTTGCCAACCATCCTGTATTTTACGGAACGTACCGTATTTCTTGCACAAATTCAATGCTCCACCGGGACAGATGTCCGTATTTTGCTAAACACGAGGCACGTTCAAAAAGGGAGAATGTGGTGCAAACACTTTTAAATTTAACAAGATATCTGCAGATAATTTCATATAAAACAAACTGTATATTTCTGTTGCTGTTTGTTGTAGCGTGTTAAAGAAAATGGAAGCTATTGAACTACGCGTCGTGCTGAGAAAATTTATTTCGGAACTAGTCGATCAAGATGTACATGACACAAGGGGTAAATGCTCCGACATAACGCTACAGTTGCACGTTGGTGCGCTGCGCAGGAATTTAAACGTTGGTCATCATTAAGATCCCGGAACAAAATTACAGTTAATGAATTAAAAAGAACATCATCTCAAGGTCCTAAGAAATACATGAGTCATTTCACCGGTAAAATCATAATTACATCCTTTAACTATCGTGAAAAGGAGCCCTTTCACGATAGTTAAAGGATTAAAGATCTCAGTCGTGATCCTACTGTTACGGGTACCTACTTTATATGCAAATGGAATAAAAAAGCGTAATGAAATTGCAACGAACAGGCAACCAAACCCAGCTGGTGATAAAGCGAGTTCATAAAATATTCAATAAGGATTTCTAAGAAAGTGGAACTAATTTGGAACGAAATCGTACCCGCTGTCGAACCCAACTCGTATCATAAGCTGTTGAAATGCAATATCATGGAAAACATACTGGTGAAATGTAACAAAGTTTTAAAGAAACTTTTTAAACTGTAGAGATTGAAAACGCCAATTTTGAAGAATCTGAACACAATAAAAATAGCACTTAACTCTTAATAAAATGGAATGAATGAAGAGAAATTATTTCAGCCGAGGGACGTCTAGTCTAAATTAAGATTTCTTGTAAGATTTAATTTAAATTTTATAAGAAAACGTGTTCTAGAAACTGTCTAAATTTGGTAAAATATATTTTAATGAAATTATTTTACATTATTGTAAAAACGTTATTTTAATATAGTTTTGAAACATCATCATCATCATCATCATTACAGTCCTTCACAAGTCTACTGCTGAACATAGGCCTCCCCAAGGAATGCCACAAAGTCAAACCTGAGCCACCTGCATCCATCGACTCTTGCATGTCTTACCAGGTCGTCACTCCATCGTGAGGGTCGCCCTACACTTCTACCGGTACGAGTCTGCCACCGAGCACCTTTTTTCCCCATCGGTTGTCGGTTCTTCGAGCTATATGGCTGGCCCATTGTCACTTCAGCTTATTAATCCGTTGGCTATGTCGGTTCTGGTTCTACTGCGAATATCCTTATTTCTAAGTTTATCACGCAGAGAAACCCGAGCATAGCCTTCTCCATAGCTAGCTGAGCGAACTTGAGCGTCGTCATACGGCCAGCAGTGAAGGACCACGTCTCAGATCCATAGGTCATCACTGGCAACACGCACTGGTTGTACAATCTCGTTTTCAAGTGTTGAGTATACCTGATTAACATATAGAACGACATGTTATGTTTATCAATATTTTCAAAACATACGACCCCATGTCGTATTTTTTGAAACATATGTAATTTTATTCATTTTCTTTATTTACTTAATATACAAATATATACAACATTAAAAAACATAAAGATAAAACTAAAACTGAAAACTTAAATTATCATACAGTCACGAGGACCTACCTTCTATCACGATTTGTTACGCTAGGTTCGAATCAGGTTTCCTATATGCGATTAAAACTAGATGAAAGACAAATATTTATCCTTACATTTTGTATTAGCTAAGATCTGTAACCAAAAGTCTCTGTGTCGGGACCTCTTGTCCCTGAAGAGCCCCCAATCACCTCTTACAGCTCTCGAAATGAAATGCAGTATGATATTAAAAGACATAAGGCTTACTAATATCTCCTTGTCAAGACGCAACAGCAACTCATATAAGAGAGTAGTATCTTCTTCGAATAGCAACTTCCAACTGATTATTAATACGTCCGTAACATTAAGTCATTTCCACCTATCTCTTAACTAAAGTGTTGCCGTGGGTAAAATTAAACATCTATGGTATGGTACTTTTTAACATCTTTATTAATCGTCTAAACAACAAAACAAATCCCTTATTGCTAAATTACAAATTTTAATCTGTCTTTATTTCCTAGAAAATAATAAAATCAACTTTTATTGGAAGTAAAGACTTTAGGAATGAGTTGGGGGGTGACTCGAACTTTAGGCCTAGTCAGTTTGAATAGCCTATCATATAGAGGATGTCATGGGGGTCATGGTTGAACAGAGGTAAAAAGTTCTCATTACACTCCTAGGGGTCAAATGCCAAAACCAAAAAGTTAAAAATTCTTATTTCGTCTATAACTCCGCCTCCTTCGGGGGTTCTTACACAGTCTTTACTTCCCGCATTGCACTAGTTCTTATGACTTCTTAGAAAGGAGTTTTCTCGACCAAACTGATATTAATTCTCTAGCTTTTTCCGCGGCTGATCTACTATTTCTCCTATTTTGTTTTTCTTCATTAGGGCTTTCTTTATCAAGGATACCATCCTCACTACCTTAAAATTCTTTACCTGTGACCACTTTGTTAATAGAACTTTCTGATACATGCAAACCTTCATTTCAGTCGATTTCAGGAGGGTAAAGTTGTGCTTTAGATCAATTAAATTCCTTATCCCCAACTCTAACTGATGCCACCTTAACTTCTCTAGTTTTACGTCTATATACGCTTATAATTTTACCAGTTTTCCACGTACTTCTGTTGTTATAGTCTCCCTTAATCTGCAATATGTCCCCTATTTCAGGTTTTTTCTTTGACATTATACGTGGTTGCTTATTCACACACTCTGTCTTTTCTCTTAACGTACTGAAATACTGGTTACTAAACATTTTCTTAAAGTCTTCTAGTAACTTTTGTCCTCTATGCTATCCTCCCATCAAAGCCACCTTGATTTCAGATTTCTTTGAGAGGCATAATATACGGTTCACTGATGG
>JAGSMP010001417.1:0-53242 GCA_029286625.1 Parnassius orleans | reverse complement strand
CAGTCTTTACTTCCTGCATTCCACTAGTTCTTATGACTTCTTAGAAAGGAGTTTTCTCGACCAAACTGATATTAATTCTCTAGCTTTTTCCGCGGCTGATCTACTATTTCTCCTATTTTGTTTTTCTTCATTAGGGCTTTCTTTATCAAGGATACCATCCTCACTACCTTAAAATTCTTTACCTGTGACCACTTTGTTAATAGAACTTTCTGATACATGCAAACCTTCATTTCAGTCGATTTCAGGAGGGTAAAGTTGTGCTTTAGATCAATTAAATTCCTTATCCCCAACTCTAACTGATGCCACCTTAACTTCTCTAGTTTTACGTCTATATACGCTTATAATTTTACCAGTTTTCCACGTACTTCTGTTGTTATAGTCTCCCTTAATCTGCAATATGTCCCCTATTTCAGGTTTTTTCTTTGACATTATACGTGGTTGCTTATTCACACACTCTGTCTTTTCTTTAACGTACTCAAATACTGGTTACTAAACATTTTCTGAAAATCTTCTAGTAACTTTTGTCCTCTATGCTATCCTCCCATCAAAGCCACCTTGATTTCAGATTTCTTTGAGAGGCATAATATACGGTTCACTGATGGATTTGTTAGGATTCTCAAATAGTTTCTAAACACACCTATTCCGAAAAAGGTTAAATAATAAAATAAAATTAAGATTGAACAGTTTGAAAACCCCTTGGAACTGGGAACAGATACGGGAACAGACACTGTAAAATAAGGCGCCAAGTGATCAAAGATCAAAGGTCGACGTATGCCCTGAGTGTTTGTTGAGGTATACTTACTTGGTACTGAATTCGTGTATACTGAGATCGAACACTTATGAAACATACAAATATTTCTATATTATGTAGGGATAACCATTGTAAGTATGCTACCCTCACTCACAATTAACGGCAAGCATAAAAACAAACATTTCTTAGTTGCGAGGATAATGTAATATAACGAACCTTGTAGTCATCATTATCATCATTACAGCCCTTCACAAGTCCACTGCTGAACATAGGCCTCCCCCAAGGAATGCCACAAAGCACGGTCCCGAGCCACCTGCATCCATCGACTTCCTGCATGTCTTACCAGGTCGTCACTCCATCTAGTGGGGGGACGCCCTACACTTCGCCTGCCGGTACGAGGCTGCCACTCGAGAACCTTTCTTCCCCAACGGTTGTCGGTTCTTCGAGCTATATGGCCGGCCCATTGCCACTTCAGCTTACTAATCCTTTGGGCTATGTCGGTTACTCTGGTTCTACTGCCGATATCCTCATTTCTAAGTTAATCACGCAGAGAAACCCCGAGCATAGCCCTCTCCATAGCTCGCTGAGCGACCTTGAGTTTTCTCATACGGCTTGTAGTGAAGGACCACGTCTCAGATCCATATGTCATCACTAGCAACACGCACTGGTTGTACAATTTAGTTTTGAGGTTTTGAGGTATGCCTGACGAGAAGATGGGTCGTAATCTCCCGAACGCTGCCCAGCCGAGTTGAATCCGTCGATTGACCTCTCGGTCGAAGTTGGACTTACCTAGTCGGACTATTTGTCCCAGGTAAACATATTCGTCAACAACTTCGAGCTTAGTGCCCCCCACAACTACCGGCATAGGTGTGACATGGACATTAAACATGATTTTTGTTTTGTCCATGTTCATCTTGAGACCTATCCGTTGGGAGACACTATTGAGGTCATTGAGCATAGTGCTTAGGTCCTCCAGCGATTCTGCCATAAGGACTATATCGTCGGCAAATCGAAGGTGAGTGATGTACTCGCCATTGACGTTAATACCGTATCCTTTCCAGTCCAGTAGCTTGAAAACGTCTTTCAATACAGCGGTGAAGAGTTTCGGCGATATTACGTCACCCTGTCTTACACCTCTCTGCAGTTGGATAGGTTTCGTACTCTGGTTCTGTACTCGGATAGCCATCGTAGCCCTACTGTACAAACACTTCAGCACCTCGATATACCGACAGTCCACTTGGCACTGCTGAAGGGAATGCAGCACCGCAATTTCGACGCAATCAAAGGCTTTCTCATAGTCCACATACGCCAGACATAGTGGCAAATTGTACTCTTCGGTTTCTGTACAATTTGCCGAAGGGTATATATGTGGTCTATGGTGCTAAAGCCTTTTCGAAACCGCTTTCGGGAGGCTGGAAGTCGTCGAGTCTGCATGCGAGACGATTCGTAATGACTCTCGAAAACAGCACGTAGTCGTAGACGCGGCTCAGAAGGAAATCGGTGTGTAGTTTTTCAAGAGCGTTGTCGCCTTTCTTAAGAACAAGATCACCGCACTTCTGCTCCCGCCTCCGGGTAGTGCCACCATAGGACGGAATTAAAGAGCTTCTGAAGGACTACAAGTACCGGTTTTCCACCCGCTTTCAAGCTCCGCTGTAATTCCATCCTCGCCTGGGGCCTTGCCGTTTTAAGGTGCTGAGCCATTCTAATCTCGCTCTGACTGACGTCCGGAATATCATCGGAATAGTGTCGGATAAGACTTGCTCTTGGATCGTTACTCACACTTGCGTGTGGCTCCAACGATGATGTGTACAGCTGCTCATAGAACCTCTCAATCTCACTCAAAATCTCAGGTGTCCCAGAAACGACGCTGCCACACTCGGTCTTCAGCTTCGACAGTTGGTCTTTCTGGCAGACAGATCTCTAGCAAAGACATTGGGCCCTGGTTCCGCTCGATCGCTTCTTCAATACGAGCAGTATTAAAGTTGCGTAAGTCCTCCCGCATGCATTTGGAGATCTGTCTGTTCAGTTGCCTATGCTATCAAATCTACTGAAGATTGCAGCTTCATTTCCCGTCTCACAGCCATAAGATTAAGAGTGATCGGAGAGTTTTTGTGTTCTTCTGCGGCGGGTCTTACTTAAACTCCGACCGCATGGACAGTTTCCACGAGCTTGTTATTCATATCGTCCACGGCATTGCAATCTTCTAGGCACTGAAAACGGTTTTGTAACTCGAGCTGAAAGGTTTCGGGACTTTGGATTAGAGCACGAGGGGACGGGCGTTGACTTCATTACGACACCTCTCCAACTTAACGTTTAGGTTCAGTGTGCTTCTAACCATTCGGTGATCGCTACCAGTTTTCACCTCGCGATCACTGAGACATCACTGAACAGTTGGCGTCTAGTCGTCATAATGAAGTCAATCTCATTTTTGTCGAACCGTCGGGGCTCGACCAGGTCCACTTCCTGTGGGGCCGCTTCTGGAAGAAAGAGTTCATCATAAAGTCCCTCTTTCTCCATGAAGTCGGCCAGCTGCTGCCTTGGGTTCCGTTGCCTAATCCGAATTTCCTACTTTCAGCTCACCGTTCTCTCTTGTGCCTAGCTTTGCGTTGAAGTCTCCATTAACACCGTATAGTGGGTTTTGCAGGAATGCATGGCTCTAGAAATATCCTCATACATTTCCTCCACCTCCTCATCGGGGTGTGCCGAGGTTGGTGCGTAAGCCTGTATGACCTTCAGCGAATACCGTTTGGAATTCTGAGTATAAGGTACGCAACCCTCGTCGATACACTCCCAATCTTTAACGTTGTTAACGAGAGACTTGTGGACGATAAATCCGACACCCTCCTGGGACAGATGGTCGCCCTCCCGGTGATCGAACAAGTTGCCGGATTCGAGGATTACCGTGTCCTGCCTCTCTCTTTGGACCTCAGATAATCCTATAATATCCCAGAGCAACTTGTCTATCTCTTCTTCGAGCTCCAGGATCTTCTCGTTAGTCCTCAGAGTGCGTGCTTTGAATGTTGCCAGGTCGAGTCGTCTAAGGTGGCAACCGGACCTCCACCGAAATTTTGCACCACCTGCCCCGCCGTTACTATGGTCGCCACCGTAGCGAGAAATAGCGGGGCCGCCGGTACTGGGGCCGTCTCTTCGTAACTCTCTTCATTGGGGTATATTGCCGTAGTTGCCACGCTTGGCGAGCGGGTTGGCAACCGCAGTTTTTTTATTGTTATTTGCTGTTATCAGAAGGATGCTGCTGTCCATCTTCTGCCTCAGTTTCCCTCTGTCGCCTCTTACGACACTTACGGGAAGATATGGGGTAGTGGGTATTCTAACCCGCCACTACACGGGGTTACCTTGTAGTATTATGTAATAATTATGTTTAATCACAATAAATTACTAATTAGGTATAATTGTATTATTATAGTTTTTAAATTTTGTCATTTTATTATTATTAATTATTTAATTTGTAAAAAATATAGTCCTTCACAACCTTAACTTAAACACCTTAATGTAAAATAAAAGGAAATCCCTTTATTATAAATGCAATATTATCCATAAATTTTAGGCTAAATATGTAATTTAAAAAAGGATTAAAATAGTTATTTTATATCTTAATTTAAAATAATTTTGAAATAAAATTGTAAAAGAAACTAAAACTAAAAAATAATTATATAATATGTAAATTTTTAAAATTTATTAAAACTTAGGAAATATCAGCATCATCGCCCTTAATATTAATATAGTATGTAATTAGACCTATGAGTTATTTACTTTTACCGTTACATTTAAACTTTCCAATTAGTAAGATTATCTGTTAAATTGCCCTATCTTACATAGCATTATCAAAAATATATTGATAAATGGGCCCTATATTTAAGTAGTTATTGCAATAGAAATTAAAATGAAAACAGAAAATAAACATGTAAACATTTCCATAAAAAATTGAGTAAGCCCTTTTTATTTTACAGAAATGCTATTGTTGTTTCATTCTGTTTGCAAATACTAAAACAGTATTAGTAATGATAGCAGACAAACATCCTCAAATGCTTGTGCGGTTATTGTTTTTGCCCTGACACGTTGCTCCTAAATTTGTACCAGTCGCTTTATAACTCGACTATTTCTTGTTGATAAAGAGCGACATGGCCTGGTACGTAGCATGGACTTAAATTTTGATTCTGAAATTAAAATATTGCTTATTTTAAAACTGTGATGTCTTAGATTTTAATGCGTCCGTTACATCGCCTTTTATATGCAGACTTAATATTGAGATGGAATACTTCGATTGAATGTTTCAAGGCATCATAAGAATTTACAAAGATCCTTGAAATTTTTGAAACACCTTCACCCTTAAGAAAATGACATGCTTAACATTTATTTATGTATATCGTTGAATAGTTGTTAGTAAAAAATCTGTGGGTTTTTAGGCCATTTATAAGTATAATGTATACAGATTGCAAATCTGTTTAAAGCTAAAGGGACCATGATGTACTTAACACCAACCGGTACAAAAACGACTCTTTTTGAATTTTAAGTAATTAATTGTCTTAGAATTTTTTTTGGTATAATGCCTTATTAATAAGTGTTATTTAAGTTTTTCTTTGGTAAAGAATATCCGACAAACAAAACTCGTAAGCAAAAGCGGGACTCATCTGTGAACAGTACTTGGCTCCACTGTTCCATATCCCAATTCACATGTTCATGTGCGAATGCAAGTCTGCTGACTCGATGCTGCCTGGTAAGCTCTGGGCCATGTGCAGGTCTTCTGGCCATGATATCAGTTTCATTGAGGCATCTCCTGATAGTTCTGTCACTTACATGCACATCTCGAACTTCTGCAAGGCGATTCCGGACTTCAACAGCAGTCATGGCCCTGTTACGTAGTATTGCTAGGATAAGGTAGGGTCTTTGGCGACCTGTTCCTGGCAGAAAATAAACACAAATATAATTTAAAGATTATTTATGTAAAGAAATCATAGTGATTCGTTTTTGTGCCGGTCATATAGTATGATGAAAAATACTTACTTTTATGCGGAGGTGTTTGTGGTGGATGAATCTGGAAAGTGCCAGGAATAAGGGAAGTATAACTTCCTACCACTACTTCTAGATTTATTTTTCTGCTTGAAAAGCAAAAGGATTGGTTGTATCATCTGAATTATTTTCTAAAATAAATAAACGCATATTATTATAAAAATCTATATAAGCTACGGAGCATAGAAATATTCTAATAAGACTAACACATACAATTCAAAAGTAAAAAATAAAATTAAAGTGTAGTGGTGTGAATTTCCACTACCCCATATCATCCCGTGGGCGTCGTGAGGGGCGACAGAGGGAAATAAATCAGGAGATGGCCAGCACAGTCTTCCTAATAACGACTAAAAATAAAAAATAAACTTTTAATTTTATTTTATTTTTTTACCACTCGATCGCCAAGCGTGGCAACTATGGCCAATATCCCCCCTATGAGGCAATATATGTTGAACAGTGGAATTTAATATGCTGTAACGGTAACTGTAAGAATAAATATGTTTATAACAATAAAAAATAATCCGGCTGGAGAAAAGGATCAACAGTGAGTCGAGTCTGCAACAGCAAATAACTCTTGACCACCCATAAGTGCCACCAATCTCTTGTCTAACGCTGACAACATAGACAGGTCGTCTCATGTACCCTGCATCTCATGGATTTGCTATGCTAAGCAAACAATTTTTTCAAGGCACATTTCTTCTCTACCCAATACTAAAAACCATGCAACAATAGACTTACTTTTTCAATTTTTGTTTGATTTGACC
The DNA here is from genome assembly GCA_029286625.1 of Parnassius orleans. Lineage (NCBI taxonomy): Eukaryota > Metazoa > Arthropoda > Insecta > Lepidoptera > Papilionidae > Parnassius > Parnassius orleans. Next base: position 46,699 of record JAGSMP010001417.1, on the reverse strand, counting down.
GTACCAAACCTTTTCCCATTCCGACGTTTTGTTCTGGATTTTTTTTTTAAGTTTCAATTTGTAAGTACAAGAGTTGGACGACTAGCCATGTTACTGCGACGATGAACTATTCAAACAAATGATCAGCACTTGAGACATTCTCATAAAAAAAACGTGTTTGAAATCACAAGAGACAATTTGAAACAATTGAATTAAGAAACCTTTTTTCACTTATAACAAAAAAGGAACGAGGCACGCACTTTACAGCCAAAAAAATTAAAGTTTGCAAAGAGCGGTCGAGCGGTTTTTACAAGAAATGTGTGAAAAGATGTTGAGTTTGTCGCATTGTACCCTATTATTTTATTTTTATTACTTGAACGCTCATTTATATAAGTTACAAAGGATTTATTACAGACTAGTTGGAACTTTTTTCATTAGGAATGATAATACATTTATTGAAGTTGAATAATATATAACTTTCAAATTAATTTGACGGTTTGATACGCGCGCCACCTATCGTAACTTAATTATACTATGCCTATAACCTTAGCGCAAATGCAAGCAATAAGTTGACAAAATTTTACCGCAATTTGATGAACGGCAGTGAAAGTGAAACAAACGTTATTTTTATATATTAGATTCATCGGCTATTCGATAAATAAAACTAATCAAAATTAATTTTTTCCTTTGCGATATATGGCTTACAATAGATCTCAATAATTTCAACAAAAGTCCAGCCATATTCTAACTTTCGGTGTGCAAACTAATTAAATACAAGCCATCGTGCTTATTGCTGAGAGTAACGCAGGTAACTTGATGTGTTACGAAAAAATCTTTGGCTAATACAAGCGCAAATCCGATTTCAATCCAGTGTTAGCAAAATCGTTTTCGAGAGTATGGTAATTTGTTAACAGTGAAATTACATTGCATTGAAACACTTGATCGAAATAATTGTTATTGGATTCAAGAGGAAGCCAGCAGCTTTAGACTACCTTCTTGTATACAACGTGTTACAAAATACCCCGTAAAAATATAATTAATTATCAAAGCCAAAAATTTTGTCAACCCTAGTAAGCTGTCATGTCAGGGAACCAGATTATTTAACAGAAAGGCCTACGTACCGATTTTACCTAATAATTGTCTACTTTAATAGTTTTTCTATTTTTCATTCATAAATGTTTGCTACCTCAATACAAGGATGTCATTATACACAAGTACTGGCTTTCAAAAAATTTCAAGTTGGAAAAAAAATATGTTGTCAATTTCAAATCTTCTAATCGATATCCTACAACTGTTTCGAGTTTTTTTTTTCAACAATTTTTGCAAAATAACGATGCTTTTTAACTCGGAATATTACGATATGATATTATGCGTAGGCCATGAAGATAGCAATTTAAATCGTGCCCGCGAACTGTATCGGCAACGATTTATCGATAGTAGACCCCCCACTGAATAGCGACGGCTGCCTTCGTACTAATGTTTTCTGAACATGTCAAGACGACTACATTCCACCGGCTCTTTTCATCGGTCTACTGAAAGTGGACGTCCAAGCGCAGTCGACGCCAGGCAGGCTGAATTAGTGTTAGAGCATTTTGAAGAAGAGCCGACCACAAGTACGAGGCGAGCCGGAACAAGATTCGGTATAAATCATGTTGCAGTTTAGCGAATTCTTCGTGACGAGAATCGTCACCCTTATCACTATCGCCGTACACAGGAGCTGATACCCTCCGATTTTGCACCCAGGAGGAACTGCGAGTGGTACATCAGGCAGTTAGAGGAAAACCCTAATTACGTAAACTATGTTCTTTGGACGAACGAGGCAACATTCACGAGGTCAGGACTTTCAAATATGCATAACGATAACGTTTGGGCTCGCGTGAATCCACAGGCTTCACGGCAGGGCAGATTCCAACGCCAGTGGCGGCTGAATGTGTGGGCTGGCCTTTATGATGGGCATGTCATCGGTCCCGTCATTATGCCATCACGTCTGAACGGTAGCAACTATCTAACGTTTTACAAACGGAATTCGGGCGGCGATTGATGATTTTCCTGTGGCTGACTGGGATTATTTTGAGAACCAAAAAACATGGTGTTTCAGCATGATGGAGCTCCGGCATTTTACTCGCAACGTACGAGAACATCGTAACGTTCGCTTTCCGCGAGGATGGATCAGCCGCGGAGGACCGGTGCTATAGCCTGCTCGTTTTCCGGACCTCACATGCTTGGACTTCTTTTGTGGGGTTATGTGAAGGACAGAGTGTATTCTCCGATTGCCCAACGGTTGCCGAGATGGAACAGCGTGTTAGGTCGGTTTTGCATCAATAACACCGACGATGGTGCGAAATACCACACAAGCCATATCCCGACGAGCGAGGTTGTGTATTGAGCAAGGCGGAGCACACTTTGAGCCGTTTCTGTAAATTGACGTTTATTATGAAAAAGTAAGTGTTCGTTTAAGTTGTTTCGTTAGGTTAGGTCTTTTAAAATTTTGTCGTTCCGCGAATTAGGTAGAAATGTAGGTTACATTCTGCGTAGTTTACTCTTTAATTTTACTGAAATAGGGTTTGCATCATTGAAAATAATATTTTTTTAGTTTTTGGGGTATGTTATACAGCGTTACTACGGTTCTTAAATATTGTGAATGGACTCGTTATAAGTTTCGGCTTTACGGGTAGTTTTGTAACATGCAGTATAAGCAAAATCAATGTATCATTTTCTATAACTGAAAGCATCAAAATAATCGAAATCTTGAATCTAAAATACTTTTGTTTCTATAAAGGATCCGGAAATCCTTATTATGCAAAGAGGCAGTCTCACCAAGTGACTACTAAACTCGACGCATATACAAAAGTTGGAAATTCGCAGAGTAGGATATTCGATTAGTTAGAAATTAAGTTACTTAGTAGGTGGAGATATTTCTAAACAGAATCCGTGTACTATTCTTGAATTCTACACAGGGATTGGTAGTATTCTTCAAAACGATGACGTAACTTCCACAAAAAGGCTAAGCTGCAGCTGTATTACGACTGGTTGAACCGAACATATTGTGGATTCAGTTAGTTGGACTATGTGTTCTTTTCTTTTTTAGTATAAAAATATACCTCGATCATGGGGATGCGTCTTGGAAACCATAATATCATTTGTATAAAAAAATTATACAAATTATATGAGTTCGTAACTTTTTTTCGCAAATGAATACGCTATAATTTATGAGCCACTCACTAAAGAATTCATAACGGTTTGGAATAAATAATTATTGAATGTGAACGAGCAATTAGTTTCAATTACACACAACTGGATAATTTTATTGTTGTTTCTTGGATATTTTGTGTTAAAGTTTAACTTTTAACTTTAACACACAACTGGATATTTTTCACATAATTAAAGCTATTTGCTTTAATTATAACTGTTATAACATTTATAAATAATTTTACCAACTGTCTACCAGTTAACAAACACCTAATTATGTCTGTTGGATAGCAAACTCAAATATCGACGTTACAGCTAATATTTATTCTGTGGTTACAGTTAGATATAGAAATTACGAATGTCTAGTCTCTTTAGCACAGGTGTGTTTATGTTTGCAAACATTATACAGTCTGTCAATATAGATTACACTGTAAATACTTGAAAAGTACCTATAGAATAATGTTTATTCAATAAACAGGATGTCCCAAACAGTTTTCGAGTTATGATTTTTAAGTTTTTTTAAACAGTTTCTGACTTTCAAAACATTTTTGTGCCCAGTGATGTAGATAGCATAGATGCAGTCATGATTATTTTTTCTCACTTAGCTGTATACATGACTAGACAAACAAAATCATCACCTTTGTCACATGTAAACACAGAGCAACAAAAAAAGTAATTTGCAAAACAAACAAAACAAGATTTAAAAAATATCTCATGCCTTTTTTCTTTTATTCCTATTTTAAAAACATGTCTGTTTCATCATCTATCTACCCTGAAAATTTTATAAAGCTGTCTTTTCAATTTTATAATAAATATTTGATTTAAAGTATGGTACACCTAAAAATCTTGGGTTTTCAATGGTACAGTCTAATTGAATAAAACAGTTATTAATGATTTCCGGGTCAGTTTTCAGGAATTTTTACCTGCGCGGGTGTGTCATGGGATGTAAGAAAAGGACAACGAATACCGAATAATGTGTTAGAAAGAGACAGAGCAATGTTTCTTCCTTGTTGAACTCCTTTATCTAATTTTGTTTTTAGTCGTTTGCTTGTCTTTGCGCGCTACGATACGTTCTTTTTGTTTATTCGCTCCTGATTTACGACAACTTTAGCTTTCATTACGAACTTCTTCTTCTTCTTCTTTACTTTATGGCTTTTCTTAAGAGAATTCTGCCAACATTACGAACTTTTGAGTGAGTGAATATCGATTTTGACGTTGACGCGCTGTTTTGACAACTTTCGACAAATTTTGGTCACGGCGGCTAGTCTCGACGTAGACTAGCCTTCTGCGCAGGACAGGATTATAGTGCCTAAGTGTATGCACAAGCACAGGTGCACTCTCTATTCCTCACTTTCATAGTCCGATGGGACGATAACCTGATACGACAGGAGAGAAATCAGGCGCAGGACCAACGGCTTTATGTGTTTTCCAAGGCACGTGAGTGAAACACCGCCAACTTCCTGACTGTGAACGAAGCTACTTGACTCATTTACGTTTTGTTCATGTATACTAGCTGTCCTTATTTTTTTAGTATTTAATGAATTTCGCTATGACGTCATTTTACAACTTCAATCTCCAAGGGCGGCGTTGTGCTAAGTTGGTCACGGAGTGAGGTAACTTAGCGTGCGTCTGATGCTATAATTAGCAATTGAATGCATCCTTGAATTAATGCAGCCTTGACGTCACAGCAGTCCTAGTTTCCATCACTGCAAACAGGAACTTGACCTGTGCGCGGCTATTTACCCTTTAACGCACTTTCTAACTTTTTTTGAATTTCTAAAATTGTGTGATACATATATATTCCGTGTCGTAAATCATAATGACATGTTTTAGAAAAAGAACCTGAAAATCGTTAGTTTTCGAGAAAATTCCAAAATTCATGTGGTCAGTAAACTGGCCATTCAACGTTCTGCGTCACTGACCATCACTGCAAAATGTGTAGTGTAAAGTGGACACTAACGAAATCTATATTATTTTTGTGAAGGATATAAAAAAATACTTCATTTATGAATTTCCTAGTCAGCATTTAATAATAAAACATATTATACTTGACATAGAACAATCTGTCATCAATTACAAATATAATTAATATAACATTTTTCTTCTAAAAGATAACATTTTTCTTCTAAAACATAATTTTTTAATTTTTCTTATCACAGTAATACATAGTTATAGATATTATCAATTGAATGATCACCTACGTTTTTTTAATTTGCTCTTAATGGTGCAAAGTAGAATACATATGGCTTATCATATTGTACGCATTTATAGACACTTCTCTTTGGCTTAGACGTGGTACTGCAATATCAACATCTACGAAAATTTTTCTTAGATTTTATAAGCTTATGATCGCTCTCTTCATTTTCTCGAAAAGGAAGCAAAGGTATCGTATCTCCTATGAATTTAGATCAACTTCGGTTTGTATTTCCACGTAATTATTGAAGTTACTATTCTTGTACATCGGTGGATCTCGAAATCTTTTATTACTCTACTTATTTAGATCTCCATTTACTAAATTCTCTTGAGGACCTGCGTCTTCTGGAGAAATTAACTCGTAATACCTTGTCGGGTTCGGTGATAGCGGCGGTGGCAGTGGAGATAGCGGCGATTGTGGAGGTGGCGATGATGGTATAGATGGTGGTGGCAGGAACAACAGTAATGTTTTTTATACATTGTTAATTGACAGTTTATGTTGTACAATTAAATATGAAAACAATTAGAAACAGCATAGTAGCGATTACCTCATTCCCAGGGGTTAATATCATTCATTAATTCTTTAATAACCCTTTTCATACAGCTTTTGTTAAATGAAAATTTTTTTTTTGTTAAGTTTTGCACAATATATCCCCTTCCCCGGACTTCAAAGAGTAAAGCGTGTTTATTGTTTGTTTATTAATTGTATTTTCTAATAAATGTTGTGAAAAATTAATGATAAAATATTAGGAGTGCATAAAGCCCGAGGAGGTTTACGAAGTGCTAGTGACATCTACGGCAGTGATTACTATTCAACAGACTAAATTATAGTGTGAGTAAAAACATCACAATTACAAGCAACAAATAAATAGGACACAGCATAAGACACCACACGTTTGCAACACAATAAGAAAAGAGACGGTTATATTTTTATTTGTACGGTTGCATTACGGGTACGAGTTCGTAAATCCATTGTGCTCACACTTCCTAACTCATATTGCCCTGGTAATTAAACGTTGAGGCGTCTTTTACTTCAAAACCGGTTATACAATGCCGATCAACCGCACACCGCCGCCCTCCTCGCCCGTGCCTATGGGCTCCGATGATACACCGCAGACGCGCGCAATCGACGCGATGGAACGGACGACGATACTTCACTGTGAATCTGCGCCTGATATTCCATCGCTTACGTTAAATGTTACCGAGCGTAAAAAAAGGAAACATGACGGAGTGAATCCTAATATTATGTCTTATATGAGTGAAATGTTTTCAGTTTATACGAATGAACAAGCAAAGCTTTTTAAAGATTTACAAACTATAGTTTCTAGTATAAAAGAACAGAACGATGAATTAAAAAAGAGCGTTGATACTATGTCAAGCAAGTACGATGAGTTTCTATCACGGATATCTGTTCTAGAGGCAGAGAAAAAGCAGGATAGATATATTATACAACAACTACAAGAGAAAATAGAAAATATGAAACGAAAGTCTAGATGTTCAGGAATAGAAATAAGAAACCTACCTAAAACCAAAACCTAAAAAAAAGAAAATCTGTGTAGCACTGTAAAAAAATTAGGCGAGTGTTTGAATGTAAATTTGCGGGATTCGGACATAAAAGAAGTGTATAGAACTTACTCTAAGACAGGGACTAGACCGGTTATAGTGGAATTAAATTCAGTCATCATTAAAGAAAAGATGTTAAATGAAGTAAAAGATTTAATAAAACGAAACCAAAAAGTGAGAAATTAAATACTTCGCATCTAAATTACTCACAAAAACATCCCCATATATGTCACGGAGACGTTAACACAAAATACTCAAAACTGTTCTATCAGGCCAGAATTTTCCAAAAAGCCATAACTATTTATTCTGCTGGACATCTAGAGGCATTATATACTTACGAAAGAATGAAAATTCTTCTCAAATTAGAATAAATAATGAAACAGATTTAGAAAATCTACGGAGACCGAATGACTAGTATTAAGCTTTAGATTATATATTTTCGCATCCTTTCTTTTCTCTTTAAATAGCATAGTAAGAATAAAGTTTATTTTAACCTATACCTTGTAATACACATAGTCACAATTTACACACAATACATAAACAAAATTCAAACATTATGTACACATACTTTCATTACATTACACCTCACACAATCATATTTTAAAACACAATTATATTTTACAATAAATCGTGTTTACTCGTTTCATATAATATGCAACTTACAGTTACATTTTTCAATCAATTTATCTAATAAAAGATATTATTTGATCAATAATGCGATTTTGTTATAGAAATTTAAAATAATAAATAAAAGGCGATAACGCTCAAAGCTTCACCATTAACTTAGATAAAGGTACGGTATCGAAATCGATAGTCTGTGACATTGAAGATTGTTATAAGTATTTGTCATCTAGTGAATCCAACTTCACAATTATTACTTTACACAATTAGTAGAATATACGAAGTATTAACTGCTATATGACAGATTTTGAAGTATTGCTAACTAGATTAAAAATAGATTTTGATGTCATTGTACTAAGTGAATGCTGGCTGCTTAATAAGGACAACTTACCTAAAATTAATGGTTATAATTTATGCTCCACCAATTTTAATAACAACCAAAATGACGGATTAGTAATATATATAAAAGAAAAACATTTGTTCACGACTGAGGAGCCTCATTTTCAAGAAGGGAATTGTATGATAACAACATGGAATGATATTGTTATAATCTCAATATATAGGTCACCGTCATATAAAAACTTAGAAAACTTTTTAGTCTCTTTAGATAGTGTACTACAGAAATATTCGAAACATAAAAACATAATTATTATAGGTGATATAAATATTAACATTAAGAGTGATAAAACAGATATTAACTCCGATAAGTATTTGCAACTGACAGCATTCCATGGGTTGTTACCTACTCATACTCTAATAACACGTGACGCGAGCGGTTCGTGTATTGATCATGTTCTTCTAAAAACGAATAATCCTTCACTTACTATGGTTCCTCAAACATCAATTACTGATCACAAACCTGTAATTCTATGTATTAAAATAAACAACGTCAACAGTTTTTTACAACTACTATCAGAAAAATTGATCATGATAAACTTCTTTCGGATATGCAAAAGATTGACATTTCACCCATATATGATGTTAAAGATCCAAATACTTCTCTTGAATACTTAGTTAATAAAATACAAGCAGTCATTGAAGTTAATACTAAATTAATAAAGTTGCCAAGACAAAAAAAGATCATCAAACCTTGGATTACGACTGGACTTCTTAGATGTATTCGTCACCATGATAAACTACATAACAGGGCCAGACGTTTTCCAGACAGTGAAAGTGATCAAGTCATATACCGACGATATCGTAATCACTGCAACGCACTGCTAAAAGATAAAAGAAATTGTGAAAAGAGCGAGTGAATATGGCTGAAAATAATAATAAAAGCTATGGGACGTACTTACTGATATTATAGGTAACATGAAAACAAAGGGTATAACAGAGAACTTTTGAATATATCCAGTACACCACAATTATCTGTTGATCTTATAAATAATTATTTTGTAAATGTAGGTAAAAGTTTGGCAGAGAGTTTTAATGTAGAAAATAATAATAGCGAAAGTTTTAATAGTAACATTGGTGAAAAATCTTATTATTATTCAAATTCATTTGTTTTATTGGACACGGATGAAAGTGAAGTAGAACAACTAATTGACAATTTGAAAACAGACTGCTCAGTTGGTTGGGATGGAATTTCGAATAAATTTATTAAAAAATTTAAATATTTGTTAATACCTCCTTTGACTTATATATTTAATCAATGTCTAAATTATGGTGTATTCCCTAGATATCTTAAGAAGTCCGTAATTCGACCTATTTTTAAAGATGGTGACAAAACCTGTATAAGTAATTATAGACCTATCTCTATTTTACCTGCATTGTCAAAAGTTTTAGAAAAAATTATAAATAATAGACTTACAAAATATCTGGAGAAAAATAATTTATTGTCAAATACACAGTTTGGTTTTAGACATGGCAAATCAACAGAGCATGCCGTTCATACTCTTACAAATTTTATATCATCGTATTTAGACAGTGGAAAAAAGTGTATCTCAGTTTTCTTAGATTTGGCTAAAGCATTCGATACCGTGTCAATAAAAATACTATTAAAACGATTAGAAAATCTCGGTATCAGAGGCATTCAACTCAAATTATTCAAAAGTTATCTTTCTGAGAGATATCAATGCGTTGGTGTAAATAATATTAATAGCAATGATTTATTAGTAACACATGGCGTGCCACAAGGAAGTATACTCGGACCAACCTTATTTCTTATTTATATTAACAATTTAACAAAATTTGATCTCTCTCAGGGACATATAATCTCATATGCAGATGACACTGTTTTGGTATTTGCTGCGGATACGTGGACAGATGTATTCTCATCAGCACAGACAGGTATAAATGCAATTACTAATTGGCTTTACAGTAATAAACTCTCACTCAATATTAGGAAAACAAAATATATAGTTTTTTCATTAAGTAAACCTATTCGTAATCTTGAAAATTTTAATTTAGTGATTCATTCATATAATTGTCCAACAAGACACAATAGCTGTTTCTGCCTTTCACTTGAGTCTGTTGAATATATTAAATATCTGGGGGTTATAATAGATAGTAATTTAAATTTTAAACAACATATTAACACACTTAGCAGAAGAATTCATAAATTAATATATATTTTTAAAACCATTAGACACGTTTTGGATCCAGATATATTAAAACGAGTTTACTTAGCTTTATGTCAGTCTATTATAACATACTGCATATCAACGTGGGGTGGCGCTTCTAAAACGGTGTTACAAAAGATTGAGATCTCCCAACGTGCTATTCTCAAAGTAGCAACATTTAAACCTTTCCTATACCCTACATCACAACTTTATGATAACTGTCAGGTCCTTACGGTAAGACAACTGTTTATATTAACGATCATTCAGAAACAACATAGTTTATTGCTATACAACCCAACGAACTTAAATAAACGCAGGAAATTTTCCGTACATACAACTAATTTTAAAACAACTTTTATAGGAAGATTCTTTGCATTATTAGGACCATACTTATATAATAAACCAAATAAAACATTAGATATTTACCACCTTAATAAAGCAGATTGTAAAAACTGTACATACTTACCTACAAAATTAACTTAAATTAACTTATAATGAAACTGAAAACCTTCTTAGTATTCAGACTTAAACATAAATTCTCATATAACTTTCACCCGCAATACTACCGTATTAAAATAATAATATCAGACACACACACACACACACACACACACACACACACACACACACACACACACACACACACACTAACATATACACACACATTTTACACTCCTCATACATTACACATTAAGAGGAGGAACGCCATTATTAGTACAAATTATTTTCTTTTTGTGCCTAGGTATAAGTAAATAACAGCATATGGAACGTAACATGTGGTCCATTAAATTTCATTGTACCTAGGTTATGTTAGCATAAAGTACATACTCGTTAGATAATATTAATTAATTAACTTTTGCTTGCATCTTAATATTTATGTAAATTAACGGTGGGGATGTGGCGCTGACAGCTGATGCACAGGTCTCCTAGTTCGGCTGCAGATGCTATGTTTCAAATATATGTACCAAATTAGCTTTATTAAGTGTTAAGCAAATATCTGGTTGTACTACCTTTTGAAATAAAGAACTTCTTATTATTATTATTAATATCTGGGACTGCGTTGTAAGCATATACATTGCCACATGAAATAACTACTGAGTCTTTGGAGTAAAGTAATTATTATTACTATCTTATGTTTGTCCCTTCTGTTGTCTTTAAGTTGTCTTGATTTACAAAATATATACCACTATTTTAATAGAACTACTATTGTTTTTGTGTATATAATTGCTTTGTTACGTACTTAAAATATATTTCTTTAGCAATATAATCTGTCCAAGCTATCCGCAATCGATTTAGCTAGTTTAATATTGATTTTATAAGCTCTTTTTAAATATTACGATAGAGATATTGCCTTTAAAGATCGAGAAGTAAATAAAAAGAGAGATATTGCTTCAGGCCTTTCAGATATTAAACTGCATCTATGAATTGTATGTGTCGCAGTCAAAACTCATAACCGGTCTAAACCACTTTTGACTGAAAAAGTCAGGCAAAAATGGTTTTGACCGATGCCCTTAGTCAAAAACAGTTTTGACTGATTTTTGTAGTCAAAAATGGTTTAAACCAACGTTCTTAGTCAAAAGTGGTGTTGTCTAATTTAAACTTCAGACTATCGGGCAAAACTCGCAATATCATTAACAGTAGGTTAAGGTGGCTGGGGTGGTCAGTAACAGTTAGTTAAGGTGCGGCTGGGGTGGTCAGTAACTGTGGGTTAAGGTGAAGCTAAAGCGTACATTATAATGATATAAAATATAATATTGAAGAAATTGAACTTTTTAATTTCAGAAATTCAAAGAGTACAAGTCAAAAGAAGTTTTGACTGACATTGTTGGTCAAAACCACTTTTAACCGACGTAATTTGGTCAAAATCACTATTACCCAGTATTTTTGCAGTTAAAGGTGGATTTGACCAACTGCTTTAATCAAAACTACTTTTGACTGCAAAAATCGGTTAAAAGTGGTATTGACAAACGTCCTTAGTCAAAACTACTTTTACCTGATTTTTTACAGTCTAAAGTGGTTTTGACCGGTTACGAGTTTTGACTGTAACATAAGCAATATTTACATAATTTGTATAATAACTATAAACAATATATTTTTTAAATTATGCTAGTACTAGACTTCGATTCCACCTACGGGCAAGTAGTGATTCATTCTAGGATGGTGGAACCAAAGACTTCGTATACATAGAAATCTTTGGCCAGCAAGTTGTGTACACTGTAATCCCTGATGATGCAGTTGTTCATGGGTCATGTAATGTTGTCATATAACATCAGGTGAGCCGCATGTTCGTTTGCCAAACAACAAAAAAAAATTAATTTTTCAAGCAGATTTTAGCGAATTAATTTTAACATCTTTAAGTAGGTAATGGAAAAAGTAGCATGCTACTCTGCAGTACGACTTCGACCAAGTAAATATGTGATCAATCGAGAAACATATTTTCGTACATATTTACCGATTTATTCTGATTATGATGTTCAATTCGTTAATTGCTATCTTGATGTAGAGTTTTTGTGAAGAAACTTCTCAAGTACACAAGGCGGGCAATCAAGAAACCGTCTTAATGTGACTAAACTGAATACGTTGTGTTGATGACCTTAACATATAAATTGATAAGGTAAATTTTTGTTTTTATGTAAGTAAGTAATGTTTTTGTGATAGTAATCATACAACATGTTTGGTTCTGGATATATGAAGTTGTGTAAGAACGGGGTCTTCTCATACTAATTCCAGAAATGAATCGTTAATTTCTTTAGAATATTAAATATTTGTTCTCGTATAAAAAATATATTACAATATTAAGTAAATTTCGTTGAAATGTCTATGATATTTTTTATTTAAAAACTTTAATGTAGCACCTTAAGGTAAAGGGCGGACTTAATGCCATGTGGCATTCTCTGCCAGTCAACCCTGGGTGCCAAAGACAATGTAGACAGGTGCGAAACATAATACATTAATAAGACATAAACATAATACATAATAAGTAAGAGTAAGAGTGTTGACGAAAGCGGTGAATTTGCGCCATAGCAACACTCTCCATCTCCTGCGACTCCACCTCGGATGCGGTGGACAGGGAGAAAACAAACCTTCCATTGCATTCCACCAGAACGCATCCAAACTTACCAAGTCCCTTCAGAGCGGGCATCTTGAGCCAGACGTGTGGATTCCTTTTGTTCATCATGGGTGATCAAGCTTCGGCTGCTAAGCTACCTTACTAATCGTTGGGTCTGAACTTTATCCAGACTGGCACTGTAAATAAGACACTTTCAGACAATAATTATATTTAAAAAACATTCAAAGACGTTATTTGATTATCAAAAACTATGACATCATTTACTGCTATTCGGTTATAAAAATAATTTTGACAGGCACAGAAAGTATTTCGTCTCTAGTAAAATAATTGGTTTGTCAATATGTGCCGCTAGCCATGGGGAGCGGGCGATTTCTTTGCCTTTAGTGAATGAGCGCGTTACATCAGAACAAGCGATTTCAAATGTTACATAATATTAATATGTTCTACGCAGTTGGAAATTTTAGGAGTTATATTCGGATTTGCTTTGCTTTAGTACCGATTCGAACAGGAGAACATAACATTAGTTAGAGTAACACACAAGTTAACGTCTACCTAAACTACCATCTTATAGACAACTGCAGCAAACAAAAAAAGCCTACAGGTGGTTTGTCACCCGGACTGACCTATAAACTGCAATAAATTATCTTATGTACTGCTGCGTTAAATATAGGTAAGACAATTATAAAGCAGTGGTAATCGTACATACTTAGACAAAGCCCAGATTCCTAGGCAATAATTACTGTTACTTGATAAGGATTTAATAGTCGTGGAATATTTTTACATAATAACTACTTAAACAGCATATAAACTGAAATAGATGCGGTATCATTAATGAAGTTATAAATGATCATTTTCAAGACAGGTAGTATTTTCAAGTTTCAAAATAAATTTTTCCAGCTAGCCCAAACGTGATTAATCATTTAACAAAATAACGGGCTGATATTGTACGCAAAACGTCTACACAAGGGTCATATCTTAATGTCCTAACTTGAATTGTTTTTGTTACGCCATTCATGGGAGAGGAAAACCTCGTCAACAATTGATGAAAACATTAAATGGAAGAGGAAATTTGATCGCATATTTTCAAGGTTTAATGTATAATGATTATTAATATAAACTTAGAAGAAAGATGTAATAATTTAGTGCTAGTTTTTTATGTAGTTCTAATAGTAATTGAAGTTTAACGAGGTAGGAGTCTTTTATGCTTTGAAGGCCCTCTAGTTGGATACTACTTTCTTACATGTGTAGTGTAGCTAATGCTATAGATTGTATGTGCCACAGAGACGATAAAGTCTCTTCTTTTGTTTGATATGGTTTCATGTAGACAATGAGCTCGTTTGTCATTCCAATATTATATAAAAAAGTGTGTTATTTAAAACGTTAATGTTTCAAAATAACCTGATTCTAGAAATTAATTATAGCATCTTTGTACTTGGTCATACTGCCTTTATCTTCTTGAATATGACTTTTCTATCTAATGGATTTGACCAATGTCAAAGCCAGTAAGCCGAATTTCAAAGGTGACGTTTTTGATGTATGACAACTTACCACCAACGCGAAAAATTGGTCTATTAATGTTGTCAATTTGATAACGTAGTAAAAATTATTTTCTATTATTGCCCTAGTGCTTCGCTATGTTTAATTTTGAACGGCCCTAGCAAAGATGATGTTATTATTACTATCTTATGATTTATATCCACACAAATATTTATAACAAATGACATTTTATTGAAAATTATTTTCTACATTTTAGTTGGGTCATCTACAAAACGTGTTTATTTAGTTTCTTTTTAACCATTATTTATTTTCTATTTTTTAGTGCGGCAAACTACAAAAGCGTGTTTTTTTTGGACCGAAGTTCTTTTACGCGGCTTACAGTAGATTGAACTGGCAGAAATCGTAGTTGTTTTATGAATTAATCGCAAATCCTGAGGATCCTGGCAAGGATAATGGGACAAACTATTTCAATTATTGCATTGTCATCGGTCCTTGATAAGTGTGCGAAGTTTTAAATCAATGTGACGTTTTGAAGGGATGAAAATCACATTCAAAAATTCCGTTACATAGATACATATCAAGCTAATAAAAGCGTGTTAAGAATGATGCTGGCTTTGGTATTTCTTATTTGAAATAATTCGTAGGCCGATGAATATAATACCTGCTATGTTACACCTATTTACATAGAAACTTTAATTATCTTATTATATTAAATTCTAAATAGCACTTTTTACACAAGAAAGTAAACTTTGAGATCAGTCCATCTTGTTTTTCGCTAATTAAGTGAATAGTAAAACAAACCAAGAGGTCCGTGATTTAAAATTTCTTGCTGCTTTTTATAGAAAAACATGACCTTATCATAAAATGTTAGTTAACCATTTCACTGTCCTATGAGTCATATATGAACATTTCAATTGTTTAACTATTGTGTCTATTTCTCGGACATGGAAGTTGTTAATATTTAACAATCTGATCTGAAAACTTTTAAGTGTAATAGCATACATTAATGATGATATTTGGGTCATTATACTGGAAATAGTCTATTAAATATTTTATAATACAATTAATCATCTCAGTATGATTGACCGTGTGTATGAATTTTATAAGTCTTTGCTATTTTTGATGAAAATTATTATTGCAGATAAAGGACATTTCACATTTATTTTAGTCTCGAATTTAAGTAAACAAAATAAAAATTTGAACTTTTAAGCAGTCTTATCGGTAGCCTTCCTTTACATAGAAATCTTGTTATGACGTGCATTTCTTTTAATATGAACTTAGTTGTGTTTCTTTGAAACTGACAAGGTTTGTTTACCCAAAACTAAGAATGACGCTGATGAAACAATGTAAAATTAGGTAGGATAGGTTTCGTTTTTGCAAAATATCCCCTTAATGGCTGTTTATAACGGATCTTCAAATGTTAAACACCGACTGAAAATCAAATAATTATTGGTAGTTAATTTTTTTAATTAATTGAACATTATTAAGATTGTGTAAAACAAATATATATGAAAATAAGGTACCTATTTATACATCGCATAATAATATAATAATTTCTAATGTAAGCTAAACTGTGAAAATAACTGTAAACAATTGAATAACAAAGTAATGAAAATATTTTTGTAAATACTTGCTTTACAACATTTAACCGTAATAAAATAGAACAAGATAGTCTTCGGCATGAAAGTAAATATAAATATTTTCGATTATTTTGCAATACCTTAACAGCCGGTTTAGCGCGCAATTTACATCCGTTTAGAGACGCTAAATTTCAGCGAACACTATCAAATTCAATAGGAGGACAGAAAAACGCTACTTGGTATAGAAGGGCAAAATAAGTTATTTAAAAGTAAAATCACTTTATTAAAAATCAAAATGGCCCAATAGCTTTATTAACACGTGACACACAATTGTACTTATTATACTCAACATTATTTTATGTAAATCTGAGAAATATCCTTCACCATCCTTCACAGTTAGCTACCGTGGGTAAATCTTTGTTTCAGAGAGCACGAGGATCTGTGACAGTAAACACCTGGCCGCCGAGCTCCAACACGTCAAGCAAGTTTTGCACGACAATAAGCTTCGGGTCCCGCGCCTACGTCACAGTGAACGAGTGAAGCCGGCCACAGTCGAGCGAGTGCCTGCTGTACTGCCATATGTCAGAGGTGTCACTGACAAGATTGGCTACATCCTGAAGCGTGCTTCTATTAAAACATACTTCGCCGCCGAAGAAGATTAGTCAGTTTTACCTTCAGTTATGTAATGTCCTCTGCAAGATGCAGGAGTGTACAAGCTTGATTGTGAATGTGGTCTCTCTTATATAGGACAAACTAAAAGATCAATAAAACCCGCGTTAAAGAACACATAGCTGATGTGAAGAATCGACGCTCCGGGAAGTCTGCAGTCTGTGAACATGTACAGGATCGCCCCGTCACTACATTAGATTTGATAGACCACAAACTCGCTAAAGAACACCGATTCCTTCCGAGGATGATTCGCGAGGCTATTGAAATCAAAAACATCCTAATTTCAATAGAGAAGATGGTTGGTGCTACCATCTGCTTGGGATCCTATAATTAATAAAATTAAATCCCAACCCAAGCATACAACTGCAAGACTTCAAGATACTGTAAGTTCGTACTGCGTAGATCGGAACAAAATTAATAATTTTAATCTGGAGGTAACCGTGGTTAACTATGACATTGGGACGTCAAATACCTCAGTCCCCCGTGACCATGGGTGCTGTAAAGTACTCGAAACGTCAGGAATATAAAATAAGTTAATATACGCGATAAAATCCGTAAAACTAGTTTTATTTAAATCTGAGAAAGTTGAAAATTTAAGTATTTTTAGAAGCTACTTTGCAATTATTCTATTGAGTGAATTTTGTGGAATCTTGTTTTGATAACCGTCACCTGGAATACGCTCAATTGTAAGTACAATTTTTTTCGATAACGATGTGAAATCACAAAACGATCCCCATGCAGATCAATTTAGCTCTATTCAGCCTCTTAATATGGACATACCTCGGGATTCAGAGATTTTAAAAGTTTTTATGCTTATATACTGAAAAATATAATATTATATTATTACTGTCCCGTGTGAGACAACCTTTATTCTTATATACATATTCCCATCACACGTAATACATTTTTATGGTTGGTTAGAAAAATAATATCTACGTGAAAACTTTCACAGGGTAAATTTTTTTTTCTATTCTTAGCCAGCGCTAACTACAATTAAACCTGATGGTAAGTGGTTATGTAGCCTAAGATGGTGAAGCGCACTGACTTAACAAAAGCGTATTCACTCTTGCCTAATAGTAGTAGGTAAGTATTATTACGTATTTGCGACCTATTTGCGTGTGTGTGTGTGTGTGTGTGTGTGTGTGTGTGTGTGTGTGTGTGTGTGTGTGTGTGTGTGTGTGTGTGTGTGTGTGTGTGTGTGTGTGTGTGTGTGTGTGTGTGTGTGTGTGTGTGTGTGAGAAAAGCGTATGAGAATACGTGAAGAGGAATAAAGATTGAGTATTCGTAGTAAGTACATTTGGCTTCATTATCATCATCATTACAGCCCTTCACAAGGCCTATATATATATATATATATATATATATATATATATATATATATATATATATAGATATAGGCCTTCCCAATGAATGCCACAAAGCATGGTCCTAAGCCACCTGCATCTATCGACTTCCTGCATATCTTACCATGTCTTCTCTCCATATAGTGAAAAGCTACCCTGCACTTCGCTTACCACAACGAGGTTGCCACTCGAGAACCTTTCTTCCTATTCTTTATCGGTTTTCCAAGCTACATGGCAAGCCCATTGGCATTTCACTTTAATAATCCGTTGGGCTATGTCGATTACTCTGGTTTTATTGCGGATATATTTCTAACTTTATCACGCAGAGATACTTCTCTCCACTTTAAACGTTTTATATTTTCAAATGATGATTTGTCTAACATTTAAAGAAAACATAAACAGAAGAATTTCTTTATTTTTCTATATGCAATTAGGGAAGTAATACTTTTATTTTATTTAAATTGTTTGATATAATTTTATAATAATGTACCTAAATATCTATATCTAGATTTCCTCCGCAATAATGTTCTATTAAAGTCATACTCATAAAAATTGCGTTTTATTTTAATACATAATTATAAAATTCAGTATCACATAATTAATAACAACATGCAACAATAAAATTACAAAGGTATTAAAAACTATCGAAATGTAAGTAACGAGAGCATGTTGGTTGTTCCACATCTAAATTATATAAAAATGCATTTTTCAATTTCACTAACCAACGTCGCCGCGAAATTTTTTTCTTCTTTGGACACTTTAAAAATTAATTTATTTAGAAAACAATATTTACAGTTACCAATGTACAGATATTAACTAAATTAAGTATTTCTATTCATAAAAATATGTATAATTTAGTATAAACTCTTATAAAACTAAAATATATTTGAACGAAGTCGCTCCAACACCGAGGCGCAGTCCACCCTCGACGATGTCCGAAAACGGACTGGAACAGAGTTCGCGGGTGATTACAGGGTGACGGAGCAGGCACGCTCGCACGAAAATATTCAATTTTGGGAAAAATGATATTTTCTCGAGTAAAACGGGAATAAAATAAAACTCTCAATTAAAATATTTATATTTTAAGACCTTTTTAGTGTAAAACTATTTGAAGAGCTTGTGCCGTTTTGGAGAAATTTTGCAAAATATGACAAAGATAGGTGCTCTTGGGGATTTTTTCTAATAAGGGTTGACAAAAATACAATTTTGTTCTATTAAACACATTTATTAAATACTCTTCTGTCACCTTGTATTTTTATTTGCGGATTAAATGAACAGTTATTGTGATTTTTACTTAAATATCCAAGAATTTAGGTATTTCAACCGCACTTAAGGCCTTAAGATATAGCTATATAACTTGCCCATTACCACTTTAGCTTGGTGATTCGTTGGGCTATGTCGGTTACTTTGATTTTACTGTGGATATCTTCACATGAAGTATATCACGTAGAAACCTCGAACATAGCTCATCTATGTAATACTATTACAAAATTATAGTTACATGACGTGCGGCGACTACATAAGAATATTCTAAACCGTACGATACAACTTAAATGGCGTACCATCGAGTTCCAATGTATATCCCTGAGAATTAGAGGTCTGTGCTCAGCAATGGGACGCACGTAGATCTTTATATTACATTTACTTTAATAAATATTACCGCAATATTTAATTACTTAGCGATATATCTAAAAATGATTAGAGAGACGGTTCAACAACACTTACCTTAAATTGATTTTTAGCTACTTTTGGAATCCGTAATTGCGTAGCAACGTAATTACGTAGACTAGGTAAACGAATAATTACGTCGAATATTTAAATATTTCTCCATATTTTAATAAGGAAAATTATGAATTTGCTTTAAATATAACATAATTACTTTGACATTTTTTCAAATACGACTACAACGTTTTTACTTCAAAAAATTAAATAGTAAATGTGACATAGTATAATTTAGGCGCAGCATATTTTTCATTGAATTTTGGAGCAGTTAAAATCTGTCGTGCTGCCTAATACATTTAATATATCTTTGACGTGCTGTTTTTCTTCATCGTCAAGCAAGTGGTAAATTATAATTGGTGCTAGCGATTACCTGAGTTACTCTTTTGCTATTTATTAATCCGTATACTGAATACGATCCCCGTCTGCACTCATGAATTTATTAATTGCAAATTTAAGCTGAAATTGATGAGATTTATTTGTTTCGAGGTGAAAGACATCATGAGGAATCTGTAAGACTGGGAAATAAAATATTTCGAGGACATGTGAAGTCCGACGTAAAATATAGTAAGCTAACTTTTATTTAATTACAGTCACGACTACAGAACTTTTAGAATTCGTATAATTTTTTAACTAAAATACTTAAAACCTTCCTTACCGTTTACCCGTTTTACCGTTACCACATACGATTGCGTCGTGAGTACTACCTAACCTTTTGAAAGGTGACGTAACGGGAAATATGGAGCCAATTTGTATTTAATATTGATGAGAACCTTCCGCTCTTGCATCTGTAATTGATCTGGCGGTGTGAAAGTGGTAAACATATAGGCGGTGTGATAGTGGTCACAATACTGCAATAATTGCCATTAAACATTACAATAACTTCATCATCGTTATCATCATAAGTCTGTAACAGTCCACCGCCACATTGGACTCTACCATTACTGAAAGGATTTACTTTAAACATCACGCACGTATGTGGATTAGCGAATGCACTAACAGATGACTCGCAATTTTGACACTGCTCCCGGTTTTCATCGGGATATTTACATTTAACATAATATACTAGATGGTTCTGTCGCCATGAATAGGAGGCCATGAAATCTTTTTAAGTTTTCTCATGACTAGGGAAAACCTAAAAGATCTTATGAGACTTCGTTTTATCATACCCTTTCCGCCGTGACTTCGTTTTATGACACCCTTGCCGCCGTGGTAGCTCAGGGGCTAAGCGTTCCCTGTAAATGTCACAGTACGCGACCAACCCGGGTTCGATCCCCGCCGGCACCAATAAAATTGTTAATTGAAATTTTAAGTACTGATTTACCACGTGCTCGGAGGTGAAAGAAAACATCGTGAGGAAACCTGCATGTTGGAAAAATAAGAAAAAAAATATTTCGACGACATGTTGTGAAGTTCGTCAACATGCAATGGGCCAGCGCGGTGGACATTTCCTTGCCCTAAAATCCTCTCAGAAATAAGAGGAGGTGTGCCAGCAGTTGGACGTATATAGGCTGCAACTTTAACTTTATGACACGCAAGAGTCGAAATGTATGCACGAATTTTATTTCACCGCCACACAACGGCCTATAACTACTTTATAAACTTAATTTTCAGCCGTTGTAGCACAGAGGGTGGGCGTTAGTCTTAAGGCCCTCTCGTAGTACGGTGTGTAGGTATGAAATCTATACCTCGCTTATTCACATCTTTTACCTATTATTACTACTCTTCGAGAACCAGTAGCATTCACCGAAGTACACATTCAGGGCACTCCATCAAGTCCGGGGTAAGGTCTCATCATAACTAACATAACGAGCACAATCTCGGCACACCTATTTATACTCGTCGAGGAGTACCAGTAGCAGACACCGATGTACACCTTCACTCCATAAAGTCCAAGACGTATAAGTATATTTATATTTAAATCCTACGTAATTTTAGCGAAACAAAATATTGAAATAAAAATCTGTGATTATAAAATAATAACCTTGGACAAGTATATATGTAGAAAGATCATTACTTATAGAGAACTCAAGTGGAAAGCTTTATTTCCACTTGTGATGAAGGATGTTATTATGATGTATATAGTCACATGAAAAGGCTTTTAGAATAGAATAGAATCACTTTTATTCGATATAGTACTACTACCACCGGTTCGGATAAAACTTCTGTCCTGGGAAGAACCAGCAAGAAACCCAGAGGGACTTTTATTTTAAATAAGGTTAATTTACAATATATTACTTAATACAAACTATAAATTGTACCGAGACTAATTTTGTAGTGGAATATAATAATTAATACGTTTGCACGAATTAATTATCCAATGTGTCAAGGATCAGCTAGTAAAGGAATACGACAAGTGCATCGTTCCACTCCAGAGCCAAGACTGCGTTAACGGCGTTTTTTGCGCACAATGCAAGGCACCCTCCGGAAGTGGGGAGGAGTATGGGACTCACTTTGAAGAAGTGCCTTACCCATAACACCACCTGGGAACGGCTGGCCGAGGCCTTTCCGCCGAATCAGGACGACCTCCCAGGGGAGGGAGGCGTGGGCACAACCGTCCGGGGACGGGCGCGGGTCAACCAACACAAAGGGCGGTGCTGGGTGAGGATGTGAAATCGCATGAGCGAGAATGCACCCACCGTACAGGAACGGTGAGCATTGTCTGCTAACACAGCCGCACGGGTGCAGCGGCGCTGCGAGGCAGGAACCGCACGGGGCGCCTAGCAGAGACGGAGGGCACTCTCAACCGTACGGGGACAGGAGCGTGGTCAGCTACCACAACCGCACGGGGGCGGCGGCGCTAGCTGAGGGGACGGGACAGGGCTGACGTTCAATTCTAGACTAAACTGACTGAGGGAGAAGACCAGTACGGGGACGGGTACTCGGTCAGCTGGCGGACTCCGCTGGCGCACGACCGCACGGGGCGACGGCGCAAGCGGAATCTTTACCTTAACGGCGGCCGCTCCGTCCGTTTTATACAAGCAAAACAAGTAGCTAGACTAACGGGCGCCACCGCAGGTGCAATGGCGCAGGTGTGCGGTGCATGTGTTGTTTACAAGAATTATGTCTAGCTACACCGGCGCGGCCGCACATGCAATGGCGCAGGCACCGTCATATATAATATTTTGTATTTCTACAGCGATCGATATTATTCAGCACGAGCCGCTGTAAACAAACGATACAGTAATACTTTCGACGCGGCGGCCAAGCGGAGTAAAGGCACTCTGTGGCCGGGTGAGGCAAAGTGTATTTATTAAAATAAATTATTACAAGGCTGCTCAAAACACCGAAAATTTCAGGATTTCAGCCGAAAAAATTAAACATAACTAAACAAAACAAAATTAAACTGCCATTTACATTCCATGGCTTCCACATGATAGATGAAAGATTAAAAATAGATTGAGTTGAACAATTGATATTTTCAAAAGTTATCGTGTTTACCCCTCCATGCGGACTTAATAAATCTACACCATAAGCCACTAAAACCACTTTTTTATGTAAAAATAGCAATTAATCAATTTAAGTAAAATTATAAGTTCAACAATCATTTATCTTTCGAACAATGTGCTTTTTATATCATTTATATGTACAATATGATTGTTAGATACGATTTCGTACGACAAAACCTTGGAATCTTGATTTTTAGGCGCTAGTAGAGCATACCTACGCACTTTGCGCTTTAGGCATGCAAAAGTACTGCAACGTTGCCTTAACTTATGTAATACGTGAGTAACCCTATCTCGATTCCCGTCGGCACCACTGAAATTGTTAATTGCAGTTGTACACTCGATAATAAGGTGCACCTTTGCTTGCAGGTGAAATAATGAAAGAAACCGGTCTTCACTCAATGATTACTTTATTCGTACTGAGTTGACACATTATGACATCTGTTGCCGCGCAAATAACTACAGCGAGATACATTGTTTTATATGGATTCCTGTTCAAATATACACTTTAATTCCCCGGCTCCTAAAAGTTGGTGCCGTTGTCACTCCACAAGTTCCTACAGTGACCTCTTCTTGCAACGAATCTCCTGAATGCTGAAATAAAGGCTTGTGACGTTAAATCCAACAGCTTCGAGATGTTTAGCTCGCAGACATGCAAACGAAGACACAGATATAGCCCTTTGTTGACTTGTAACCACGGCTCTTTGACGTTCGCAATTGCACAGGTCCGGAAAAATCAACTCCACTGTTGAAGAAAGCACGGTTTGATTCACTCTAGCAGGTGGTAACTGGCCCATCAGCTGCTGCTTTATTTTTGCCTTGTCAATTATACACACCACAATCACGAATAATTGCTCTCAGAACAGACTTCAGACTAACTACCCAGTACTTGCTGCGGATGTGTTAGCATCTGAAGAAAACCTCCATGAAAAGTTCTTAGGTGGGCTTCGTTAATTATGTTTAGTAATATGCTGCTTTTTGGAATTATAATTAGATGTTTAGCATTCTCATTTATATTAGCGTTAGCTTGTCGCCCTCCTACTCTAGAAGCCCCTTTTTGTCTAAGAAAGGTGAAAGACTTATCAAAGAACTTCTATTTTTATCTTTCCTTTCTTATTTAGATCTTTAATTTCATCTTCGTACACTAAATACTGGTAGTATTTTATAAATTTTACTTCAACTTCATTTATTTCTTCCGTAGTTAAATACGTTTCATGTTTCTCTTTATTATGTAGAAATCAAACACCATGCAAGAACTCTTTTCATTCGTAATATAGATGAAAATCTTTCCCAAACTGGTTTTTCCTTTAAAACTACATTAAAAGATCTTTTCATCTCTAAATATCTTTGAGAAATATAATCCTTTGTTAAATCCATTCCTTTATTTTTAACCACTCCGGTCCAGTCCACCACATGTCATTGTTTGCCATTTCAATTGGCGCTACCCCTCTTGACGCGAGGTCAGCGGGATTGTCGGTTGATTGAACATGGTACAACTTGTCATTGTCTATCAAGTGAATTATGTCCGACTCTCTATTGCCAACAAACACTTGCCATCGACTTGGTTGAGACTGTAACCAAGACAGAACCACCATTGAATCAGTCCAGGCATATATTTGATCCATATGTATATCACATAGACCAGATAACTCGTGCAATAGCTTAGCCAATAACACCGCAGCGCAAAGTTCTAATTTCGGAATCGTCAATTGTTTCAATGGTGCCACCTTAGTTTTAGATGCCACCATTGTAACGTGGACCCTGTCATCTTCATCTAAAACCTTGATATAGACCACTGCTGCATACGCAACAGAAGAGGCATCTGCGAATCCATGCAATTGCACTTCTTTACAGCGTGACGTCGTTTTAATCCAGCGCGGGACTTCAATACCTTGCAGCTCTTGAAGTGCCTCTCTGTAACTAAGCCATTCCTCTACTAGCTCAGAAGGTAGTTCATCATCCCAGCCAAGATTACTTAACCACAGTCTCTATATCATAATTTTAGCTGTGATAACCACTGGAGAGAGCCAGCCAAATGGATCAAAGAGCCTGGCCATCTGATAATATTAACCTTTTGTTACAGGTTTCCTGGTTTTGTATGTTGACTGTAACCTTGAACGTATCCCTTTTCTGTCCCATGTAAGACCAAGTATTTTTATCACCTTATCAAATTTTATTTCTATGCTTTCCACAGTTTCCGGAATGTCTTTGTCATCTTGTAGAGAAACCTCAGCAACTCATCAGAGTTGCTAGACCACTTCTGCATTTGAAAGCCGCTTTTTAACAGATTCTTAGCCTCATCGCAAATTAGTTTGATTTCTGATAGATCTTCATGCCCGATCATTAAATCATCCATGTAGAACGAATTCTTAGCGACAGCAGATCCTCAGGGTACCTGTCAACTTCATCATCAGCCAGCTGGTGTATAGACTGTACAACAAGACATGGTGCTGCCGCGGTTCCAAATGTTACAGTAAATAATTTATAACCTTCTATATTTCCAGAAATATCATCGCCCCAAACAATACGTTGTAAATTTGTGTGTTTGTTAGTCGTCCTACTTGACGATACATTTTATTATATCGCCGACAACACATATTTTGTGAGACCTCCAGCGAGTGATAAGAGCACGAAGATCAGGTTGTAAAGTGGGACCAATCATCATGGCGTCGTTTAAGGATAGACCATTGGAACCCTTGGCTGAAGCGTCGAAGACCACTCTTACCTTTGTAGTGTCCTTATCCCTTCTTACGACAGCATGATGGGGTAAGTAAATTGCTTTATCTTCTCTTCTTTTTCAGCTTTCTTCATGAGCTATCTTTAAGTACTCATGTATCACATTCTTATACTCTGTTCTCAAATCTTCATGTTTGGTAAACATCCTTTCCAACTGTTTAAATCGTTTGATGGCCTGATATTTAGTCTCGCCGCAGGCCTTCACGGTTTCCTCAATACTATGTCTTAAAGGTAAATGGACTACATACCTTCCAGATGTATCCCTTGTCGTTGTATCTATATAGTGTCTTTCACATCTTTCTTCTTCCTTTGTTCGTGCTTTCTTGCTTGTGTATTCTTCCGATTCTATTTCCCAGAATTTTTTCAATAGATTGTTGTCTTCATCTACGAACCTGGTGACATGTAAGCTAATAATTTTTTGTCCTTTAGTAGGAGTTGTGTATATATCACCTATCAATATCCAGCCTAGGTGTGTGCGTTGAGCGATTACATCGCCCGGTCCCTTTAGCAGACCTAAATCTATAATTTTGCCGAAAACGTCAGCTCCGAGTAGGATATCAATCCGACCCGGGACGTTAAAGCTGG
Source organism: Parnassius orleans (assembly GCA_029286625.1). NCBI lineage: Eukaryota > Metazoa > Arthropoda > Insecta > Lepidoptera > Papilionidae > Parnassius > Parnassius orleans. The sequence continues at coordinate 19,945 of JAGSMP010001417.1, read as the reverse complement.
GATCAGCTAACTTCACATTTTTAAGTTGAGGCCAATCGTACCCTCTTATTTTCCTAGCAGGTAGTCTACGAGTCAACGATTTCATTACATAAGCATTAACATCAATAGAAAAATCACTTTCATGCCTCGACTTAATATGTAATCCTACTAAATGATTAATATAAACTTTATTACCTTCACCAATTCCTGACACCACGCCGCTGATTTGAGTCCTCTTCAGACCTAATAACACGACCACTCGCGCTATCACGAATGAAGCCTCCGAGCCCTGATCAATCAGAGCCCGAAGGACGTGCAATTGTCCCGTTCGCGAAGGCACTCTACCAATGCTGTCGCCAACAAGACTTGTTGAGCAGGTTGTTCTCCACTTGAAATATGTGCTGTAACCTTGCTAACTTCTTGTGCATTTGTTGTAGTTTCTTCTGTATTTGACCTCACTTCACCTGCTTGTTTTATAAAACCTCAATGTAATAAAGAGTGATGTCGTCTGTTGCATATTTTACATGTATTTGACTGCCTGCATTTAAATACGGAATGATTTGGAATTAAAAATTGAAACACAAGTTGTTTTCTGGACGAAACTGTATCTCTCTTCTATTGGTTGCTTAGCAATTCCTTGCAATTACAAATAAAATAAGTTTCTTTGCAGAAGGGACAATATTTATTTTCGCCAGTGGAAGTCGCATGAAATGTCTTAGATTTAACTAGTTTGTAGCTTTATTTTCAGGTTCCACCATCTCCAACATGCGAAACCGCGTCTCCAGGAAAGACTTCAGTACTTCAAAACCAGGTAAGTCATCAGTACTGTCTTTACTTATTGTAATTTCCCACTGTTTATGGATCCAGCTTTGACACGATGACATAGTTTATGATTGCATCCCACTGCGCTGTTTACCAACAAGATTTTTAATGAATTCATACATTCAATTGACGTATCGAGCAGTTGCTTTAAGGACAAAGCTGACTCCTGAGATAGTGTTTTCTGGCTAAAAACTTTTACATACGCAAATAGCAATGTATCTTTTGTTGTTATAACGCTTTTTCAAAATGGACCAAGCCTCAGCATAATTTGCATCCGTAATAGAAAACTGGCGCAACAAAATTTCTGCATCTCCTTTCAGGCTGCTCTTAAGATAATGTAGTTTGAACATCTTCTAATGACTCATTCTTGTGTATTAATGCCATAAAGAGATCGTGAAACGATTGCCATTCCGTGTAGTTGCCTTCAAAAATTGGAATCGAAATACTGGGTAATTTTATATCACTCCCAGGCACATGGTCTCATCTCATCTATTTTGTGCAGTTCGTCTGGTTTCTTCATATTGGCCATTAATTTATTTAATGAAGTTTTCATTTCGCCCTTGTACGTAAATATAATTCTTCAAATTTATCGAACATATCTTCTGCGAAATACGGTAACATGTGTCTATCTTTTTAGAAACAGCCATAACTAATTTCTTGACCGGACTTAAATTCCTTCAATATGTTTCTAAAGTTTCCATTGTCCTGTATATAACCCACGGTTATCCTGTCCTTAGGCGAGTTTTTGTAATTAGCGAACGTCTTTTGTACTTTTTAAATGTATCAACTTGTAGCAACATTCGATTTTCAACACTCTCCATATTTAATATCTTTTATTTACAACAATACAAATAAAATACTTTAGTAATAATTCACAGTTTTCTAATAGCTTTCTTAACTTTCAACGTGTATGTAGGTAGGTAATTATTCTTACCAATATGTCCAAAGTTCACCTTAAAACAGTCACAGTTGTTAATAAACACTCTAATAATTGTTCGCCGACTCACTATATATTAGTTTAGTTTACTTCGTTTAAGATTACCGTTGCACAAAAGTAACGTTTTTATAATTCAATCGTGTAATGTAATTTTGTTCACTAATAACTGATTTTTAACGTTCTTCCACTGTTATTCACTTTTTCTTCAGAACTTTTTTTCGATAATCATTTATTTTTATTAATTAGTCCGTATTCCGTATTTTTCAAAATAACTCCAATTTACGTAATTAAAATAGGGCAAATTGAATGATCCGGCTCGAAGGACCATGTACACTCGATAATAAGGGGCACCTTTGCTTGCAGGTGAAATAATGAAAGAAACCGGTGTTCACTCAATGATTACTTTATTCGTACTGAGTTGACACATTATGACATCTGTTGCTGCGCAAACAACTACAGCGAGATACATTGTTTTATATGGATAATATATAGGGTTAACCGGCAGCTAGCAAAAAAAAATCAAATATGTAATAAACAGCAGTTTTAATTGTTTCACTACGTGCCTTAAAATACAAAATAAAAGAGTAGTCCATTTTCTGAAGCAAATACCATGTGAAATTTAAAACTCTTTTAACCTGTTTTGGAAGATGGTAAGGATGGTGCTAATAAAATGCAAGGGTAATGAAAATATTGTTTTATTAGGAGATTTTAATGGAAAGGTTGGCATGAAGAGGCTTGGTTATGAAAGGATATTGGGAACGTTTGGTGATGAAAGCATAAATGAGAATGGTGAAAGCCTCCTCACCGTATGTGTGGAAAAAGAATATTTTGTGACGAACACTTCCTTTAATCATAAGAAGATTTACATGTATACATGGCAAAAGAGGTGGTGATAAAGCATGATAGATTTCATTATTGTGGATGAAAGAATGAGAAGCGCAGTGGTAGATACAAGGGTTTACCAGGGTTCCAACGTAGGGACGGATCATTACTTGGTCTTATGCCGAATTAGTGGTCTATTCAGACGTTGGCGGCATCGGACATCTCTGTCTACCACTGCGTTACAGCGTATAAGAACAGAGAGGTTACAAGATGAAGGTGTGAAAGAGAAGTTCAAATGTAGACTGAGAGAAAATGGAAGTGGTATGGATGAATTGTGTATGAATGATTTAGGCTTGGAGACTGTGTGGTATAACGTCAAGAAAGGTTTGGTGGATGCAGCTACCGAAGTATGTGGTGTAAGTAAGAGAACGAATGAAATGAAAATAACACTTTATGGTGGTATGAAGCAAAGAAGAGAGCATGGCTAGATTTACTAGCAACCAAGGCTAGTCATTCTAGCGGTATGAATGATGATATTGAAAGAAAAAGGCAGTCTTTAGACATCTAAATAAGAGAATAAAAGTAGTTGGAAGGAAAAGCAAGAAAGAACGGATAAGAATGATAGAAGAATATCGGATAACTTCCAGGCAAATATTAAAATAATCTGGAAATTCGTAAGAACTGCCAGGGCATTCAAAACAGCCTAGAATGAATGCTATACGAGACCAGAATGGCTGGCGTGTTTATGAGTGATGAGACGTTTGAATTAAATGAAATAGAAATTCCGAAAGAAGAGGAAGAGATAGAGATAGGTATAGATGAAATAATGAAAGCAATGAAAAGTATGAGAGCAGGTAAGGCAGCCGGATATGATAGAGTATCACTCGAAACGCTAAGGGCTGGATAGGGAGTGGTGGCAGACCTGCCGTACACCTTGTTTAATTTGTGTTGGGAACTTAATTTTGTTTAATTTGTGTTGGGAGACTGATGCAAAGCCGTGATAGTCCCAATATACAAGGAAAAGAATCGCAGAAGGACTGTAAAAACTACCGTGGTATCAGCCTTCTTAGCATTGTGGAAAAACTGTATGCTAAGGTGCTAATTGAAAGAGTTATGAAAGATACTGATGGAAAAATTTGGAATGTGCAAGCGGGATTTAGAAAGGGAATGGGATGTACGGATCAGATCTTTTCCATGCGCATGATTGCGGAGAAGTTTTTGGCCAAAAACCAAAAGGTTTTTTGTGCGTTCGTGGACTTGGAAAAGGCTTATGATAGAGTGGACAGGGATGTGTTATGGCAAACACTGAATTAATTTGGGTTGGGCGCTGGGTTGATACAGGCATTGAAGTCTCTGTATAGGGACTCCAGTGATTGTGTCAGGATCAACGGGGCCTACTCGGACTGGTTTGGCATACATAAAGGTGTCATACGGGGCTGTGTGGCTTCCCCGTGGCTGTTCAACCTATTTATGGACATTTGTTTGGGAAATTTGAAAGTTGAAGAATGCGGGTTAAGAATGGATTAGTTAACCGTCAAATGCCTTTTGTGCGCCGATGATCAAGTTATACTTGCGTTGTCGGCGGCCGAGTTGCAAATGATGGTTACATTAATGAACAGGTCATTAAAAGAAAGGGAATGAAAGTGAACGCAAGTAAGACAAAAGTTATGGTTTTGAAGAGAAGAAAGTAAAAAGATATGTGAAATAAGAATAGAATCGGTATTGGTCGAGCAAGTAGATAAGTTTGTGTATTTGGGATGTGTATTTAGTAGGGATGGTAGATATGATAAGGATATAGAACGACGAGTGAACGCAGGAAATAGAGTAAATCGGGCTCTACACTCTATCGTGAAAAGTCAGAATGTCCAAAAAGGCACGTATGGCAATTGACAATGCTGTGTTAGTCCCTACTTTAATATATGGTAGTGAAAGTTAGGTGTGGCAGAAGAAGCACGAGTAGAATAAATGCTGTGAAATGCGGTCATTAAGGAGTATGTTAGGGCTTAATCTAAATGACACAGTGAGAAATTGTGTGATAAGAGTGTGGTTTGCAAGATGATGTTGTGACCAGGATTAAGAAGGAATGCTTCGGTGGTTTGGTCATGTAGAAAGAATGAATGAGGAAAGAGTGATAAAGCAAATTTATGTAGCAGAGGTGAACGGCAGAGTCTGGAAGGGACGCCCTAGGCAAAAATTTATCGACCAAATTGGCGATATATTGAAAATGGGCCAAATTAAGACTACCCTAACCGACGAGCGTGTATGCGTAGGTATATGGATGTGGAGGAGGCAAGAGAGGTATGTCAGGATCGTGCCAAATGGAAGTCCATAGTCTGTGCCTACCCCTCTGGGTGACAGGCGTGAGTGTTTATGTTTATATGAAATTTAAAACGCCAGGGCGATATCTTCTTTCCTTTTCTTTTCGCTCATTTAATTCTTACATCTTAACTGTTCATTTAATCCGCAAAGAAAAATACAGGGTGACAGAAGAGGACTTAATAAATGTTTTAATTGAATAAAATTGTATTTTGTCAACCCCATATTAGAAAAAAATTCCCAAAAGTATCTACCTATCTTTGTTATATTTTGCAAAATTTCTCCAAAACGGCTCAGGCTCTTTTTTTTTTATAGAATAAGGGTGACAAACGAGCACACAGTCCACCTGATGGTAAGTGGTTGCTGTTGCCAATAGACATCTACATCTATCTTCGTTAGCGAATTTAAATGCAGATGCGTTGTCAGCCGTGAGGACTAAGATAGAATGCCTCTTTTCCAGTAAAAGGGTCTCCTGTTCTCTACACTCACCATACGAAACACAGCAGCATTAAGCTGCTATTTTACGTTGGTATTCTGTGAGAGCGTGGTCCTTCCCAGTCGAGCCGACCCATTCTGTGCTACAACTATACTATTAATATAGCTGCAGCATTGCTCTACCACGTAAAAAAATAAGTAAGTCTTTAAATAGTTTTACAATAAAAAAGGTCTTAAAATATTAATTGAGAGTTTTATTTTTATTCCCGTTTTACTCGAGAAAATATCATTTTCCCAAAATTGAATATTTTCGTGCGAGCGTGCCTGCTCTGTCGCCCTGTAATCACCTGCGAGCTTTGTTCCAGTCCGTTTTCGGACATCGTCAGTAGATCGCGCGTCGGTGTTGGAGCGACTTCGTTCAAATATATTTTAGTTTTCAAGAGCTTAAACTCAATTTTAAATATTTTTATAAATAGAAATACTTAATTTAGTTAATGTCTGTACATTGGTAACTGGAAGTATTGCTTTCTAAATAAATTAATTTTAAAGCCTCCAAAGAAAAGAAATTTTCGCGGCGAAGTTGATTAGTGAAATCGAAAATGCATTTTATATAATTTAGATGTGGAACAACCAAAATGCTCTCGTTACTTAGATTTCGATAGTTTTAATACCTATGTAATTTTATTGTTGCATATATTTATTGGCGAAGTGTAGGGCTACACCACTAGATGGAGTGACGACCTGGTAACATATGCAGCAAGTCAATGGATGCAGGTGGCTCAGGACCGTGCATTGTGGCTTTCTTGGGGAGGTCTATGTTCAGCAGTGGACTTGTGAAGGCTGTAATGATGATGATGATGATGATATTTTTATTAAGTAAGTGATACTGAATTTCATAATTATGTATTACAATAAAATGATGTTTTATGAGTATGACTATAATAGAACATTATTGGAGAGGAAATCTAGATACAGATACTTATATTTAGGTACACTATTATAAAATTAAAACAAACAATTTAAATAAAAAATGGTGCTTCCTAAGTGCTATATAAAGACATTATTGAGTTTATGTTTTCTTTCAATGTTAGACAAACAATCATGTGAAAAATTTAAAACTTTAAATTGGAGAGGGGTTTCCTGCGTGATAAAGTTAGATATGAGGATATCTGCAGTAGAGCCAGAGTACCTGACATAGCCCAACTTAATAAGTTGAAAAACCGATAAACAATAGGAAGAAAGGTTCTCAGTGGCAACCTCGTACCGGTAAACGAAATGCAGGCCAGCCTCCACTATGGTGAGACGACATGGTAAGATATGCAGGAAGTCAATAGATGCAGGTGGCTTAGGACCATGCTTTGTGGCATTCCTTGGGAGGCCTATATTCATATATATAGGCCTTGAGAAGGGCTATAATGATGATGATAATGAAGCCAAATGTACTTACTACGAACAATCAATCTTTGTTCCTCTACACGTATTCTCATACGCTTTTCTCACTCACACACTCACAAATAGTTCGCAAATAATACTTACCTACTACTATTAGGCAAGAGTGAATACGCTTTTGTTAAGTCAGTGCGCTTTACCATCTTAGGCTACATAACTACTTACCATGAGGTTTAATTGTATAGCGCTGGCTAAGAATAGAAAAAAAAATACCCTGAAAGTTTTCACGTAGATATTATTTTCTAACCAACCATAAAAATGTATTACGTGTGATGGGAATATGTATATAAGAATAAAGCGTCAAAAACGGCAGACTTATGGGGTTTCCGTTAAAGTTATTTTATCTATAATAGATATAATAGCACCTTATCTAGCCACTGTATTTAATACAAGCGTCGAATCTGGTGTGTTTCCTGATTTAATGAAACATAGTAAGTCATACCTTTATTTAAATATGGTAGTACATTAGACCTCGCCAATTTTAGACCGATTTTTGTACTACCAACATTTAGTAAAATTTTTGAAAAAATAATTTTAGATCAGATCTTAAGTTTCTTTAATATTAATAAATTGCTACATAAAAATCAATTCGGTTTTACAAGGGGTCGCTCGACAACTGACGCTGGAGTTGAGCTTATTAAACATATTTTTGTGCATGGGAGAATTCGGAGGATGCTTTGGGTATATTTTGTGACCTTTCCAAGGCCTTCGACTGTGTTCACCATGAGACATTAATCAGGAAACTACAGTACTATAGTGTCAAGAACACAGCGCTTAAACTTATTATTTCATATTTAAGTAATAGAATGCAGAAAGTTATTATCAATGGTAAAAGTTCTCCGGGTCACCTGTACTAATGGATGTCCCTCAGGGCTCGATTCTTGGCCCCTTCCTATTTCTAGTATATATAAATGACTTATCTTTCCTTGTAGGGATAATCATGATATAGTATTATTGCTGATGATACTTCCTTGATTTTTAAACTTAAACGTTAATCATTTAAATGTGACAGAAGTTAATAATGCTATATCAAAATTAGTGCATTGGTTTAACGTTAATAATCTACATTTAAACGGAAATAAATTTAAATGTATTAAATTTACAACAACGAATGTTAAAATCTTGGTACCAATGTGTTTTAAATGGGGAAGAACTGAGCCTGTTGAATCCACTGTTTTGTGGCATCACTCTCGACGCAAAGCTTAAGTGGAGCCCCCATATATCCAAACTAGCAAGCAGACTAAGTTCTGCAGCCTTTGCTGTAAAAGATTATAGGTCTCACTAGTGTCGAGACAGCTAGATTAGTTTATTTCAGTTATTTCTATAGCATAATGTCTTATGGGATTTTGCTATGGGGAAATGCAGCTGATTCAGAAACTATTTTTGTTTTACAGAAGAGGTCATTAGAGCTATTTACAACCTTAAACCGAGAGAGTCTCTTAGAGATAAATTAAAGAAATAAATATATTAACTTTGGCCTCTCAGTATATTTACAAAATTTAATTTATGTTCACAAAAACAAAGGTAGTCTTAGTAAAAAAGTGATATACATTCTGTAAACACTAGGAACAAACACAAGCTAGTGATACCAGTTTCACTAGCTTTCAACAAGTCCCAGAAAGTGTACAGGCTATCTCTATTACCAAGTTTAAATGTTTGTTAAGCTGAAACTGTATAAAAGGGTTATTATGGTATAAATGAATACATGATTGATAATAACCCCTAGAATGAAGTGGTCGCTTCCAAGCAGTTTCTAAAAATAATTTTGTACTTAAATAGTTTAACCAGCAGAAACCCAGCGGAACTTTTTTTAAATTTACTTTAAAAGTTCCGCTGGGATTCTTCTGGTTCTTCTGGACAGAGGTTTTTTTCGAACCAGTGGTAAAGTAAAATTACTTTCAATAAAATTACACATGTAATCTATATTGAATAAAAATATTCTATTCTATTCTAAAGGTTGTCTCACGGGACAGTAATAATATAATATTATATCTTCTAGTATCTGCGCATGAAAACTGTTAAAATCTCTGAATCCCGGGGTATGTCCATATTAAGAGGCTGAATAGAGCCACATTGATCTGCATGGGAATCGTTTTGTGATTTCACATAGTTATCGAAAAAAATTGTATTTACAATTGAGCGTAATTCAGGTGGCGCTTTGTAAAACACGATTTCACAAAATTCACTGAATAGAAAATAATTGCAAAGTAGCTTCTGAAAATACTTACATTTTCAACTTTCTCAGATTCCATAAAATAATGTTGAGTATAATAAATGCAATTATGTGTCACATGTTAATAAAGCTATTGGGCTATTTTGATTTTAATAAAGTGATTCTACTTAAATTTAAATAATTTATTTTACCCTTCTATATCAATTAGCATTTCTTCTGTCACTCCTATTGAATTTAACAGTGCTCTTTGAAATTTAGCGTCTCTAGACGAATCTGAATCGCGCACTGGCTGTCAATATATTACAAAAATAATCGAAAATATTTATTTTTAAGTTCATGCCAAGTCTATCTTGTTCTTTTTATTACGGTTAAATGTTGTAAAGCAAGTATTTACAAATGTTTCCATTATTTTGTTATTCAATTGTTTACAGTTATTTTCACAGTTTAGCTTACATTAGAAATTATTGGTGGGATGCGATGTATAAATAGGTACCTTATTTTCGTCAACAACTATAATATATATATTTGTTTTTTAAGTGGAGCTTGATCACAATCTTAAAATGTTCAAATAATTAAAAAATTAACTACCAATAATTATTTGATTTTCAGTCTGCAATAATGATTTTCATCAAAAATAGCATAGACTTATAAAATTCATACACACGGTCAATCATACTGAAGATGATTAATTGTATTATAAAATATTTAATAGACTATTTCCAGTATAATGACCCAAATATCATCATTAATGTATGATTGGCACACTTAAAAGTTTTCAGATCAAATTGCTAAATATTAACTAACATTTTATGATAAGGTCATGCTTTTCTATAAAAGCAGCAAGAAATTTTAAATCACGGACCTCTTGGTTTGTATTACTACTATTCACTTAATTAGCGAAAAACAAGATGACTGATCTCAAAGTTTACTTTCTTGTGTAAAAGTGCTATTTAGAATTTAATATAATAAGATAATTAAAGTTTCTATGTAAATATGTGTAACATAGCAGGTAATATATTCATCGGCCTACAATTATTTCAAATAAGAAATACCAAAGGCAGCACGATTCTTAACACGCTTTTATTAGCTTGATATGTATCTATGTAACGGAATTTTGAATGTAATTTTCATCCCCTTTAAAACGTCACATTGATTTAAAACTTCGCACACTTATCAAGGACCGATGAAAATACAATAATTGAAATAGTTTGTCCATTATCCTTGCCAGGATCCTCAGGTTTGCGATTAATTCATAAAACAACTACGATTTCTGCCAGTTCAATCTACTGTAAGCCGCGTAAAGAACTTCGGTCCAAAAAACACGTGTAGCAGCCAGGCTAATCAACCTAAACGGTAATAAATATTGTAACACTGCTGCTACCATAACGCAGAAGGTGAAGGTCTGAAGAAACATTTATTTACAAATTACCCCGGCTACTGAGATACTGCGGACTGCATATCGATGCGAGATAATTTGACGTATATATTTAACCTTCTAATATGGAAACAAGAAGCAGCCGCAAATATCATCAGCGCCGCATCGTTTTCACACGCCGGCTATCTTCATGCATCCGTCGACCATTTTCGAGCCGTTTTTCAACGCCGCAGCTTCGCTTCTTCTTGCTGTTCCGGAGATGTGTCCCATGCCGCCGCCGCTCGCCGATTACGCGCGCGTTTTTGCGCCAATGCAAAGGCACCCTCCGGAAGCGGGGAGGAGGTGGTGATTGCTCTAAGCAAACCACGCAGCCGGCTGCGTGGTTATGTGGACTCACTGTGACTAACCTAACAACCTAAGTGCCTACCCACTAAACACCACCTTGGGAACGGCTTTGGCCATAGTGGCCTTTCTGCCGAATCGGACGCGACCCTCTTTAGGAAAGAGGGCGCAGGCGGCGGAAGGCCGCTGAGACGAGCCTACTAAGGCATTTTAAACATTGGAAGAAGGCTTGGCCTGAGCCGCCAGAGGCAGTCCAGGTCGGCCGAAAGCTGGTTGGGGGTCCGAGAGGGTTTCTCGGTCTGCGGACTCGATAGCGAGAGGAAGTGGGGCTGCATAGGAAGCTGCCTCACAGATGAAATGATTAGGGTGAGACTCTGAGGCTTTGAAGAAGTTCTCAGAGTGTTTTAAGTTGCTGGACTGTGGGGAGCTCGGCGTTACGGACGTACCAGGGTGCGTTCGTGGCCGACGACAAAAAGGTTTTGAATAACGAAGTTTGTTCAGGGTTTTAGCTTAGCGTGAGCAAAATGGGGCCGCGTAAGACATTACGGGTCGTATACAGACCTTATAAAGGGTCCATTTGTAACGGAGGACATTTTACTGTGTCGGCCCAACATACTGTTGAGCCTACCCAAGTAAAATCGCGCGTTTCGAGTTACTCTTTTAACATGAGGCTCGAGTGAGCCTCGTGTCAAGGTGACACCTAAGTATTTGGCGGACGTGTGCCAGGGGACAGGGTCCTAGCATACGGATTGACGAAGTGATAGTGGGGCGGCGTCGTTTATGTTCGAAGTGAACAGCGGGCTCTTCTCCGGGTTCACATCGATACGCCATTTGGAACCAAGCTCTAAGTCATTAACTGACTTTTGGATCTTGTTCCGTATAAAGGGTAATGATGTGCCTTTGCAGTAGAGGCAGTGTCGTCTGCAAGAGGAGAGCTGAACACCATTCGACGGGATGGGAATGTCGTTGGTGTACAGGATATATAGGAGGCAAGTACGGAGCCCTGAGGACACCGGCTTTGATTTGGCGCGAAGAGGAGGCGTGCCTTCGTGTCTGAAACGAAAGGTACGGTCCTTCAAATAGGAGGCCACGAGACGAACAAGACGATCAGGAGACCTATATTGTGTAGTTTGTAGATAAGGCCTTCGTGCCAGACTCTATCAAACGCTTTCGCTATGTCGAAGAAGACCGCGATGGTCTTATGACGGCGAGGATAAAATCGCTGAGGATGTATTCCACAATACGGTGAACTTGTTGGAGACAAAAGTGTTTCGCTCGGAAACCAAATTGGTGAGGATGACAAGAGGTCACCGTCTGTGGAAACAGATGGCGCCTCATGCGAGTGAGATAACTCATTCAAATAGTTTGCCCATGGCCTTGAGAGGCTGATGGGACGATAACTGGAGGAGATTGTGAGGCTTTCCTGGCTTGGGGATACCAATGACAGTTGCCTCTTTCCACGTGGTGGGAAAGTAACTAAGGTTGAAGCAGGCGTTAAAGATAATAGCCAAAGGGTTAACACCTGCTTAGGAAAATTTTGAGGCTTGGTTGGAATGCCATCGCGCTTGGAGCCTTTGGGCTTCAGTCCTTTGATGAGGATGAGATCTCATCATTGGACACAGTGATAGGTCAGAGACTGTGGGGAGTGAGTTCCGGCGGACCTCATCCTCCACTGTCTGGATGTGGGAGGGTCTGTGGGTTGAGAGCTGGGATAGCATTGAGCAGCGATGCTGTCTGCAAAGCACTCAGCTTTTTCCTCGTCCTCGAAGGCAATAGTACCGTCAGGGCGAGAGAAGAGTATGAGTGATAGCGTCTATGCGGAGGCTCTTGCCATCTGATAGTACGCTGTATGAGAGGAGAGATATTCCCCATGAGATTATTTATTTTATCATTTATTTTATTATTTTATTTATTACATAGCTCTCTTGGCTTTTATTAGGTTGCTAATATGTAAGGAAGACCATTATTATTAGCAAGCGGGACGACCGTTCATTCTCCTTAAGGGAGGATGTTATAAAGTGGAGAGTGAATCGGCCGCAGTGTCGATTTTTCAGTACTGTCGAATAAGTCCGAAGAAAGGGGATAGAGTCCGGAGGTCCAAAGCTGTGGCTAGGGACGTCTTGAAGCCCTTCCAGTTAGTGAAGGTTTTCGTGGAGGGATGGGGAGGTGGCTGATGGCTAAGTATGAGGAGACAGGGCGGTGGTAGGATCCAAGATCGTCAAGGGTCTCAATTGACCTGAGGTTGAGGAGACTTCATTTGCTATTGCAAAGTCTAATACGTCAGGCGCGTGGTCGGTGTTTTCAGGATAGTGAGTGACACCGAGGGACTGAGAACAGTGAGGTCGAGAGACTGCGTGATATCAAGCAGTTTCTTGCCACTCTGAGTAGTAGTAAGACAAGTCAATCAGTATGCTTGGAGTTAAAATCTCCAAACATAATAACTGAATTGCCTAACGCAAGGATGGCCTCAAAATCTTTTGAGGAGAGAGTTCCACTAGGGATATAGCAGGAGGCTATGACGATGGACGGATGTCCAGTCAAGGCCAGCCTGCAAACCGTAGCTTCCATATTGGTGGCGGCGGGTGGGAATGTGAGAGCAATGTAGTATCTTCTTGTAGTAAATGGCAGTACCGCCGCCTTTGCGGTCAGGTCTGTCATTACGAAGAAAATACTGATGGAGAAGCCTTTGAGGTTCTGGGGTCTGAGGTGGATCTCCTGGAGGAGGAGGAGGTCCTTCGCGATCTCGAAGGAAGAGCTTAAGCTCGGGGAGGTTATTTCGCAAACCGCGAATATTGAAAGAGACGAGCGATAAGCCCTAGCTTAATTCGTCCGTGGGACTTTGGGAGGGCAGAGTGATCTGTCATAATGTTAAGTTAAATTAACGTAACACAACGAACACAGAAGATTGTGGTGCTCCGCTAGAAACGAGGAGACGGTCCTGAGAGGACCTAGCAGCACGCAGTTTACGCGTTAGTATGGCGATCTCGCCAATGTCGATGCTCTGAATAGCGGTATAAACCGTATTCAGGTCATCAACCATTGAGGTTGCGCCTGTTGAGGAGCGGAGGAAGTCCGCGGGGGTCGGCCTTTGGGGCCCCAGGGGAGGTGGTGGCTGCGTGGCCGAGAAAAGCCCGGAGGGGCTGGACAGGGCCTAAGGGGCCTAGGGGCCCATAAGGGCCTAGGGGCCCTGAGGAGAGCCAGTAGGGGCCCTGAGGGCGCGCGCGTCGGTCTGCATCACTTTTATAGCCCCGTCCAGCAACGCAGCTACGAGAAGCTATCTACGAGTCTTACACCGGCAAATGGAGCGCCACATATAATAGTTGTACATAATATTTTATTGATTAATCATTATTCGCCTACACATAGTAAGGCATATCAAGAAAAATAGTTTCATTCCTCCGCTCCTACACCACTCAGGTCTGTTAATAGTGGACCCATTCACCACTATTACATGCTTTAGTAGTTGCCGCACTAAAAATAGAAAATAAGTAATGGTTTAAAAAACTAAATAAACACGCTTTTGTAGATGACCGAACTAAAAGTAGAAATTAATTTTCAATAAGTTTAAAATAAGAAAATAGTGATAAACATAAAAATCACTGTACAAAAAGTAATAATTTATTGCAAAAATTTTTGATACAATAAAAAATTACAAACTTATCCTAGATACCTAATACGTTACAGAAAAAATATAACAAATAATAAAGTAATGAGTTTGTGTAAGTTTTTAAAAGGTTACAAGATATAACAAAAAGACACAAAAATAAATGTCAAAAAAGTTCAGGATCTGATTAACGATATAGAGCTGACACTTAATCATGCTTTTGGACACCACGCCAGTTGTAAACAATACTTCCGTGAAAAGTGGAACACAAGAGAATTAAGAACAGACAAAATCTTTCTTTTCAAATTTCCGCTGAGTTTTAAGTAGAAGGCCAAATACGCCATGTGCCAATTTAATTAAATATATTTTATTTAAAGTGATCTTGACTACGTTTCATCAATTCATCATTGATACAACAATGAGAACAGCAATTTTACAATTGTGTTTACAAGAAACACTATCAGCTTAACGTTGCAGCTTATTTATTATTTTTATTATATATACCTATAAATGTATATATTATTAATATATCATTCCATAATATTTTGTATTATTTTTATTTTGCCCTATATTGAAACGTTTTAAACTCTATAGAAAATGTGGCGTATGAAAAGACTGAAAATTACTAGAACATTTTATCTAGGTACAAAGATGTTTTCATTTTCGTGGCCTTCACATGATATTTTTGTCAGCATTAGGTACCCATCTGTATCTGAAACGAATATGAATATTGCATATGTATACGATACAAAAGTAGTAACAGGCTATGTAAGTCGCTATGCTAGGGACAGGCCTCCTCTTACTTCTGAGAGGGTTTTAGGGCAAGGAAATGTCCGCCGCGCTGTCCCAATGCGTGTTGGCGATCTTCATATGTCTTCAATTTTTTCTTATTCCTCAGACATATGCAGGTTTCTCACGATGTTTTCCTTCACCGCTGAGCACGTGCTAAATCAGCACTTAAAATTGTAATTAAAAATTTCATTGGTGTGACTGCAGATCAAACCGGGCGAAATTTACAGCGAGCGCTTAGACCCAGAGCTGATACGACACAAATAAGTACGATTCAACGTGTATAATAAAAACTCTTACGTATATAAAACTTAAACACTTGATAGCTCGTGATGCCTACTGGACGAGCTACAATTAGTAAGTGCTATTTAGAATTTTATGAAGATGATAATTAAAGTTTCTATGTAAATAAGTGTAACATAGCAGGTATTATATTCATTGGTAGCGGCCATCCATATTTGGAACAATTTTCTGCAGCATTACCCCTACAATTATTTCAAATAAAAATACCAAAGCCAGCATCATTTTCTGTACAGAAACCGGCAAAGTGTTGCTCAAGGCACTATGAATAAAGCAGCTGATAAAATGTAACACTCATAACTGTTAACAAAAGTTGTATACTGCAAATGGTTTTATAGAAAAACTATTCCGCCTTGTCAGGTGCAGGAACTATTATTAGAAGGAGAAGAGGTAAAATTTTGTTTTAGAGATGCGCAATCAATACTGTTTTGTCTGCAATTGTGCATAAAATAAAAATAACTTCAGCCAAAGAGCATAACTGGCATTATACTCAGGCCCATCAATTGGTATGGAAAAAAATAATTTTACCAGGTTTAAAAAATGAATCAAAATTCAAAAACCAAAAACAATAAAATCAAAAATGTAGATATATATGTATGGCCATAAATCAATATATGTATACACACATAAGTTTATTTATGGCCGCTTAGTAACTGACGGTAACTCAGTACCAACAAACAACCGGTAACCTACAAACACGCCGAAATTAAGAGGAGAGTATCACTGTAGAAAACTTTGTGATAAAATTAAAAAAATACAAACTTATGCAAGATACCCAATATATTACAAAAAAAAATATAACAAATAGTACACTAGTGAGTTTGCGTCAGTTTTAAAAGGTTACAAGATATAACAAAAATAAACAAAATAAATGTCAAAAAGTTCAGGATCTAATTGACGATATACAGCTGACACTTAATCACGCCTTTGGAAACCACGCCAGTTGTAAACAATACTTCTGTGATAAATGGCCTATACAAGAGAATTAAGAACAGACAAAATCTTTGTTTCAAATTACCGCCGAGTTATAAGTAGAAAGCCAAATAGGCCATGTGCCAATTTAATTAAATATATTTTATATGAAGTGATCTTGACTACGTTTCATCAATTAACCATTGATAAAAATGAGAACAGCATTTTACAATTGTGTTTACAAGAAACACTATCAGTTGAACCTTGCAGCTTGTTCATTATTTTATTATAAATACCTATAAATGTATATATTATTGAAAGTGCACGACCCGTCGCTCGGCGTCAATACTTCAACTGAAAGGTCCAATCAGACGGGGTTAGTCGGTCATTGACGTTCTACCCCATTAAACTGAAATCACACCACTTCAGGTTCGGGAACAACGAGGTAGGCGTGACCCCGTGAAGGAGTGTCACACAAGGACATCTGTCGCCCTCTCTTAAAGAAAGGTTAGACGACTAAGATTACGGGTCCCTTAGGTGGTCCCTGTCTTGACGCCACGTAGTAGACTGTATTTTCTACTTATTTGGAAGGTGCAGTAGGAAATGAAATAGCGATTTTATCTTCGTAATTTCCCCATGAGAGTGCAACGTTGAAACTTTACTACTTTCTTATCACTTTCCTATGGTTTCTTTCTTGCTTTAAACTATAAAACTGGTAGCTGGTCCCGAACTGTCCCGAACGAATTTCCGCGTACGTTGTCATCTGCAGGTGCTCAGCACCTGTCAGAGTATCGGGCCTCAGGGCATCTCCCCATTGCCGGTGTCCTCACGGCCCACTACTATGGGCCGGTCCTGGGAGCCGATATCAATTTCCAAATTACCAGTTTACTATCCTAGTCGCGAGCTATGCGACTGCGCACCGCGCGCTGGTTCGACATATCTTAACAACGATTTTAATCGTTGCACTTTATTTTACCCCATATATTTATTTCTATAAAACATATGGTTACACAATTTATTTATAAGAATCATACAAAGTCTTATCATTATGATATACATTACATCGTTATCACATAAAACATATTAAGATATTCAACAAAATACATATTTTACAGAACATTTTCAAAGTTAGAAATCTTATATATCTAACACATGGTTAAAATAACAATATTTATTAATAAACATGATTGTTTTAACTAATTAAATAGTGTAATTCACAATTTAAAGGCATTTAACAATTTAATTCGACTTTAATTTTCTTATATAAATCTATTATTATTTCACTATTTTAAGCAAAATTTAGGACTTTTAACACAGCACTGTTCTTATTAACACACATAGTAATCCTGAAACATTTATTACTTATTTCTACTCAAGTTTTCACAAATTGATAAAGTTTATTTTATTTTTATAGTACATTATTTAGACACTGTTTAAATCCCATACAACATGAACAACCAATCCGTACATGACACTTATCAGTAGGAGGCTAGTGCTTTCTTTGTCTAAATTACAACTATCTCTGTTCATTATGAAACGTTATTTGTTTACGTATGCTATTCTTATCTATCCATAATGAATCTTATCTCTTATCATAAGAATAAAGTATGTTTTTATCTAAAATAAGTATCTAATTTAATACAAGATTTTTATCCGTATTGCATAGCCGATTACTATGTAACACATGACTCTAAATTAATCTATAAACAAACTTTTGTGGAATTAACTCTCGACCGGGGAATCGAACCACGAACTTTCGTTCGACATTATATTGAATCTATTTACTTTTAACATAGATTATCTCATTACTCAGAATGCCTTGTATAATTTAATAGTAATAATTTTAAAATACGAAATTGTTTATTTTTTGTGAAATGAAAAATAACAAACAATTTTAAGCGCGTCATAAACTATTATTAATAAATCATTCCCATAATATTTTGTATTATTTATTATTTTGCACTATCTGAAACGTTCTAAACTCTATAGAAAATGTGGCATGTAAATGACTGACAGTCACTAGAACATTTTATCTAGGTACAAAGATGTTTTACGTTTTCGTGGCCTCCATGATATTTTTCTCAGCATTAGGTACCCTTCTATATCTGAAGCGAATTTGAATGGTGCATATGTATACGATACAAAAGTAAATTAACAGGCTATATAAGTCCCTCTGCTGGGCACAGGACTCTTCTTATTTCTGAAAGGGTTTTAGGGCAAGAAATGTCCGCCGCTGCAAAAGCGTGTTGGCGAACTTCATATGTTTTCAGAATTTTTTTCCTATTCCTCAGACATGCAAGTTTCCTCATGATGTTTTCCTTCACCGCCAAGCACGTACAATCAGAACTTAAAATGCAATTACAAATTTCATTGGTGCCAGGGGATCAAACCCGGGCGAAATTTACAGCGAGGGTTTAGACCCAGAGCTACTAATACAACACAAATAAATAAGATTCAACAAATATAATAAAAACTCTTACGTACTTAAAACTTAAACTCGATAGCTCATGATGCCTACCGGATGAAGCTACACCACACCGTGCAATGTAATTGAAGATGCTTAACCGCAACATAACTTTCAGTGATGCGCAAGCATAATAGGCAGTATATCACTTATATACTTATCACCTCTGCAGTCTATTAATCTTTGCACTTTTCTAAGTAATACACAAAGTAGTTGCTAGACGGTGTTGACGTCGACTAAAATCTCTGCGGTCGCCGTTTCGTCAAGGTTCTTAAAGCCTTAAAATAAAGTATTTTAGCTAATAATAATGGTTGTATTCGACCTGAAAGATAAATCTGACGCATATTTTCGTTCGTTTTTGCTCTGTAGTGCACTAAATAAAGAATTCTTCTTTCTAAAGCCGTAATTTTCTGCAAATAATCTGCTCACATAGTTACGATATCGCCCTTGAAATAACCCTAAAACACGACGTTTTCGATACGGATCGCTTATGCCTTCTTAATTATGTCTATACCTGTCTCTTTCTATTATCATTAGTGAAAGGGAGAGAGCAATTTTAAGTATTTTTAATGATATAATAAACTTTGACGTAGATATTTATGAGCAAGGCCTTTATTTTTTATACCCTTTTCTCTTGGACGATACGAATATGTGACGTTTTCACCGCTTTCCAACGAACAGCTTTATTGTGTGTGCATACGATTGTCCTGATTTAAGGAGAAAATTAGAGCCCATATACAGACAGTAAAGTACAAAAAACAGGCTGTACTAGTTTAATTAATGCTTTTCTTGATAAACCGAAGCAGTATAAAAAAGACTAGACTATAGTATGCGAGCAAACTGAGTGAATCCCCGGTCAGGGTCTTTCGCCGTCACACTAGATATCGAAAGTCCATTCATTATATAAATACTATATCATTACCATACTATTACAGCATATCAAATGTCCACTGCTGTACATAGTGCGTCCCCCATAGATTACCTCATAGGAGGATAGATGCCAGGGATGAGGCCATAGATGCTGCGCTTGGTAGGCGGTTGTCAAACCGCCTGCCAAGCATATCTAACAACTTTCATCTCTAACGGTTTGAAAGTTTTTTATTATTTTGAATTGTTATCAGGATGATGCTGCTGCTCACTCGTGTTTCAGTTTCCCTCTGTCGCTTCTTACGACACCTACCGGTCGATATGGGCTAGTGGGTATATTTACACCGCCACTACACGGT
>JAGSMP010001416.1:0-78010 GCA_029286625.1 Parnassius orleans | reverse complement strand
CATTCAGTGTTTTTTAGGTTTGTGGCGCAATATGGATAAAATTTGAATCCCAGCAGATACAAGATCTGTTGAATGACTTAGACTCTGACGAAAACGTGAATGAGGACATTTTCCTGATGCATCATCGGATTTGGTGACGCGAGTCTGAAATCAGTGATCACAATACTGAAAGTGAAGAAGAAGCGGAAAATATCTCTGAAAACGAAGACTCAAGTGACAACGATGAACAAAGCCGAACAGCAATTCTTTTATGGCAGAAACAGGTACAAATGGTCGAAAGTACCACCATCGCGACCACGAGTGCCAGCACATAACATTATTATTCATTTACCTGGTCTAAGAGGTCCTGCACAAGTCAAAAATTAAATATCTCCATTGGAAGCATGGTCTTGTCTATTTACTGAAGATATGATTGACTTGATTTAACAACATACTAATGAAAAAATCACAAATTATTCAGAAAACTATATATCTGACTCAGCCTATACTTACCATGTCACAAGAGAGGAAATTTTGGCATTTATTGGGTTGATGTTTTTGACAGGCATATTCAAATCTGCGAGAGAAGATGCTCGGGGCATATGGTCAGCCAAAACAAGGGGTAGACCTATTTTCAGAACAGTTATGAGTCTAAATAGATTTTTGTTTATCTTATCATGCCTACGATTTGACGAACAACTTACACGAGAAGAACGAAAAAAGACACAGACTTGCTCTAATATCAGAATTGTTTAACAAGTTTATAAACAATTGTATCACTAACTACAGCTGCTCTGAGTACGTTACTGTTGATGAAATGCTCGTTCCTTTCAGAGGTCGTTGTATTTTCCGTACGTACATGAAATCAAAACCAGCGAAGTATGGGCTGAAAATAATGTGTTTATGTGATGCAAAAACATTACTTGTACAATGCCTTTATTTATTCAGGAAAGAGCAAACTTCTCGAGCTAATACATTGTTGATACCAACAAGGAACGTTTTGACACTGACTGAACCAATTTACAAACTAACAGAAATGTAACTGGTGATAATTGGTTTTCATCGATTGAGTTGGTTGATGCTTTGAAACAGAAGGCCTAACTTATGTAGGCACTATTCGTAAGAATAAAAGAAATTCCTTTGCAGTTTCTTCCTCATAGGAGCAGGCCAGCTCTCTCGTCAATCTATGGCTTTCAACAAGATAAAACACTTGTGTCTTTTGTACCGAAAAAGAACAATAGTATTGCGCTCATATCCTCCATGCATCATGAAGCTGTAACGAATCCTGAAACTAAGAAACCAGAGATCATTGAATTTTACAATTCTACAAAAGGTAGCGTGGATGCTCTTGACCAGAAGTGTGCTGCTTACAGTGTCAACAGGAGAAGTCAAAGATGGCCAACTACAATATTCTGTGCGATGTTGAATATATCAGGAGTAAACAGTCATGTTCTATATTGCGCCTCAAACCCTCAAAAGCGTATGAGATTACAAGTTTTTAGAAGAACTTGGATACGCTTTAGTAACTCCACATGTTATGAATAGAAGATCTATGACAAATCTTTCAAAAGAGCTGAAAGATATGATTGACAAGTTTCTCCGTGAGGTTGGTGTTGAGCTACCTGAAGATCAACCTGCACAAGGACCGAGCCAAAATAAGAGACCAAAGAAATCGCGCTGTCATTTGTGCCCACGACTCAAAGACAGTAACACCCCAAGAGTGTGCTCAAAATGTATGAAGAATGTGTGCCGTAATCAATCTGTAGACGTAAAAGTATGTGCTAAATGTCAGGAAAAGTATTAATTGGGCTAAAATACATTATTTTGATAGAAAATATTGAGACTGAAATGAGGTTCCTAAACTTGAATGATTTTTGATATTTTCTAAGTACTATGTGCATTCCTCTTGTGATTTTAGACGTTTAAGTATTTTTGTAGATTTTTATGTATTATTTGTAATTCATAAGATATGAGTAACTACAAAAAAGACTCGATTTATTTCTTGTTTCTACTTTTAAGTCATAATCGCTTTTCAAAGTAAACTCTTAAAATTTAATGTGTTTTTTGTGACTTGTTTTATTTGACGCTAGAAATGTATATTTTTAAGTTTAAAGTTATAAATAAATACTCTAATAACATTCAAAAAATGTATTTTATTTATTTCGTAGAAAAAAAAACTGGTCTAGTAATGCAAATTGGTACTGATATATGATTTTTCTTTTTGGGGGACCACGCTCCCCCACGTGTGTAGATGCGTGGCCAGAAATAGCGTGTGGTGCTAAGGGTTAAGACGAAAAATTCCAAACACGTACAGTTCTCCGGAATGCTGTTACCATGAGAACATAATAACTGGAGAAATAATGTATGGTCTACAAACTAGAGAAGAAAATGCTTTACATTTAAACAGACGCGGCAATATTAACAGAACTGCAAATAATATTAGAAACTCATTCGTAGAGTACTTTAATGGGGTTGGGCAAGTATCATGGCAGAATAACTTTTTGTAAAGAGTTTATTTCAATAAAGATGTTAGAAGTTTAACCAAGGTTCTTTTATACACTAAGGTTTTTTTTTACTCACCTCCACATTAACATCCATGCTAGAAGTCGAAGGTCGGAAGGAACGGCTCCTCTTGGTCTTTTAAGAACAACAGTTCTTTATAATACCACAGTTTTGGTGTATAAACCTCATCAGCAAAAGCCCCCGATACCATGGACGATAGAACATTTTTATGTTCTTTTCTGAATGTGCTGCGTAAATTATTTATTTTTTTCGTAATTGTATCACGATTAGCGCTCGGATCTATTGTCAAAACTTTATTCAAAAGTAAGTCATAGCACTCATTTCGCTTATTTTTATTATAATAATCTTTAGATTTTATTAACCAAAGCGGCTCTAACGTTTTGAATAACTCAATAAAGTCCAAGAGAAATTCTTTTGACCACGAGGCCATTTCTAAATCACAATTTCAAAACGTTCCACGTCCTCACAGCCAGAGCTCAGTTGCAAACTGAACTGACTTGTCCATACATGATCCCTTCAGTCCTTCCGGTCAGGCCGATGTGAACGAATTGCTTCAGTCGCTCCGGCCGACTGACGCGAGCTTACATCAAGGCCAAATTACACACACACGATACGGATTTGCATGCGGTCAGTTAGATCTGAAGGCAAAACTGTCCGTATATTGCCCCCCTAACGCAAGGACTCATCAGTACCAATCTAGTGAAAATTATAAAAAAGATACAGGATGTAGATTTTTTCGAATTTTAATAAGAATTCGTAAAAAAAGTCAATTTTCTCATAAAAACACAAAACAAATTATAACTCTGCAGGGGTTGACCATAAGGACCTCACGTAGAACAATTTTTTGCAGCTGATGATCCCATCTAACCCCTAGTTGTGTTTGATCCACGACCTTTTGGCCAGCCTATAGTGATAAAGATTATCCGGAATGACAAGGCCTTCGGGTAAAAGATCTTGACATAGGCCCGTTCCTAGTTTTCTTTCACCATTGTCGGTGCATAGATTTATAAAATAACAATTGAGGACCGTGCACATCAAGTGTTGAAACATAGAGTAAGGTATATATATATATATATACATATGCCCTGTAAATATATATATATATATACAGGGTATTTTTGAAACGCTCCCGAAAACGAAGACAGACGACAGTACTAACTATATCTTAAATGATGGGTGAAATATAAAATCGATCCTGATGAAAAAAAAAATCATCTTTTCACAACGTTCTATTAGCTTTATTCACGCTCCATCGTGTTAGTATAATTAAATAAAACAATTATTAAACAATTAAATAAAATATTTTCATTAAAATAAAACATGAAAATACTTAAACATAAATCCAGCAGTGGAATTACTGAATTACAATCAGCTGACTAGAGGTCAATGTACGCGCGAACGCCGAATTCGCGCGGCCCGTACCAAGTTATTTAAAAAAAAATAGGTATGAAACAGCTTACCGCTCTAAATCCTCCGTGGTCTTATGAGATGCGGCTCAAATTGTGCTCCATTCATTTCGAGGCAGATGTGGGCTCGGTGTTGCGTCTCCTCATGCAGGCGGGGCATCATCGTGTGGTCTTCGACACAGTCCGCACGTAGTTTGTCGAAAACATCCACGATCCTTTGGCGCATTTCGTCAGCACTATCACACTCACGATTAGAAACCCTTTCTTTCACATACCCCCACAGAAAGAAGTCTAACGGGGTCAGATCTGGTGAGCGAGGTGGCCAAGCGTGTGGTCCTAGTCTGCCAATCCAGCGATTATCAAATAATTCGGTAAGGCGCTCACGGACGAACCTCACGACATGTGGAGGTGCACCATCATGCTGGAACCATGTGAGGCGATATTCATCCAACGATAGGTCGTCTAAAATGTCAACCAACTGTTCATTTATAAAGTTTAGGTATCGCTGTCCGTTAAGTCGCTGTGGCAGAAACACTGGTCCCAGTATGCGGTCCTTAAATAAACTTGCCCATACTTTAACCGACCATCGGGTTTGATGCCCGGTTTGTCGAACAGCGTGCGGGTTAACCTCTGAATACACGTGTGTATTTCTTCCGTTCCACAGGCCGTTTCTGGTAAATGTCCATTCGTCCGTCCAGATAACGTGCTCAATGGAACCAGGCACACGTTGTTGTTGGTCTAATAACCAACGGCAGAAAACTCGTCGGCGGTCGTGATCGCCGGGAACTAAAGCTTGCACTTTGTGCACTTTGTATGGCCGCATTCGGTTACGCTTTAACACTTTGTGAACTGAACAGTATGACACACTTGTTCCATCCCGACGTCTTAACAATTTAGCGATACTTCGTGTACCTAGGTTCGGATACCGGCGAACGAAATCTAAAATGCGCTCCTCGGAGTGAACAGTCATTTGACTTCCACCTCCTGCCGCTACCGGAGCAATGGGCCGATTTTCCAACACTCGCTGAAATGGTGCTGTTATCAGACGAGAGTCAGCTGGGTGTCGAGCGGTCGGAATTTCTCGGTAAATTCGTAATGCACGCGAAGCATTCCCGCAAGCGTCTCCAAGGCACATTAACATGTTGCCGTATTCACGAGCACTATAAACGTACGCGTTAGGCATTATTAAAACAAAAAAGAAACACAAAACGTAAGAACAAGAATAACACGTAATAACAAGTAGGTAATACCAAGTAATAACAATAAGAATTTAATAAAAAACAATTGAACTGTCGCTCGCGTATGCATGTCCAAAGTCAACACGGAACTGTCTCAAAAACTAAAATTAATAATTAATCCCGCCAAAACTGAAGCCTACTGCGTCCTAGCGTCCTTGCGGTAAACACTTTGAACATTCCCACAGACCGTCAAATGTTATGACATTGCCAACTTTTATTTTATAAGTTTAGTTTCCATATGATCCCTACGACTAGTCTTTCATATGGAATTTAGAAGTTATAGTTGTAATTTTTTTAATACAATTAGACAATCAATTGTACCCTGACGAAACAAGCAGTTCGTTACTACAAAAATGATATTGAAATTAATAAACGTACTTACTTGGGTTTGGTTATCTTTGATTTTGTACAAGAAAATAGAAATAAAATGGTATTGAATAATTTAATAGTTAAAATCAATTGCAATTATGATCGACAGTTAATTAATCTAAAAAATAATTATTTTACTTTACTTTTATTGACTTTCGTCAAAACTATTAAAAATTACTTGCAAGTTTTATTGTAATTGCCGCCTCTAATTCTTATGTCGCTTGCAAACAAATCTTAGTAGGTAAATTTGGGGAATTCCCCATATGTTGGCGCTGACGCGAGGTGACACACAGTCGGCCGGGCGGCGGCAGCACGTGGTACGAAGGGGGCGCGACGGCGGAATGCTCGCTAGTATTACTGTGCGCGCACGCTATTGGTTCCTCATTCTTCCCGCGCTTTGAAAAAGCGATGTTTCCCAATGTACAGTTGCACACACAGCTTTCTTTGCACGATGCGCGACGATGGTTTTAAAAAGGAAGGAAAGAAAAATTATTCATATCTATTGTTTTATGACTGAACTAGTGAACGAAAAGGTAAATAGAAGGTGAATGGAGAAAATTGTGCAGTAAAGTTAAATGTATTGAGGAAGAATACCGAAAAAATTACCATGTGGTCAACCTGATGACGGAAACATTTATCATTCGCATTGATGATGATGATTCTGATGAGTGATGATGAAGTAGCATCCAGTAACACCAATACACCATCGACATCTGGCTTCCATGTTCCATGTTCCAACGGTTAATGGAATGATGGACGGCGTGTCACCCTTAGCTTAAGTTTTCTTGTTACAAACTACTTTATTTTACGATAGAAATAAAAAATAATGCTCAAGCAAACATTATCCATTTTTAATTTCAACCTCTTCCAAAGTTCTAAGTAGCTAGTAAAGTACCTATTATGATTCTACAATAAAACCATTAATTACTATTATAATATTATTAAACAACAGCCTAGTACCATGTAGTACTTTAGAACGCGACTGTACCCATGCGCAGACACACCCCCTCCACTATCGCTCAGCGTTCTTTTTACGTGACGGGACCTATACCGAGCTAGATAAAAGTTTGGCTTCGACGCGCATATTGACCCTAGTCAGCAGATTTTATGATTTATTTATTTTAATTTATATATTTATTAAATTCCACTGCTGGTTTAATGTTTAAGTATTTTCATGTTTTATTTTAATGAAATTAACGTTTTATTTAACTATACTAACACGATGGAGCGTGAATAAAGCTAATAAAATGTTGTGAAAAGATGATTTTTTTTTTCATCAGGATCAATTTTATATTTCACCCATCATCTAAGATTAGTACTGTCGTCTGTCTTCGTTTTCGGGAGCGTTTCAAAAATACCCTGTATATTATGTAACAAAGTTTATCATAAATTATAACATAGTTAAACTTCCATAGCTATTGCATTAAAACTTGCTCTGACGTAAACACAACTCTCATTTTTGTTTTTTGTTCCGTATATTACCTTGAGCAGTGATTTTTTCCCAAACAACCTCTTGTACGTACAAGGAAACCAACTGCAATTTAAAAGGGGGATATACGTATAAATACAAAAACATGAATCCAAAATTCACACTATAAAATACAATAGGTATTACAGAGATAAGTACGAATGGAAGAAATATGCGCGCTTATTTTAACTTGAAGAACATTTTATATCATTGTATGTTGTTACTAAGAACAGATTATCGTATACCCACCACATTATTGGTTAACTTTTTAACTGATATTTTTTTGGCTTCTTTTGCACACATCTTTTGAATGCGAAGCGGAGATGTAGTGCTCTATTATCACCAATCATAAAATCACGATCCACTCAACTTAAATCACTTCCACCAGCTTTATATTGCACTTATAGAATAAAAAAGTACACCAATAGCAAGAGGAGATATAAATTAATACTTCTGACGTAGTTATAAGATTATTTATTTCGATTATTATTGAAAAAAGTTAAATGAAAATAATTTCACTTGGATGTCAGTTGGTCTGTATAGATGTGAACAAGATAAGATATCTTTCGAAAAACTGAACTTATCACTTTGATATTTTTTTAATTAGCTTTAGATTTTAATCACTAGGAAACCTTTTGAATTGCACTACCTTATTTTTTTTAAATTAGTCAAATTTTTTTCGGTAACAAAATACGAATCACCGGTATCAAGCCGTCAAAAAAAATTAGTGTTAACTAACAAAAACAATTTTTTTGTAACTTTAACACATACAGTGCCAATTACACGGCGCCGTGAAGGTGTGTGCGGCCGAACACACGGCGCCGTGGAGGGGTACGGGAGCCGGCTACACGGCGCCGTGGCTCGCGCCCGTACATTTTGCATGCGTTAGTATTTCGTCGGCTCTTGCGAAACGCACACGTTTTTTAGTTGGCCATACGCTCGAATTCAGGAACTTGCGAAAACCGTTTTCGGATTTTTATTTGTGTGACCGGTTCTTATTATATGAGCCTTTGAAAATATACAATTTTCGCGCCAAAATGAGCGATAAGCCCAGGCCTTCAAAGCGCTCTAGTAAAACAAGTATACTGACTTCTCGTGCTAAAAAACGCCGCACAATTTTTTTTTCTGATGAAAGTGATTGCTCTAGTGAGGAAGAAGTTTTCTCGCAGTGTAGTGATGGGGATAAGGAATGGGAAGAGGAAGAAGAGACGGAATCCAGTGATGAGAGCATTTTTGATTCGAGCAAGTCTTGCAAAATAGACTTGCAGTGAGCCGTGACCCTTTAGAACTGTCACATAAATTACCCCCAAAAAATCAGGCGGGTAGCAATGAAGTGATGCCTTCCCGTCAAATATCGACAGAAAAGGATAACCCTAACTAGCCGGATGTGATACAAGATTATGGCATGTATCCTGACATTCCTGACAATTTATTGGTAGACGTTGATACAACACCATCTGTATCGTTACTAAGGTCATCGGCTCCACTCCAAACTTGTCAATTCAGAAATCCCACACTTCGTAATGAAAACGTTGCCAGTTCCTACGCCGCCGACACTTTCCGCTAGACATGAACCTTCACAACCTGAGGACCAGCAGCCATCTCAACAAGGAGCCACTTCGTATTGGACTTCCGATGGTACATTGAAGATCATAGATTTTACTAAAACTCAAGAGTTATTGGTTCCAGCTCCATCAAATCCATATGAAGCATTTCGGTTACTTTTGGACGATGATTATTTGGATATGATTGTGCATGAAACTAACCTCAATGCAGTAAGAGTTTTAGGACAACCTGGTTTAACCGAAAAATCCAGAATAACTCACTAGAAAGATTTAGACCGCGAAGAATTAATTATATTTTTGGGTTTACTGCTTCACACAGGTACAATTCGCCTCAACAGACTCAACGACTATTGGAAGAAGCATTGGTTATTCAATTTATCTTGTTTTAGTCAATATATGTCCCGGAACCGATTCATGCAAATCTTACGATGTCTACATTTTACATCAGAACCAAGCGATGAAGATAGGCTGGCTAAAATTTGTCCAGTTATGGACCATTTCAACAACACAATGAATGCTATTTATTATCCAAGAAAACAGCTTTCTTTGGATGAATCTATGGTGTTGTGGCGTGGTCGTCTAGTGTTTCGCCAGTTCATCAAAAATAAGAGACACAAGTATGGTGTTAAATTGTACGTTCTGGCTGAGCCTGATGGTACAGTAATAAAATTTCAGATATATGGTGGTGCAGGTGATGAGACTGCCGGAGTTGGACACACTCAAAAAGTTGTTCTGAAGTTGCTGGAAGAAAAACTAGATTCTGGTCACAGTGTTTACATGGATAATTATTACAATTCGTATGATTTAGCAGTAAAACTGTTGGATCGTCAAACGTATTGTACTGGTACCCTTGGTAAAACACGAAAATCCTATCGAACTTGGCACAGTCACATTAAAAAGGAAAACAAATCTTTATTTTTGAATAACGTACACATCGGCAAATGGAGAGATAAGCGATATGTGCTTTATTTGACAACGGAGCACGAAAATGAAATGATTGAAGTTACGAATAAAAGAGGACAAATTACTGAAAAACCTTCAGCAATCGTGCACTACAACAACTTTATCTCAGGAGTTGATCTTCAGGATCAAATGCTGTCCTACTATCACTGCGAGAGGAAGACTATGCGCTGGTATAAGAAGATATTTATACATACACTGCAAATGAGCCTAAGCAACTCATTTTATTTATATAACAAGTTTTCTGCAACGAGTAAGATCAATTTGTATGATTACCGTCTTTCAATTTTGGAGAAGATGTTACCTAAACAAAATGTGTTAACGAAGACACTGGTCATGGAGCACAAACTAACCAAGATAGAAACGGTAAAGATACGTGAGAAAAAGGAAGGAAAGCGTACACGAACAATAAAGGAAGTAGTGAGGAAAGAGTGTAAGGGTTGCAGAGGAAAGAAAAAAATAACAGCAACGCTCTTTGAATGTAAAGGTTGTCCAGACGCCCCAGGGTATTGTACTGAATGTTTTTGCGAAGCTCATTCATAAGTTTGATATATAAGTACCCACTACTGCCATTTTTATAAGAGAACAGTAGGAGATTATTGATTTGTTTTTCCAGAGTTCTTTAGTTTATTTTTGATAGAAGCTTTTATATTTGTTTTTCGAATAAGTTTTTTGGTTTGTTCTTTATAAAGGTATTTTTTTTTTGTTTTTTATAAATTTATTTTAAAAGTTTCTTGATTTATGTTCCTAAAGTATTTTGTTTTGGTAGTATATTTTAGTTTATCATTTGTTTTACAAGGCAATTTTGATGTGGTTTGCACTTTTATAATGTAACAAAAGAAATAAGAGAACTATGATAAGTTTTTCGTATTAATAATCTCATTTTTTTAAATAAAACTAATAAAATAAAAAAAATTGTTTTATTTTTTTGGCCCTCAAAATGAACTGTAAGATATTATTTTAAAAATAGTTAACAATTAAACCTGCACACGGCACCGTGTACACGGCCATACGCTATCCTGTACACCGACTACACGGCGCCGTGAGTTATTTATTTTTTCATGATATTCAGTCCTGAATTTTTTTTCTATCAAGGTTTTGGCTTTAGATCATCTTCAACTAGCTATATATAAAATAAAATAAAACGGCCCCCGGGTGACCTATTTATTTAAAATAGGGCTCAATTAATGAATCACTTATTTAAAAAGGCATTGAATGTGTTAAAAGAAATACGCGTTTCGGTAATTAATAAAAGTAAATTGATTATTCAAAACATTGATGAACATGAGCGTTCGAGGTGTGCACTTTTGGATTTTCCAAATATATATTTTACTTATTCTTCTTTCCAGTACTCTTTGGCGTAATTTGGTTTGTATTTTATTTCTTGCTTTTTTGATGAATAGCCAGGTTTGAGCACCATAGGATTGGCACCATTGCTATCCTACCTACAACCGGAAAAAACTCCGTGAAAAGACTCCGTTATATCTTTCTTTAGTTATAGAGTTAGATTAGATTTAAATGTATCTTTTAGACTCCAGATTTTTTTCGTGTCATGTTTTATTCTTCTTTCAACCTCTTCATTATGCCGCAATTTCTTAAAAGAGATTTGCTTGCCCAGGTTATATACCTTCTACATACTCTAATAAGGTTCCATTTATTTATAGATTTCTAAGGCTGTTTGTTTTTGAGGTGTTTAGTTTTACTCCTACACTTTCGCTGACAATGCATTACTGTTACAATTTTAACATTTTCCGCAGGTGTACCGACTTTTTTTTAAATTATAGAGAAAAGAAAATAACGTTTGCGAGCTGTAGGGTGTGAACCTCAGAGTCTGGGTGATTTAACGTTTATAGTATGCGCGTATGCCGTCTTCGATCCACAAATCCCCAACATTACCATGCGGTGTTCTTTCCATATCAACAATGATCGGTGTTAAAGGAATAAGAAAATCTGTGAGTCTGTGAAAGTAAAAATATTTGGATTTTGTGGTAGCCTTCTGTGCCCCAAATAGGGCAAAAGCCGCAAACCTGTAACAATTCTACTGTATGTGTGAAATAAACACATTATTATATTTACAATTTCGTAAAATATACCACCAAATAGCTTTAAAGATAACTTGTAATATGAAGTCGAATGCGAACTTAACAAATTATTTAAATAAATGTGATGGCGGCGTAAGAGAATACCATCCGCCAATTTCTTCTGATGGATGCCGTAATATGTAACTATGGAAACGACCAGAAAGACGTTGTTTTTTTATTAGGGATAACAAACGAGCATTTGGTCCACCTAATGGTAAGTGGATGCTATGGCCCATATATCTAATTACATCTATCCTCGATTAAGAATCTAAATGCAGATGCGTTGTTACACCTAAGGACTAAGATGGAAATGTAAAAAAGGGTATTTGGTTCTCTACACTCACCATAGGAAACAGCAGCATTATTCTGCTGTTTCACGCTCGTATTTTGTAAGAGCGACCCCGGTTGAGCCGACCCATTCGTGCTGCAGCTGCAGCTATGTATATCTAGCTTAGCTACAGCGTGGCTCTACCATATAAATAAATAAAAGTATGGTCTCTGATAAATAACAATGTACCAATTCGTATATAAAAGATGCACTCAAGCCGGCGACAGGGAGCAGGGTACCAAAGGGAGCATCGTCAAAGCTGAGTGACGTCTACTCGTAGCACTGTGATCCTCAATCCACCCACTAAGCGTGTAAATTACGGTAAATCTTTCATACAATATGACATGCCAATATCCAGAGATAGACTATTACAGAATGCTAATCAAAAAGAGAACCTTGTAGTGGCGGTGTAAGAATATCCACTACCACAGTTCCTCCTAAGTTGTCGTAGGAGGCGACAGAGGAAAACTAAACAGGAGATGGGCAGCAGCGTCTTCCAAATAACTACTAGAAAATAAAAATAAAACTGCGGTCGCCAACCCGCCGGCCAGGCGTGGTAATTATGGCAAATATTCTCTCTCTATGAGATAATCTATGTGATGGATCTATGCCTATGTTCAGCAGTTAACTTTTGATAGACTGTAATAAAAAAAGAAGAAGAAGAAAGTGACACAATACAGGGTATTTTTGAAACACTCCCGAAAACGAAGACAGACGACAGTACTAACTATATCTATGATGATGGGTGAAATATAAAATCGATCCTGATGAAAAAAAATCATCTTTTCACAACGTTTTATTAGCTTTATTCACGCTCCATCGTGTTAGTATAGTTAAATAAAACGTTAATTTCAGTAAAAAAAATCATAAAAATACTTAAACATACAACCAGCAGTGGAATTACTGAATTACAATCAGCTGACTAGGGGTCAATGTACGCGCGAATGCCGAATTCGCGCGGCCTGCAACTAGCGATGGTACCACAATACCTAATAATTTACAACACTTGTCTAAATACCTAACTTATCTACTTAACCTACTATTTTGCCACTGTGCTTTTCTCCACGTAGCCACTTTAATTCGAATTCACAGGTTAAATAAACCAAATAACTGGTTCGATTCCCCGCTAATGAAAAAAATACTTAAATAAAATGTTAACAGGTTAGAGTCATGCTTTTTTATCCATTGTGTAGGTATGTTTATTATTCTGATGTATTCAGTTATGTACCTATTCAGATCAGTTCAGTACTAAGTTATTTAAAAAAATTAGGTATGAAACAGCACCGATCCTCCGTGGCCTTATGAGATTCTCCAAGGCACATTAACATGTTGCCGTATTCACGAACACTATAAACGTACCTACGCGTTAGGCATTATTAAAACAAAACAAAAAACACAAAACGTAACAACAAGAACAATATCATTAATTAATAAATAACAAGTAATAACGACAATAATTTAATAAACAAAACAATTGAACTATCGCTCGTGATAGTCAACACAGAACTGTTTCAAAAATTAAAATTATTAATCAATTCCGCCAAAACAAATGCGCATTAAGTAACGTCCTTGAAGCATTTGTAAATTCTACAGCGCGAGGCGACACGAGGCAGCGTGTGTGTGAAAGGGAAGGGTAGAATGAGTAGTATACCTAATGCATTGTTTCGTACCGATATAGATAACGAGTTCGGCGCCCGCGAGGATATTGACCCTATTGTCAGCTGATTTTCTTTTTTAAGTTTCACTGCTGGTTTTATGTTTAAGTATTTTCATGATTATTCGGGATCGAATTTCTTTGTGACCCATCATCATAGGTATCCTTAGTACTATCATCTGTCTTCGTTTTCGGGAGCGTTTCACAAACACCCGGTATATCGATATAGCCCGAGAAGTCAGCGTTTTGACTATACAGTTCCTGTACCGGGATGAAATTTGTGTGGGGGGCCGAGGTCATATAAAGGCTCGTCTATCGGAGCGTTTTCTATTTTGGACTTGAAATCGTATGTCGCTGCGGCATCGTCCTGCTTCTCTACGGATTTAGCGGCCTTTCTAGCATTATTCCTTTCCTTCCAGGCCTGGATTCTAGTGTTTGGTTTGCCCGGCTTCTTCGGCCTCTCCTCAAAGGGTCTGCTCTCTGCCCAGTTAGATTCCACATTGCGTTGTTGGTAGTTGTAAGCTCTGCGTCGATCACGAGACCCATAGGAGCTTTCCTCTCTGGATGGTCTGTGTGCTTCGCCATTGTGGCCTTTCGGTTTCCCGAGTCACATCATCCTGTCTGAATATTATAAATTCAAGATTCGTATTAACGACGTAAAAACGACGACGGAACGATGAGGTCGGAAGATCATTTAAGTTTTGGATAAACGCAAAGTTTGGTACGAATTTCTATTGACGTTCGTCGAATTGAGGGTGAGAAGTGGAGTGGTGAGGGGTGGGGGAGGAGGGGAGTTGTACTACCCCCCTTAGAAGGAATATAGGATATACTTATAAAGGAATATTCTATAGGAGGGAACCCCCTTTCCCCTTGGGGAAATTCATCAGAAAAACTAGGAAACTGAAAAGGGGGACTGATACAGAGGGATTTCTGTATCTATTTTGAGACTGCATCAGCTTCTCGCCTCCGCAGCTTCGGCTTGTTGGTCGCCTTCGGTGACCAGCCTCAGCCGCTCCGACTAGTCCGATCCCGACGATTTGTTACAGCAGGTGGAGACTGCTCTCCCTACGCGCCTCCGGCTTTTATAAAAACACTCTAGGGGTAGAACAGACTTACCAGGTGGAGTCGGAATCAATCAATTCGGTTCTTTGACATAAGTTGAACCTAACCTATTTTATTTGTTATCTGCCCTAATAGGTACTGTTAAAATAAAACAAATCAAATATAATTAATAATTTATTAATCAATTTTATACACATATTGTATTGCTTTAATTAATTCTTCGAAAACATCTTTATGCGCAATTTTTATTTTTCTTCGCCAAGAATATTCAATGAGCCAGTCTGTGAAGTTTGCTTTATAACCATCCCTACCGAACATCACTTTTAAATTTCGCCAGTGGCTTTCTATTCTTTATGTGTGTGTCTCGTCTGGTGCCACAAATTTATTTATAGGGTCGCTGTGATTTACCTTCTTATGTATGTATCCATATTGAGGCAGGCAATCATGGGCTCTCCAAAAATCGGTATGGATTTCAGTGCCTACCTCCACATGCTTTTGTATTAGTGGCACCTACATTTCCAATCTAATCTCAAATCACACTTCTAATCTCAAATCATCTTTCCTATTTTATATCATGCCCAGCACACAGTGGCCTTCAATGTGTCTCCCTCTATTCTACTTTCTTTTTCCAAAACATCGGCACTGTTTAGCCGTTTTGATCGTAACATATTTTATCTGAAACAACGCCAATATAATCATAAAAACACAAAAAAAAACTAATAATCGCATAATCACACAATCTAAGTTAAAAGTTACACAAAGCTTAAACATACACCTCGAAGGCGTTCTATATGTCAATAAGTCAAAAATGGCGGGACTTACCTTAGCGATACGGGCACCATCGGCAAGCTTCTGGCGGCCACTGAATTGGCTAAGCCGCCCGAACCGCTAACTTCGCCCGTTAGAAATATATAGACAGTTTCCGAATGCGTGTACGCCTCTCAGGCGTAGAAAAGGCTTCTAGGGTTAAAGAGTACTGGCATTTAGGTTCATACGACAAGAGAGCCAAGTATACTGTAAAATTGATAAAAATAAATAAGAAAAAAATTCATACTGTAGAAGGAAAAAATAAACGAGAATATAGCAATAATTATGTATATTTCAGCGAAGAGTACAAAATATGTAAAGGTTGTTTACTGAAAACACTCGGTGAAAGCAGTCGTTTCCTTCAGACTGTTTGCGAAAAAATAAAAATATGGTCGAGTTCTTAAAAGTGAAAAAGGACGTGTTGCCAGTTACAGAAAAATTTCCGATGAACGACTTAAGGAGATTGAACAGCATATCAATAAATTTCCTGATTACGAAAGCCATTACTCTCGAGCAAAGTTGGCGAAAAAATACTTAAGCGCTGATCTGTCCCTAGATACTATGTATCGCCTTTACTGTGAAGAAAATAATAAACCCGTTTGTAAAACTGTGTATGGAAAAGTATTCAAAGAGATGAACTTATCGTTTAAAAAACCAAGCGTAGATACATGTAATAAATGTAACTAGTTACAAAATAATGTGACAGACGCTGAAGAGATAGAACAAACGCAGGAACAATTAAAGAAACCAGGATGAATACGAGAGTGCGTACAATGAAAAACGGAAAGACAAAGAAATAGCTCGGAATAATTCAGACACTTGTGTGATTGCTTTCGATTTACAACAGTGCTTACCAACTCCAATGTTGAGTACTCAATCAGCTTTTTATAAAAGACAACTGTGGGTCTACAATTTTACAATTCATGATTTTATGTCAAACAACGCTTACTGTTATATGTGGCCAGAATCAAGTGCTAATCAAATTGCTACGTGTCTATACGATTTTATTACAGTCCAATTGCCATTACTTCATCCAAGTGCCAACAGCCTTATTATGTATTCTGACTCGTATTCTGGACAGAATAAAAATTCTGTAGTTTGCACAGCGTTATTGTTAGCAGTTAAAGAATCGCAACAGATTTCAGTCATAGAACATAAGTTTCTGATACCTGGACAAACACACATGGAGGTAGATAGTGACCACGCGCTTATTGGAAAAGCAAAAAATAAAACTTCTATGAATATTCATCACCTGCGAGATTGGTTTCAATTGATAAGAACTGCCTCTAATAGAAATAATAAATTTTCTGTTATCGAAATGACGGAAAACGATTTTCTTGATTTTGACAACTTTTCAAAACATGATTTTTTTTTTAAATGTGTAATACCGTGGGTCGGAAATTCGTGTGGTCAGATGTAAAAATAATGAAGTTCACTAAAGGTCAGTATCCAGTTTTTGAATACAAAGAAAGTTACGGCGATGAAGATTACCACTTAATGTCTTACAGCAAGAAGAATAAAAACTACAACTTTGTTAACATACATTCTATTCAAAAATGTTATAAAGGACCAGTTCCTATTAGTGAGCAGAAAAAAAAGATTTACTGTCTCTCTTAGATTATATTGATCCAAGTGTTCATGATTACTATCGTAACTTACCGACTAATAATAACTTAGTGATATTGATCCTAATATTTCATCAGAAAATGAATAATAGCAAAATAACCCTAGCTTTTATGGTTATTATAGTAACATGCCGAATAAAAGTAATACGTACAAAAATAATAAATGATTTTCCCAGTACTATAATTTTCGAGTTAAATTACTTTTCACTGAAGGTACAGATTTCAGATGCCATCGTCGGAAGAAGAGTGGAAAGTTAATGCACGAGATTTCGGTGAAAGATATCAGTTTTGGAGTTGTACGGGCATTTGATAATTACCTGCTTATACTAATTAACGTGCCTAAATATGCTACACACCTCCATTAATCATCAATAATAGAACATTACTAGCATTGCCCGCGGCTCTTCCCGCGTTCAATAAACCAAACTCTTTTACTTATTAGTAATTAGTATTCATATATACCATAAACTCACAGCACTACCTAGTTCCATGGTAAGCTACAAAACTTGTGTTATGGATACCAGATACTCTTAGTTGATACACTACACATATATAACTTTAAATACATACATATTATAAATTTAAATACCCATGACTGGAGTACAAACATCCGTGCTCATCACAGAAATGAATGCTCCCAGTGGAACTCGAATCCGCGACCGCTGGCACAGCAACTAGTGCCACTAAAACTGAGCCAAACGTGTCGTCAAAATTCATACTACTATTATACAATGAAAGACTTGTTAGTTTATTTTTGTAATATATCGATAAACTTTTTTTTTACTTTTTTAATTATATATAGTTAATGATTGAGTATAATTAATATTTAGCTGATTATTATTTAAACTACATAATATTAACTTCTCGTGAAGCGAGGATTGGCTGCTAGTTGGTTATACTTTGCAAACGATTTTAAAAGCAATCGTGGCCACCGGAAAGACCAAGGTTGTAGACATCTCAAAAGTTATTATGTATACTCGTAGTTGTTACAGACAATATCAATTTACAAATAATACTGTGATTTTAAAGAAACAGTGCAATGGTACCTTACAATATTTGTTGAATAAACATTTTTATAAATGTAATAAATTATATCGTTAAATATTTTTATTTTGCTAGCTGTTTCCCGCGACTTCGCCCGCGTGTAATTTAGGGTTTTAATTAATTAAAAAATAAAAGTAGCCTAAGTAACTCCTTATAACATCAGCTATCTACCAGTGAAAGTCCCGTCAAAATCGGTCTAGCCATTTCGGAGATTAACCGGAATAAACAGACAGACAGACAGACAAAAATTTAAAAAATTGTGTATTTGTTATAAGTACCGTATATACTTTCATATGCATGTAGTAAAAATCTGTTATTTCGACATTACAAGCAGACACTTCATTTTTACTTATTTGTATAGATTTTCACGTTAAAACGGCTGAACCGATTTTGATGAAAGGAGTCAATCGTTTTTAGGCCCACTAGAAATTTTCGCGACCTTCAATGGTATTATATATAAAAAAAGATACCAATTTATTATTGTAAATAGCGTAAAGATTTTATGAAAATCTAAACGGAATCAAGAAATCTGAAAAAAAGGGTTGTTTTGATACTTGTGTTCATGTCATTGGTTTAGATAATGTAATATTAAAAAAAAATTGTTGTAGAGATGTGCCAACTCGGAAGAAACTCGACTCGAGTTAACTTGATTTGAAATTCACGTAACTCGAATAGTACTCGAGTTACGCAACTCGAATTGGCGGAAAGAAGCTGTGTCAGTTTGTTACAAATTATTTTTATATTTGTTCCTCTATCCAAGATAATTATTATTACTTAACTTAATAGGTAGTTATATATTATTAGACAATTTTAATAAAATAATATCACTCTAACTTTATGACGTAGCGTAAAGTTAATGTTATTAATAATTGAACTATCACGAATTATACTTAATCAGCTTATTGATATTATATATCAATAAATTGTTCGAATTAGTAAGTCGAGTTCATCACTAAATTGTAGACAGACACTGCATTGACCGTAAGATAAAGATGTGACTCGAGTAGAATTTTGTGACTCGAGTCACTCGGGTTTTATAATGTCACTGTAGTTGTACTCGAGTTTTTGAGTTATGCGAATTAACTATTTACAGTCCTTGCATCGATTGAAGTTTATCACTCGAGTTGAGAATAACGATTACCTTAGTTAAAGCATTTTTAAATAGGTACCTTTATTAAATAACTAACAATATGTGGCAATATGAAATAAAATATAAATATTTATTCATTTGTAGTATTTCCATGTTTTTTATTTGCTACAGACGTGTAGTATTTCAAAATCTATAAACTGCTTTTCGCATATCTCACAAATCGCTTCCATTTTTAAAAATAATGCCACACTGACGATTTTTGTTTTGTTGTTTCATTGTTATCATTCATGCTTTAAACAAGTATATTTAAGTCACCTTTTATGTTATGCACTACTTATACAAATTACGAAGTAACAAAAAATAAACAACAATGATAGCACAATCACGATATTATAAATCAAACTAAGTTTATATTTGACTACAACATGCCACATGCGAGTTTGAATTTGGGTGTAACTAGTGACGTCACCCGCGGCGCCTTATACTACAAGTGAATAGTGAACTGACATCTATCTAGCGCTCTCCGAATCTACACGGTGCGGTGCGCCGAGTTAACTCGGTAACTCGAGTGCAAGCGGACTAGAGTAAAATTTATTTTCACTCGAGTACCGAATTAAACATATTCACTCGATGCACTCGAGTGAAAACAGAGTTCGAGTTGCATCACTAGTGTAAGAATAAATTCTGTGGTTAATGGTTAATATACTTTTTGGTAGCAAAATTAAAAATTTATACTTGTTTGTTTACATTACAAGACAATAAAATATCGTATCATCGATGCACAAGTGTATGGATACATGGAATACATGGATATACATTATATTCGTATAATAATATGGATAATATCATGCAGGTTAATTATTTAAAAAAAATTAATATTCCAAATTATGTATTTCTTTTCTATATATCGATGGCTCCTAAGTAAACTATCGTATGTTCAAAAACCGAACCGCTTAAAGATATTTTAGTTGGTAGCTCTGCTTTATTAAAAGCCGCTAATTTAATTTTTTCACCAGATGTATGTAATTTTGGATGGATTCTTAAGATTTAACATTGAAGTGTGAATTTATAAAAGTTTTAGAGATATTGTTGTTACCATATTTTACGGTGGATATACACAGTGCTAAAATTCGTAAGTGAAACATACAACTGCTTATATCGTAGTTTAGTTGATCAAAAATATCGTATGTGTTATTAACGCCATTATACTTGGGCACAAATTAATTATTTTTGCACGTATATTACATATACCATGTTTTACCTGGTACACCATAATAAATTTGATTATTGTTTGTTCATACAAAAAATATTTATGGAAGAATACTAAATACTATTTCAATCCAAAAATTATATATTTATTTCTGGGAAGTTAAAATCAAAGGCTTTATTTAATTATTATTATATTTGCGCGAACACTACGCATAAAATGTAACTAATTTCAATTAAAACTTTTAAATTAAACGCGATAAAATCCGTAAAATTTGTTTCATTTAAAGGTGTAATTATGTTTTATTACTTTAGGCTTCAATATAATACAACTGATATTTTATGTTTTAATAACTCATAATAATTTTAAAGTTATAAAATATCAATTGCAATTAAAATAGTTTTCTTCTTGAAATAATTGACCAGTTGAAGACAAAGAACTATTACTTATTGTAAGCAAAAATTAAAAAGGAATCTAATCAATATAATAAATTTCTTGTTCCTAAAATAATTAACATGCAACAAATCAAATTTAAATAAAAATTATAATAATACATATCTCACTTAGTACTTTGTGCAAAAGATCAATAATTTTTAATAGGTTGTATCATTGCTATACAATTTTCAAGTTTGTTACATTAAGCAGTTATGTACTAAAGTACTAGTGTAAAATCAACTGTTGTCTATTAAGTTAGAAAATACCTTTTAATTTTAAATAACCAGGAATAACAAAGAAAAAATAAACAGAAATTAAAGTAACTATTGTAAGAAGTTATTCGGAATCAGATTCAGGATTAGGGTTTTTTATAGGATAATGGTGATTAACGAGCACACAGTCCACCAGATGGTAAGTGGATGAATATTTGAAAATTCCTGTTACCATCGATACACAGGACATGCCTTAAATCGGTTTCTGCAGCTTAAGGGAATGCATCGATCAAATTGCGTGCTTGCTATTAAAGAGTAGAAGAGTGGTAGATTTAGGTAGGTTTAAAAAAGTGACATTTGACCAACGACATTTATTTACTTACGTCAAAGAAATAAATGTATTTTTTTTCATTTTAAGACATTGTTTCTAGTTATTTTGATATTTTCAAAAATGGCAGATGGTGAATACTCAAACCAGAATATCTTGCTCTATCTAATAAATGTACAAAATTGATAGGTAAATGACCTACTTTTTTCATTAAAGTCGAAAATGTGACAAAATAACCGATTTTTTTTTACATTTTTTTCTTTTCTTAGTCTTTTTAGGATCTAAATACAATTTTGCAGTTAAAAGTTTGCTTTTATTTTATTACGAGTATCTTTATCTATCCAATGAGACATCTTTTAAGAATGTAGGACTTCTACATCGGTGAATATTGTAATTTTAATGCGCGGGGTCGAGGTGGTGACACTGAAAAATTTAAATGGCTGCCATTTAAATACAGCTAGGTCTAAATGAGATTTGAGACATGATTTGTCGATGAAATTGATTATATTTTATAGCATTAAATGCTCCGACACCGGTAACCGGACACACTGTATATATCTTTCTGTAATTGTTTGATAATGAAATTATAAGGTGGCTTTAAAAAAAGGCCCGGAATATTTTTGCCTGTTTGTCTCACAGAAGGTCTAAGTTTTGGGAACCGGTGCATATTTGACTGTCATAAAAGCTTTAAACAATCCTAAATTGATTAAAGTTTTGACTTTGATTTTAACTTTAAAATCAATTGTAATCAAGTTATAAAATTATAAATAGCAATCTTTGTTTAAAGCATTTATTTATTCATTATAGGTTATAATGAATAAAATATATATTCTGTATGAAATTATATAATAATATATTCTATATATATTATATATTTTAATATACCTACGATTATATAAAATTATAAATTACTTTACTCGCATTAAGTTATAGTCTATGTTTAGTTGTAAATAAATCCATTTAAATAGCTATATAGTTACTTAAAAATGTTAAGCTTAGTTACTTAATTAATTATTAAGGTTAAAATACAGTTGTCACAACACTGGGAGAGGCCGCTGATCCCTAAGATACAGACTTGTCTAATTTGGGGATCAGAGAATTCACTTTATTATTTACTTTTATTTAAATAAAAGATTATTATTATTATTAATTGGGATATTTATAAAGTATTCTCATTTGGTTGGGCTGAATAAATATATAAAAGAAATATATATATGTATATATATTGAATATACTAACACAAATAATACATAAATAAATAAAAATCCAACCAAATGGAAGCCCTCGGCAGGGGAGATCAAACGGCCGAGGGTTAGGGGGAAAGGGAAAGAAACCGGCGGACGATGCGGGCGGTGTCGAGGAGCACCGCCTTCTGCATTTGAGCACGTAGCGGCCCTTCACGGAGTCCCAGTCGCCTCAGATGACCGGAGAGGCTGACCGGGATTAGCCTGTTCGCAGAAACGACCACAGGAACAATTTCGGTCGGCAGACCATCCAGCATGTCGGTCACCTCGTGAGCCAGGTCCAGATATTTTGTCAGCTTATCTGTTTCTATGACATCTACATCTATCCTCGATTACGAATCAAAATGCAGATGCGTTATCACCCGTGAGGACTAAGATGGAATGCCTTGTTTCCAGTAAAAAGGGTCTCCGATTCTCTACACTCACTATACGAAACACAGCAGTGTTGAACTGCAATTTTACGTTGGTGTTCTGTGAGAATGTGGTCCTTCCCCGGTCGAGCCGACCCATTCATACTACAACTATACAACTAATATAGCTACAGCGTAACTCTACCACGTCAAAGGGTGACAAAATTCATGGGATTCTACAAGAATTATCACATAAAAATCGTAATGAATCGCTGAAATGATACCATTGTTACTAAGGATTATCAAATCATTTGTTTTAGCTTTGAAATTAGGAAATGCAATGGAGGAAATAATATTTAATTGATTAAAGTTGGAAAAATTTACTTTGCCAATATCCGCTCAATAAAATAAAATGATGTGTCTTTACTAGTTTGAAGAGCACCTCCCGCCCTCCCTCAAAGAGGGAGGGCGGGACTAAGTCACATCATTTTATTTTATTGAGCGGATATTGGCAAAGTAAATTTTTCCAACTTTAATATAATGGATTTCCGCAAAGTAACGCCTGATTATATTAATATTTAATTGTCCCGTCTCGTATTAATATTAATG
The DNA here is from genome assembly GCA_029286625.1 of Parnassius orleans. Classification (NCBI taxonomy): domain Eukaryota; kingdom Metazoa; phylum Arthropoda; class Insecta; order Lepidoptera; family Papilionidae; genus Parnassius; species Parnassius orleans. The sequence goes on along the minus strand of JAGSMP010001416.1, from coordinate 54,426 downwards.
CAATTAAGACATTCAGATTCATCAAAATTACATTTATAATGTAATTTATTTGGGTCAGTAAGGAGAACCCTTATGTCTTTTATGTTCGTCTATCACCGTATAAATTTTTTGTCCAATTTTTTAGGCTAAAGTTGTCTTAAAATAAAAACATATTGTCGGTGTATCTCCACAATATTATAAGGTTTTCCGTCCTGTTTAGCCTACTGCACTAATGTGATCTATTCAAAAAGGGGTTTGGTACATCTTTCGATTTAACATGAACGCTATCACCCTCTTGCTGGATATGGCCATTCTCTAAAAATGTGTGTTTTAAAGTGACATTGTATTTTTGCGCTAATATGATATACGTAGCAAATATTTTCTGGTTCCAGTTTTGCCCCACAATTGTAGGACCAAAACCTAAACTCGTTTTCTACTCCTTTGGGCACCTCCTATGGACCTGTTTTGCCTTGAGCTTCTTAAAGCAAGTGGCTATTTTTTGGCAAGATTAAATACTGTAAAATTCATAGAACCCAATTTTCTTTTGTAATAAAATATGCCTACTTCACTATAGGGAGAGTTCAAAATATGATAAGCGTAACTTTCGCGTTTGATGTCTGTGTGGGTTTCATTGCTCGTGTATGTAATGTAACACATGTCGCACTGGTATTTCATTGGCTTCAAAATGCTTATCTTAAAATGATCAATAACTAAAGTTTTTACTGACGCACTGTATCAGCTTTACCTCTATTAGTTAGCGTTACCATTACAGTCTATTAAAAGTCCACTGCTGATCATAGGCTTCCTCATTAATTGTCTCAAAGAGGGAATATGTGCCATAGTTGCCACGCTTGACAAAGGGGTTGGCAATTTTATTTTTAATTGTTATTAGAAAGACGCTGCCGCCCGTCTGCTGGTTTGTTTCCCTCTGTCGCCTTCTACGACATCCACGGGATAATATTGGGTAATAGATATTCGTACACCGCCACTAACGGTCAATCTTATAAGTATTAGGATCAAACCATTCAATATACACAACAAAGAGCTAATGTAAGTTTAGGTCACTTTTTAAGTGAGTGTGACGGTGTCTTCCCTAAGGCTGCCTGTCCACCGGTGCGGTGCGAGGCCGCGGAGCGGAGAAACGGAGAAATTTTAACCAATAGGATTGCACAAAATCTCCGCTCCTCTTCAGTGGACAGGGAGTTGCGAACTAGTTTAAAAATTCATACAAAACCGGTAAGCGGAGTGGGGAAGCTGAGCGGGGAAGCTGAGCGGGGTAGCGGAGCGGAGAAACTGAGCGGGGAAACAGAGCGGGGTAGCGGAGCGGGGAAGCGTGGTGCGTCCGCAGTGTGCCGCCGTATTCCGAGCAGAGTGTATGTGACCGGTGCAGTGAAGATATGGATGAAAAACTTATTGAAAGTGTTAAAAAGTTTCCGTGCATTTGGAACACATCTTCAGATTTTTACAAATGCAATGAAACAAAAGACGCTGCGTGGGACCAAATAATCGTCGAAACAAACATATCAGATGGTAAATAATATTACGTATCTTTATTCTCTACACTCTAGTAGGTACATATTGATACCTTTTTAGAGTTACGTACCCAAAGGGTAAAAAACGGGACCTTATTACTAAGACTTCCCTGTCTGTCTGTCTGTCTGTCTGTCTGTCCGTCCGTCCGTCCGTCCGTCCGTCCGTCCGTCCGTCCGTCCGTCCGTCCGTCCGTCCGTCCGTCTGTCAGTCACCAGATTGTATCTCATGAACCGTGATAGTTAGACAGTTGAAATTTTAACAGATGATTTATTTCTGTTGCCGGTTTAACAACAAATACTGAAAATAAAAAAAATGAAAAAAAAATTAGTAAATACTATAATAAGATATAATAACCAATACTAAAATTTGCAATATGGCCGGTTTTTTTTATTTATTTAACACAAGAATACCTAAATTTTATTTAACAAATAGTCCGCGGTTGGCCAACTATCCAAATCTGTCACGTATCACTGACTATAGATTCTTCTCAAAATTCGAGTATCTTGCCATGGTACCTTCCCCTGATTATTGAAGTATGAACAATACATTTCGCGAACTTGATAACCATCATTACTAGAGTGTTGTGTTTCTGTAATATCACCATCTGATAATAATGTTTGCTCCATGCTATTTTCAATATTGTTTATATAATCAGGCTGTCTTTGAATGAAATAATTATGCAAAATACACGTTGCTTTTATTACCTTGTCAACTGTTTCTATTTTGCATTCGAAATCTTTATGATACACGTACCACTTTCTCGTCAATACACCGAAAGTTGCCTCAACAATGCGACGTGCTCTTGATAATCGGTAATTAAATATTTTTCTTTCTGCGTTTAGTCTATCACGTGGGTATGGCCTCATAAAATTTTCCATTAATGGAAAAGCTTCGTCTCCCATAAATACGAACGGCATTTTTGCTCCACCTTGAAACAATGGTACCGGTTCAGGTAAATTCAATCTCTTTTCTTTTAATCTCTTTCCGAAAATGCTGTCAGCAAAAATTCCTGCATCAGAAAATCTTCCCATAGATCCCACATCAACCATTATGATTTTCCTTCTGGCATCAGCTAAACACATCAATACTACAGAAAATCTCTTTTTGTAGTTGAAAAACGAGGACCCGGTTTTCGAGGGAGCCTTGATATATACGTGCTTGCCATCAAGAGCACCTGTACAATTTTTAAATTGCCATAGCTCATCAAAATCTTTTGCGATTTCTTTCCAGTCGTTTTCTGTTGGTTGCGGCATGACAGTAGGTTGCAATACATTCCATAAAGCATCACAAACCTCGTTAACAATTCTTGATACACTTTTCAATCCAATTCTAAAATTCTCTCCCAACGTTGTAAATGACTGGCCGGTTGCTAAATAACTAAAAAATCTGTTTAGTTTAAAACAAATTACAAAATTCAAACATTTAAAAAAATCAGGCATGTAATATTTTTTTCATAAATAGACCATGTCATATATTTTTGATTTTGTTGATTGTTTCAGTTAAAACTGCCAAGTCGCGATGGAAACAACTAAGAGATAACCAACGGGATGCCTTAAAAAGACAAAATGCAACAAGGAGTGGACAGGCTAGAAAACAACGAAAGGAATGGAAATATCAGAAAGCAATGTCATTTTTATTGCCTTACATGAGTAATAGAGACCGGCCAACAAATTTTGCGCCACTGAACGACTCAGTAATGGAAACTTCAAATTCGCCAAATACCATTGAAGAGAGTTCAAGGGAATCATGCAGTCTTTTACCATCAAATTCAAATAATCTTCCTTCTATCGATGATCCTAATGATTCAACAGCTTCTGGGCCTCACCCATCCACATCCAAAAAAAGAAAAAACGATGAAATTCTGGATCTTTTAAAAAAAATCAGGAACGCCGCGAACTGTTGGCAAGAGAACGGATAGAAGTTAAAAACATGATGTTAGCTAGTGATAAGTACGATGATATAGACTTATTTTTTTTAAATTTGGCTGCATCGACAAAAAAACTACCGTATTACTTACAACTTCAAATTAAAAAAACCTGCTTTAATGCGGTAATGTCAGCTGAAGAAAGTAATCTTCAGCATAGTTGGTATTCTCCGAATAATTATGGTTATTCTACAGGCTCAACACCTACACCAGATAATATCAATACTAGTATCGGTACTCCTAGTGCTCCAAATGATATCAACACTAGTATCGATACTCCTAGTGCTCCAAATGATATCAACACTAGTATCGATACTCCTAGTGCTCCAAATGATATCAACACTAGTATTAATATTCCTAGTGCTCTAGATACTATCAACACTAGTATCAATAATCCTAGCGCTTTACAAATTCAAACAACCCAGGATATTGAAACATCTGCAGCAGAGCCAACAGGACCCAATGAAAATGCGGACAACTTTGAGACAGATTATGATTTTTAAATTAATATAACATGGTGTCTACTGTATGAAAGAAATAAAAGTTACTTTGATTTCAAAATGTACTTACTTTAAACACACTGCTAATCTTTCACGGCTACTAATTGATATTCTGTAATTTGTGTCTTGTTTCCGAATATATGGTTCAATCAGGGAGTGAAGTTCATGAAAAGTAGATCTTGATACTCTATAAGAATTTTCGAAAATTTCTTCATCAGCAGTTTGGAAAAAAGTAAAAAATTCACTGTGTTCTGAACGATGTTTGATATGGTTTCTTATCCAAAATCTATGTTTCCTCATAGAATTGTTCAAATGGTATATGGTAAGTAATTCGGTTTCTTCTGACTCCAACTCTGCCTCAAGCAATGTAAGGTAATAATATATTAACTTTTTCGATAACATGTCTACTGTCACTGATATTTCGCGTACAACTAAACCAATCGCCCGCCACCGGAAGCTCGAAGTGACTCGTCGCGTACTCGCGGCCTAGCTCCGCATATTGAAAAACAGAGTCTGCAACTCCGCTCCGCATTACTTTCTCGCTCCGCTCCGCAGCCTCGCTCCGCTCCGGTGGACAGACACAGTACGCAACTACGCTCCGCATTACTCCGTCGCTCCGCTCCGCAGCCTCGCTCCGCTCCGGTGGACAGGCAGCCTAACGTAATGAGATTCTACTGCATGTAAACATTTAATGTGGCCACATACCCTTTACTTGAATTCTTCTTTTAATTAACGAGAATGATTATTGTGCACATAATTATCAACACGATGCCTGATGACATTGTCAGAGTCAGTTTCTTCTACCAATCGCAATATACTATTTGATCACTTATCGCTAATGTCGATAAAAATTGCTTTTTGCATACAATAAGTTGATTTTCAACTGAGTTTACAGTGGCTTGAATAGATAATTTATACTTCAATGTATATTTTCGTCGAGACTGAGTATCTTTTCTTTTCAGTATGCCAAATGTCTCTGATGATCTTCTTGATTCCAGAAAGCTATAAAATAACAAAAGAAGAACATAAGATATAATTTTATTTTGCAATACCTACGTAAACAATTGTAATAAAATGTTACAATAGCAATGAATACATATTTTATCGACGTAATTAATCTTAAGTTACATATAACGAACACTTCTATTCAAACCACGCAATAAATCGAATGTATAACAAACTATAAAATTATTAATTTAATAAGCGACGTAAACAGAAACAGAAACTTTTTTATTCAATATAGATTATAAATAATACTTATTGAAAGTCACTCTTTTGTTTAATTACCACTGGTTCGAAAAAAACTTCTGTTCTGGGAAGAACCAGCGTGAAACCCAGCGGGACTTTTTTTTAAATAACAGCTTACAATCATGTATGTTACACAATTAACCACACAAAACAAATTAGAAATAGCTTGGTAGCGAACACCTCATTCCCAGGGGTTATTATCATCCATAAATTCCTAAATATTATAATAACCCTTTTTAACCAAACTATGTTTAATAAAGTTTTTGAATTTTGAGCAGGTCGAATTTTATATATTTTCTGGGATTTTGTTGTAAAAGCGTATACATCGCCCCAAGAATGAATTACTGACTCGGTGGAGTCGAGTAACTGGTACTACTAGCTTGTGTTTGTTCCTAGTATTTACAGAATGAATATCACTTATTTTTGTACAACTAATTTTATTTTTGTGTATGTACATTACATTTTCATAAATGTATTGAGAGGCCAAAGTTAATATATTAATTTCCTTAAATTTTTGTCAGAGTGACTCTATTATAATAGTTTGTATAACATACAATACTATTTTTCTACAAAAAAGCAGCGTAGATAATTCTTTGTGTTACTTACTATGGTTTTGACCAACTGGAAACAAAAATGAGGAAAATTTTGACAACTTCATGAAAAATTATACTTACGTATCGAAACTACTCACCTAGTGCTCTATCGGTTTCTTCCAAATTACCATTAAGGTAGAATTTTCCGACAGAAAATTGGATTCAATATTTCCTGATCTTGCCGATTATTACGCAATATCCCATACCTTGCAAGCTCTTGAATGGAATTAGAAGTAATTATTTGAAGATAATTTACTCATTATTTTAAAAACTTACTTGAAATCTGTAATCAAATAAATAATAATTCACGCGGCAAACGCGGACGTACGCACACTCTACGCGTACTAACCCGTATATAATTGTTACCATAAGTACCGCTACGCTGCCTCCGTGCGCCTTTACCCCGCAAATGATCGTTGAGGACAATACGACCGTATACTATGCCTGCATCTATTACATACGGTTGTATACGCGAACAAAGTCTTTGTTTTTTAAAGATATTTATATTTTTGTTAAAAGGGTAGATAGAAAATAAATATTTGATTTCAAATCACTTAAAACATAAAATAGCCAATTTGTGGGTTACCATAGTATACGTAGGGGCCATCGATATGTATGTAATACAAGAGTTTAATTTTCCACCTATAATTTTAGAAAATCTATAAAGTGTTGAATTACCTAAAACAAATGACAAACACAGGTATGAGAACCTTATTAGTATGTTAAAAGTGATAATGTATTAGTTTTATGTTATTAGTAAAATCTAAATTAAATATTAGATGGAATAAATACACAAAACTAGTTTTTGCGTATGTTGAAAGAAAATTAGAATCTATGGGTCGAGGGATTTAAGGAAGCTTCTCTATTTGATGTAGCTTCATGTGCTTTGAAGAGTGACTTATTTAACTGCATTTAGGTACAAATACCTTATGTATTCAGCAAAGTGTTCCATATAACTTGACAATAGCAAATGGCTTATTTGGTAGTCCAGACATGGATCTTGAATTTATGCCAGCCTTAATAGATAGATAGTATATATTTTATATTTATGTGTAAAGAAAGTAGTAAATACTTGTACCAGAAGCAAATATACCGTTTGCATAAGTATTGTGACTTAGTTAAGCCATTTTTAATTGTGTAATGGTTATATCTTTGATGTTTTTGGACCATATCCTGCGACGGAATCAGATTCTTCTATTATGCTTAGACTGCTGTGTTGTTAACTCTGCAGCAAGGAATATTATTTTGTCATCAAAAATAATATCTTTTTCTCCTACATGAAACCAGTGAAAATAAAGCCAAACAACTTTTACATAGTCAAATATTCTTGATGTAAATCCATAATTATTATTTTTGTATTTGATCAACTGGAGCTAATTAATGGTGTATATTTTATAATAATTTCATATTTATTTAACATACAGGCAGAGATAACAAAATGCTGACAGAAATATGGAAATATAATTTATTGACATTGAAGGAGTCTTATGTCATATCTCTTATTATTGAAAATGTCATTCTGATTCCTAACAATATCATAAATGGACGTTTTTTTGGTTTTATAGTATTCGAAATGTAAAGCAATACATATATAAATATAGTCTCCACAAACTATTTAGAATGAAACAAATATAGAAAAAATAATATATTGATAAGAATTAATATTTGGTATAGGCACACTTTACAATAGTCATTAACTTTTTTCAGGTCGATCGCTGAGAACATATCTGTATGCCTTGCAGGCTGAAAGCCTGCAGAGCTGCCTGTAGGAGAGACAAAAAAGAGTATGGATATTGAAGACAACAGTCTTGTATCATATCACTTGTCATTGAAAATGTCCTTCTAATTCCTACTAATATAAAAAATGGACATGTTATCATCAAGTAATTTAGATTTTTTTTAAATGATGATTGACAATAACAAATACAATTAAATTGTACATGTGTTTTATTATCCTTCCATAAACACTTTAAAAAATCTTACTTCATATTTATCAGTGTGTAATAACATAGATAAACATGATATTACCTAGTCATTTCGGCTTTAATGGTGTTTGGGTTATGATAACTAATCGGTTAATATATTTTAAAACAAAGTTTACAAACTGCACCTTTACTAATCAACCAAAACATATTAAAACAAAGTCTTGACACCGCACCTGTGTCTGTCTGTTCCACTATTAATAGACTGCTTTGGAAATAATTACCACAATATATGCAGTGGCATTTTACTTTGTGTTTTATCCTTATACAACCAGTTTAAAACAGTTTTCTTACTATATAGCATTTAAAGCTAATATTATAAATAGACATATTATCCGTTATTCATTTTGGCTTTAATCATATTTATTTAATTACTGTAATGGTGTTTGTGATGTATATTCACTAATCAATTAATACCTGTAAAAAATACTCTCCACACTCGTTTGTTTGTCTGTGCACTGTTTTGCCGGAACTGCTAAAAGGATTTTCCATCAATCTTAAAGTACCTATAATTGCTGAATGTACCTATAACTTTGTTTAATACTATTAATTATTAAGCTATTCTATTCTATATACCTTATTCTAACTCATAATATCGGTGAAATCTATTAGAAAATCGCTTTTAGTTTGTTTTAAGGTTATTGTGATATTCATATTTTAATTTTCAATTTCTCAGAATTCCCGTTAGGTGCGATAAAACTAATATTAATTTTGTAATCTATAGATTATAAGGAATAAATCGGCATACATTTCATTAAGTTTCTCTAAAATTCGTGGTGGGCACATTCTCCATACAAAAAGAAACTGTCTCCTTTGGTATGGAGATAGTTTGAGACCCTGGGAAAGACATAGGCTACTTTTTATCCCGGAAAAATGTACAGTATAGATTAGATTATATTTAGATAGATATATTAGTTTTATATATAAAGATATATAGCTTCACCAACCATTCTAGGCCGATAATGATATTCTCTCGCGAGATTTTACGAATCTAATGTAGTGGTTTGGGCGATCCTGACTATGTTGACAAACCGAAGATCCGCTTCACATCAGCTATGTGTTCCTTGACCCGAGTTCTAATGGATCTCCTCGTTTGTCCGATGTATGTAAGAGAGTCCACGATAACAATCTAGCATGTAGACTCCTGCATCTTGTAGAAGGATGTGTTCGAGATATATGACTCTAAATTCAGTGTCCCGGTTTTGATACTTATAACGTAAAACGTAGTTTTACTACTAGCTAAACCTAGGCCTGGATATTGTTTCTTAACTACCTGCTTAATTAACCTATCCTACCTGAAACACTAACTACCAAACGTATTTACTTACGCATAGGTAATTTAATTAAAATAAAATCTACCAAATGGATATTCTGTGTTGTAAGAGTATCTCTGACTAATCTCCTCGGGGAATATAGTCGTGAGCGTATGCTTATGATGAAGATGTAATTCCACAGGATTGTTTTGCTATTCCTAGTCTGCCAGTACAGCGATCATCAAATAATTCGGTAAGGCGCTCACGGACGAACCTCACGACATGTGGAGGTTCACCATCATGCTGGAACCATGTGCGGCGATATTCATCCAACGATAGGTCGTCTAAAATGTCAACCAACTGTTCATTTATAAAGTTTAGGTATCGCTGTCCGTTAAGTCGCTGTGGCAGAAACAATGGTCTCAGTATGCGATCCTTAAATAAACCTGCCCATACGTTAACCGACCATCGGGTTTGGTGCCCGGTTTGTCGAACAGCGTGCGGGTTAACCTCTGAATACACGTGTGTATTTCTTCGGTACCACAGGCCGTTTCTGGTAAATGTTGACTCGTCCGTCCAGATAACGTGCTCAATGGAACCAGGCACACGTTGTTGTTGGTCTAATAACCAACGACAGAAAACTCGTCAGCGATCGTGATCGCAATCCAATGGAAGTGCTAACTGTGGCCCATATAACGGCAAAAGAACGTCTCTGTAAATACAGGGTATTTTTGAAACGCTCCCGAAAACGAAGACAGACGACAGTACTAACTATATCTTTGATGATGGGTGAAATATAAAATCGATCCTGATGAAAAAAAAAAATCATCTTTTCACAACGTTTTATTAGCTTTATTCACGCTCCATCGTGTTAGTATAGTTAAATAAATCGTTAATTTCATTAAAAAAAAAACATGAAAATACTTAAACATAAAACCAGCAGTGGAATTACTGAATTACAATCAGCTGACTATGGGTCAATGTACGCGCTGTTATGAACCGATGTATGCTATTGTAAGCATTATGTAAATTATATAAAAGTGAGTTTTCAATTAATTCAGGCAGTCAAACTCTAACCTTTGTTCGGTAAACAAGTTTCTTACAATTTATAATATTCCGAAGTGTAATTAAATTAAATTAGTCTTACAGCAGTAAAAGGTGTCTTTTTTTTTAAAAGGACCCAAGGCGAGCCATCCTAACAATTTTGGTGTAAGAAGTGGGATGTCCTGGGAAAACAATTAAAGTACTGGGACTCTTAGATGTTAGGCGCGTCGCGATAAAGAATTCCCGCCTAGTACTCATTTGGCTCCGTGAACCTCAGCGTGCATCACCACGTTCCTTGGGTAAGGTGCCAGCACTCGACGGTAAGTCTTGGGTACATGTGCCTAAGCCCGCACGGTTGCACTTGGCTAATTGTATTGTAAGGTTAAAGCCGAATAATAGAGTTAACGTAACCGTCTTAAACACTACGGAAAATGAAATCGAAATTAAAAACTTTCAGGTTCAATTGACTCCATACCAACCTATGTCGTCAAAATTAGATAATTCTCATAAAGAAATTATTTATAACTTAAATTCTTTTGATTTTGATCGTTCCCAAAAGATACTCGAACAAATACGATGCTCTCACTTAAATCCTCAAGAAAGAAAAGCACTAATGACTTGTATCTCAAAATACACGGATATATTTCATCTTGATGGCGAATACTTAACCCATACAAACTGCATTCGACATTCTATTAATACCGGGGACGCACCCCCTATACATGTAAAGTCATACCGTTTTCCCGAGATACATAAAGATGAAGTCGAGAAGCAAATTAAGAAAATGCTTGACCAAAATATTATTAGACCCTCCACTTCGCCTTGGAACGCCCCAGTTTGGGTTGTCCCAAAAAAATTAGATGCTTCCGGCAAGCAAAAGTGGCGAATTGTTATTGACTATCGCCGACTAAATGACGTCACTGTTTCGGAAGTTTATCCTCTTCCCCTCATTACGGATATTCTCGATCAACTAGGTCATCCCAAATATTTTAGTACACTAGACTTAGCCTCTGGATTTCATCAAATTTGCTTAGATCCAAAAGATACTGAAAAAACGGGCTTCAGTGTTACTACTAATGGTTTTTCTGGGCATTTTGAATTCACACGTATGCCTTTTGGCCTCAATAATGCCCCATCAACCTTCCAAAGACTGATGAATTCTGTTCTTTCTGGACTACAAGGTCTTCATTGTTATATATATTTAGATGACTGTATTGTTTACTCTCATGATCTTGACTCGCATATGAAAAAACTTGAACTAATCTTTTCCAAATTCAGAGAGGCTAATTTAAAATTACAGCCTGATAAATGTGAGTTCTTGCGACGAGAAGTCGCTTATCTTGGACATGTAATTACAGATCAAGATGTTTCGCCTAACCCTGATAAGGTAAAGGCTATAACTCAGTTTCCCACACCTAAGACTCCTAAAGATGTAAAGTCATTTCTTGGATTAACAGGTTACTATCGTCGTTTCATAGAAAACTTTTCTCATATCACAAAACCTCTTACTTCTTTACTTAAAAAGGACACAATCTTTCACTGGTCTCATGAGCAAGAATATGCTTTCAATCAACTTAAACAAAAGTTGGTTACAGCTCCTTTACTTCAATACCCTGACTTCTCTCAACCTTTTATCGTAACTACCGATGCTTCTAATTACGCTGTTGGCGCAGTTTTGTCTCAGGGCGAGATTGGAAAGGATAAACCTATCGCCTATGCATCTCGTACCTTAAATAAACAAGAAGGAAACTATTCAACTACAGAAAAGGAATTATTGGCAATACTCTTCGGTATTAATACTTTTCGACCATATCTTTATGGGTATAAATTTAAGATTGTCACAGATCATCGCCTCTTTACATGGCTTTTCAATGCCAAAGATCCAGGCAGACGTTTGTTCAGATGGCGATTAAAATTAGAGGAATACGATTATGAAATCGTTTACAAGCCAGGTAGAATTAATTCAAACGCGGATGCTTTATCTCGTAATCCAGTAAACGCTATTACGCATTCTAAATTAAATAAGACTTCATATGAACAATTTTTTTAAAACAATTTACAAAATCAATTTCTAATGATACACAAATTGAAGAGCATAATCAAAGTTTATATTCTGCAAAACAAAAAATAATTGCGTGTCCAGTCTTCTAGATTTTGATTACTCTATGCCGAACTGTGAACGGCTATTGTCAATGATAAACAATACTGCTGAGTTGTTATCTGCGGAACGCGAACCTGAAACCGTACACTCGGTCGACTCTAACAATAAAATATTTTACTTTCTTTACACTAAAGTTCATCATTATGATGAGACAAGTTATAAGACAATTTATAATTTATTACGTAAGTTTAGGGACCAAATTATTTCTAAAGATAACTATGAAACTGAGATAGCATTATCTGACTTTTCGGAACCATTTACAAAGTTAGTATACTTAAAGATTTACAATATTATATCTTATATTTTCCATGGTACAAATATTAAGGTTCACATATACAAGAATCGAATACAATACCCTTCTCCAGCCGAGATTCCAAACATTTTAAAAGAAAACCATGGAACTACCGTAGCTGGTCACCCAGGTATAAAACGCATGTATAGTAGAATTAAATCTTTGTTTTATTGGAAAAATATGCATGCAGACATAGAACGCTTCGTTAAAGATTGTAAAATATGTCAAATTAATAAGCCATAGTCATAACGTCCTCAAGCACGAAGCCAATTGAAAGATTAGCACTAGACATTGTCGGTGTTCTACCTGAAGCCTTTACTAGCATTCTTAAAATAAAAAATATCTTCTCGAGTCCATACCGTCCCCAAACGAATGGCGCATTAGAACGTAGTCACGCTACCCTTAAAGAATATTTAAAATCATTTGTAAATGAAAACCATGACGATTGGCACTGTTATCTTGCTACTGCAATTTTATCATACAATACCACTCCACATTTTACTACTGAATTTACTCCTTTTGAATTATTATACGGACATAAGCCGTATATCCCTAGTAGCATATACAACTCCGACGAAAATACAACCTATCACGAGTACATTCGCGCTCTACAATATAGAATGAAATACTCCCGCGAAAAAGCCTTAGAAAATATAAATAAAAGCAAGGAATCTTCAAAAAGGTACTACGATGCCTCTTCGCGAGAAAAATCTTACAAAGTAAGTTATTTAGTCTATATTAAACAGCACCATAGATTGCGCAAGGCCCTGTCTCCAATTTGGAAGTGACCTTTTAAAATTATTAAGGTTGGTTAACGGAAAAAATAATGTTACTGTATGCATAAATAGGAAACACGTAAAATACCACATTAATGAAATAAAACCAGCGTAAATTATCTAATAATTGTTTCAGATTTCTCCTCCGATCGAGTTATTCAGAACCTATCGAACAAATTGTACATAGTCCAGGGTTATACTTCGATCCGACTTCTATGGCATACTTCTACAACGATTATTGGAATGTAGTAACCTATGTGGAAATAATACCTATAAGGCCTTATTTAAAGAAAATTGATCAATCGATTTCGAGCATGTCTAGTTTTTGTGAGAAGGCTCAGAATACCGCGATCATAAATATAGATTGCAAGGATATTATAAACCCATTAGAAATTTTAAGTAACGCCAATTATCTTAAATATGATTCGTTATCACATATTATTTCCGAAAATCCCATTAACCTTTTTAAAAGATCTCTTGAATTTGGCGGTGAGATTCTTAAGTTCTTCTTTGGTACATTAGACGCCGATGACGCCAGAAAATACGATGAAGCTATTTCTACTTGTCAGCATAATGAAAACGAGATATATTCACTAATGAAAGACAACCTACACATTGTCCAATCAACCATAAATAATTTAAATGTTTCCATTCGTCAATTAAATAATAATGAAATTAGATTAAATAAACAAATCGAAAAACTAAATTACATATTTTCTGAAAATTCTAAAATTACGAACGACTTAATTAGTTCAGCAAAAATAAATTCCATTTTTAATGTGATTGAAGGTTCACTGCTATCGGTTTCAAATATACTAGATACAATTTTAAACTCTATTTTATTTGCAAAATCAAATATTCTCCATCCCTATGTCTTAACTCCTACTAAGTTATTTAAAGAGCTTTCTAATAGCAAAATGAGCAAAACTAGTGTGGAATTTCCCATTTCCTTATCATTAGAAAATATACATACAATTATTGATCTAGTTGAATTAACTTCGTATTACTATAATAATAAGACAGCATTCGTTATAAGAATTCCTTTAATTAACCCTATTAAGTTTAGTGTTTATAAGATTTTACCATTACCTACACAACATGATAAGCATAACTTACAAACTTATCTTCTCATTCATCCTTCAAAGCTGTATGTAGCCCTTACGGATGATAGATTAAATTACGCATTGTTTGATAGCTTAAGTGAATGTAAAAACGTTAATAATAAGTTTATGATATGTTTGTCACCTTCTGTTTTGTCCACGATTAATAATCCAACCTGTCAAACTCAACTTTTGACTGAAGTAATTTTGTCACTTCCAGAAATATGCGATTCGAAAATGATATATGACAATGTTAATTTATGGCAAAAACTTAGTGATGGAAGATTTATTTATGTTCAGTCTAAGCCGAATAAATTGACTATTAAATGTACAAATGATAATAAAATTTCGGATTATACCTTACAAGGCACTGGAATATTATCTTTAAAAAATGATTGCGTTGCATATTACCAAACATTGCAATTTCACCCATCATATAATTATAAGGCTGTTCTGCCTAGCCAAATATCAATCGATTTTAACATAGTTGAAGATGATTGTTGCAAATACAATTTATTAAACCACAGTTCTAATAGAACATTATTATATTACCCCAATTACGCTAACAGATGTTGACTTAGAATCGTTAAAATTAGCGTCATATAAATTAGATAGTTTAAAGAATCAAATTCATCAAGCTGAGAATCAGCCCCATATTGTTAAATACGGGCGTTATTATTCAACGCTTACTTATATTGTAATTGTCAGTATATTTAGTTATATACTATATAAAATATATAATAAATGCTTTTCAAATTATTGTAAAAGTACATCTTGTTGCATCCAAATATATAATCAGTGTTATAATAAAAAATGTAATAAAAATGATACTAATGTTAACACTTCTATTGAACTAACGGATATTTCAGATGAATCAATCGAATACGACAAAAAATCGATTAAGAGTCTCCCAGAATTAGAGACTAATAAAAACAAGGACAAGGTTCAATTTAGGAAATTTAACAGAGTTTCTTCTAACCGGAATTTAAGCAATTATTAAAGATTAAAACTTATTAATTACTTTTCAAAGTTATTTTAATATTTCTAATCATGTTTTAAGTTATCAATTAATAATTATTACTAATATTGTTAAATAACAATTAAAATTACGAATTTCTTTTCAATTATTATTTTAATATTTTTAACATGTTCCTTAGTTATTATATATTACTTTATTTTATAATGTAACGATTAAAATTCATTAATTTGTAAAGTTTTTATATTTCTTATTATTATATTTCTTAGTTATTAAGTGAATAAGATTGTCAATTAAAATAAAGTATTAGCTTTGCAATTGTATCTGTTAAAATTATTTTTATTGTTTAATGATTTTACTGTATTCGAGTATTTTAATATTTTATTGTATCAACTTAGGATCTTAACTTTGTTGTATCCTACGTTTATCTTAAAGGATAAGCCTCCGTCTTAAGGGGGGAGATGTTATGAACCGATGTATAAGCGAGTAATTGCTATTGTAAGCATTATGTAAAGTATATAAAAGTGAGTTTTCAATTAATTCAGGCAGTCAAACTCTAACCTTTGTTCGGTACACAACTTTCTTACAATTTATAATATTCTGAAGTGTAATTAAATTAAATTTGTTTTGCAGCAGTAAAAGGTGTCTCTTTTTAAAAAGGACCCAAGGCGAGCCATCCTAACAGTGCGAACGCCGAATTCGCGCGGCCCGCAACTAGCGATGGTACCACAATACCTAATAATTTACAACACTTGTCTAAATACCTAACTTATCTACTTAACCTACTATTTTGCCACAGTGCTTGTCTCCACGTAGCCACTTTAATTCAAATTCACAGGTTAAATAAACCAAATAACTAGTTCGATTCCCCGCTAATGAAAAAAATACTTAAATGAAATGTTAACAAGGTTAGAGTTATGCGTTTTTATTCATCGTGTAGGTATGTTTATTATTCTGATGTATTCAGTTATGTACCTATTCAGATCAGTTCAGTACTAAGTAATTTAAAAAAAATTAGGTATGAAACAGCTTACCGCTCTAAATCCTCCGTGGTCTTATGAGATGCGGCTCAAATTGTGCTCTATTCATTTCGAGGCAGATGTGGGCTCGGTGTTGCGTCTCCTCATGCAGGCGGGGCATCATCGTGTGGTCTTCGACACAGTCCGCACGTAGTTTGTCGAAAACATTCACGATCCTTTGGCGCATTTCGTCAGCACTATCACACTCACGATTAGAAACCCTTTCTTTCACATACCCGCACAGAAAGAAGTCTAACGGGGTCAGATCTGGTGAGCGTGGTGGCCAAGCGTGTGGTCCTAGTCTGCCAATCCAGCGATCATCAAATAATTCGGTAAGGCGCTCACGGACGAACCTCACGACATGTGGAGGTGCACCATCATGCTGGAACCATGTGCGGCGATATTCATCCAACGATAGGTCGTCTAAAATGTCAACCAACTGTTCATTTATAAAGTTTAGGTATCGCTGTCCGTTAAGTCGCTGTGGCAGAAACACTGGTCCTTAAATAAACTTAAATAAACCTGCCCATACGTTAACCGACCATCGGGTTTGGTGCCCGGTTTGTCGAACAGCGTGCGGGTTAACCTCTGAATACACGTGTGTATTTCTTCGGTTCCACAGGCCGTTTCTGGTAAATGTCGACTCGTCTGTCCAGATAACGTGCTCAATGGAACCAGGCACACGTTGTTGTTGGTCTAATAACCAACGACAAAAAACTCGTCGGCGGTCGTGATCGCAATCCAATGGAAGTGCTAACTGTGGCCCATATAACGGCAAAAGAACGTCTCTTGAAATGCTCCCGAAAACGAAGACAGACGACAGTACTAACTATATCTTTGATGATGGGTGAAATATAAAATCGATCCTGATGAAAAAAAAATCACCTTTTCACAACGTTTTATTAGCTTTATTTACGCTCCATCGTGTTAATATGGTTAAATAAAACGTTAATTTCATAAAAAAAATCATGAAAATACTTAAACATTAAACCAGCAGTGGAATTTAAAATAAATAAATCATAAAATCAGCTGACTAGGGTCAATATCCGCGTCGAAGCCAAACTCTTTTATCTCGGTATAGGTCCCGTCACGTAAAAAGAACGCTGAGATTTTAGGTACGTAGACGTTTTCTGTCCCAGCACCAAATCTTTTAGATGTCAGAATTTTTTTACCTCTCTCCGGTAATTTGATCTAATGGTATTTATTTTCTTTTTGACATCTTCTACAGTAGCGTTGAGTTTTATCTTTTTTTAAATTGGTAACAATATTGCCAAATTCTCATTCCTGAAATCAAGTAATTAAAGATATCAACATATATAGGTAAATTTTACTAAAGTAGTGTAGAGTATATTATAAGTTAAATAGCTATAATAAATTAGGTTATTATAAAAAATATATAAGTACCTTCTATATTTATTAGTATTTTGAGGATGCGTGGTATCCTACAACTCAGGGATAGACTCAAATGTCAAAATAAAATCTTTCTCTGGTTTTAACACATTAGATGGAAGCGGCGATGGGCTCAGCGAGTGCGCGCGTGCCTGTTAGGCGCGATCCGTGTCCGACTCCATCGCTGTCCGGGCGCTGACTGACGTTTGACGGACGAAATGCCAATAGATGATCACTCAAAAGTCATGACTGATGGTTGCCCACGCAAAAAATCAAAATATCTAGATATTTGTCACTCAATTTCATGCAACTGTCCGTCACCCCATTAGACGACAGGTTATCCGTTAGTCATAACCTTGACTGACAGCAAACTGACAGCAAAACCTATCGTGTAATGGATATTTTACAGTAAACTACGGCAGTTTGAACCTTAAAGAAAACAGAACATAATTACCGACGCAAGAACTTCCTTTACATTTATTGATGTAGTAGCTTTTACCCGCGGCTTCGCTCGCGTTAATGTTGATTTTGTCAACCAATTTTGGTTGACAAAATCAACATTAACGCGATGTAACGCGTTAACGCGAGTAATCGTTAAAGAAAAAACTATTAATTTATTTATTTCATTTCAGGTTATTGGTCAATACAGATAGAGGTTAAATAGTTACAAAGAGAAAAAAATTAACTACAGAGTCATAGGTTCTGCCTCACCGCGAACTGAAGATCCCAATTACAATTAGTTAATTAACATCTCTTATTAACTCCACATGTCCTTGGCGGTAACAATCATGGGCACAGTATACATCATTATGTTAGGGTTCTGCTGTATACTATGTTGTATGTCCTTCCATTTGGCGCTAAGGCATACAAATTCTGGGCACTGGACACACGCGAACATGCTACATATAGCTGGCCATGGGAAAAGCATGGCCTTTCCAAATGCATCCCTGTTACCTGTAATGTTTGACCTTGCGCTTTGTTAATAGTAATAGCAAAATTAAGTTTGATTGGAAACTGGAGCCTGTTGAATTTAATTCGTAGGTCAATAGGAATTATTGGTGTTCGAGGTATGATTACACTTTCCCCCTTTTTCCACACCAGTTAAAATAGTGAAACCGATTATATTTTACCTTAATTGTGTAATCCGAAGCCTCATCCCATTACATAATCGGGGTGCATCTATATTTCGCATAAGCATAACTGGTACACCTAATTTCAATTGTAGTTTATGCGAAGGTACATAGCTCAAGAGAATTTTAAAACTCAGGAGGATATGAACTGCTGAGTTCTGTGTCCATGATTGTATCTATTGACAAACACTCCTTTATTTTTCCTTGCACCTCTGTCAAAATGTCAGTGTTTATTTTTTAACGATTTCTTTTCTTGGAGAAAGAATTGCTCTTGCACATAACTGGTGATCATAATTTAATATTTGTTGTAAGTTGCGCGTAAATTTTAACAACAAGTTCCTCATCGTTTTCCACCAAATTACAGAATTCGTCTGCAACAAATTTTTAATACCTACGCCAATTTTTAATAGTATGTCTGCGTAATGTCCTAAATCTACTAAAGATGCAGTCTCATATTCGTTGTTAGGCTGAATTTTTTAACTTTTGCCCATAAGCATGATGACTTGAGACAGGCTCTGATCCCATCTGCAGGTGCAGATGCAGACGATTTTTATTTTCAGTATTTTTCAGCCACTAATTTGACATTGACATTGGTCATATTTTTTAAATAATCATGAGATAAAATCGACATTTCTATCGACTGAGTAAATTTCAGTCATAAAATTGAGGCTCAGGAATATTAATAGTAAGATAATTAAGTAATGAGTTTAATAATAAATCCGATAGATGTGATTATTAAATAAAAGCATAATCTTCACGAACACAAAAACTGTATTTATTAACTTCAATTGAGATTGAGTTACACAGAGCGGACGTTGCCAATAATAAAGTAAGGTTTATGTTATCAACTTAAAAAATAAATTAAGTATAGCCAACCTTTGATAAATGTATAAAGATTGCCATATTCAACACTACATAAATACATAAACACTCACGCCTGTCACCCAGAGGGGTAGGCAGAGATTATGGACTTCCATTTGGCACGATCCTGACACACCTCTCGCCTCCTCCACATCCATATACCTACGCATACACGCTCGTCGGTTAAGGGTACTCTTAATTTGGCCCATTTTCAGTATATCGCCAATTTGGTCGATAAACCTTCGTCTAGGGCGTCCCTTCCCGACACTGCCGTTCACCTCTGCCACATAAATTTGCTTTGTCACTCTTTTCTCATTCATTCTTTCTACATGACCAAACCACCGAAGCATTCCTTTCTTAATCCTGGTCACAACATAATCTTGCAAACCACACTCTTCTCTTATCACACAATTTCTCACTCTGTCATTCAGATTCAGCCCTAACATACTCCTTAATGACCGCATTTCTACAGCATTTATTCTACTCTCGTGCTTCTTCTGCCACACGAAACTTTCACTACCATACATTAAATTAGGGACTAACACAGCTTTGTGAATTGCCATACGTGCCTTTTTGGACACATTCTGACTTTCCACAACAGAGTGTAGAGCCCCATTTACTTTATTTCCTGCGTTCACTCGTCGTTCTATATCCTTATCATACCCACCATCCCTGCTAAATACACATCCCAAATACACAAACTCATCTACTTGCTCGACCAATTCCCCTTCTATTCTTATTTCACATATTGTTTTACTTTCTTCTCTTTCAAAGACCATAACTTTCGTCTTACTTGCGTTCACTTTCATTCCCCTTTCTTTTAATGAAATGTTCATTAATGTAAACATCATTTGCAACTCGGCCGCCGACGACGCGAGTATGACTTGATCATCGGCGTACAAAAGGCATTTGACGGTTAACTCACCCATTCTTAACCCGCATTCTTCAACTTTCAGATTTTCCAAACAACTGTCCATAAATAGGTTGAACAGCCACGGGGAAGCCACACAGCCCTGTCTGACCCCTTTATGGATGCCAAACCAGTCCGAGTAGGCCCCGTTGATCCTGACACAAGCACTGGAGTCCCTATACAGAGACTTCAATGCCTGTATCAACCAGCACTCAACCCAAATGAGTTCAGTGTTTGCCATAATACATCCCTGTCCACTCTATCATAAGCCTTTCCAAGTCCACGAACGCACAAAACCTTTTGGTTTTGGCCAAAACTTCTCCGCGATCATGCGCATGGAAAAGACCTGATCCGTACATCCCATTCCCTTTCTAAATCCCGCTTGCACATCCCAAATTTTTCCATCAGTATCTTTCATAACTCTTTCAATTAGTACCTTAGCATACAGTTTTCCCACAATGCTAAGAAGACTGATACCACGGTAGTTTTTACAGTCCTGCTGCGATCGTTTTCCTTTATATAGTGGGACTATCACGGCTTTGCACCAGTCTCCCGGTACCCGCTTAAGTTCCCAACACAAATTAACAAAGTGTACAGCAGGTCTGCCACCACTTCCTCTCCAGCCCTTAGCATTTCGAGTGATACTCTATCATATTCGGCTGCCTTACCTGCTTTCATGCTTTTCATTGCTTTCATTATTTCATCTATACTTATCTCTCTATTTCTTTCCTCTTCTTTCGGAATTTCTATTTCATTTAATTCAAACGTCTCATCACTCATAAACACGCTTTCAAAGTATTCCTTCCATCTCTTTAAATTCGAAACTTCATCATTCAGAATACAGCCATTCTGGTCTCGTATAGCATCCATTCTAGGCTGTTTTGAATGTCCCCTGGCAGTTCTTACGAGTTTCCAGAACATTTTAATATTTGCCTGGAAGTTATCCGATATTCTTCTATCATTTTTCTCCGTTCTTTCTTGCTTTTTCCTTTCAACTACTTCTTTTACTCTCTTATTTAGATGTCTAAAGACTGCCTTTTTTCTTTCAATATCATCATTCATACCGCTAGAATAACTAGCCTTGGTTGCTAGTAAATCTAGCCATGCTCTCTTCTTTGCTTCTACTTCCATCCGTACCTCATCATCCCACCATAAAGTGTTATTTTTCTTTCATTCGTTCTCTTACTTACACCACATACTTCGGTAGCTGCATCCACCAAACCTTTCTTGATATTATACCACACAGTCTCCAAGTCTAAATCATTCATACACAATTCATCCATACCACTTATATTTTCTCTCAGTCTACATTTGTTCTTCTCTATTGCACCTTCATCTTGTAACCTCCTGTTCTTATACGCTGTAACGAAGTGGTAGACACAGATGTCCGATGCCGCCAACGTCTGAATAGACCATTAATTCGGCATAAGACCAAGTAATGATCCGTCCCTACGTTGGACCCCCGGTAAACCCTTGTATCTACAACTGCGCTCCTTATTCTTTCATCCACAATTATGAAAGCTATCATGCTTCTATCATCACCTCTTTCCCATGTATACATGTGAATCTTCTTATGACGAAAGAAAGTGTTCGTCACAAAAAGATTCTTTTCCACACATACGGTGAGGAGGCTTTCACCATTCTCATTTATACTTTCATCACCAAACGTTCCCAATATCCTTTCATAACCAAGCCTCTTCACGCCAACCCTTCCATTAAAATCTCCTAATATAACAATATTTTCATTACCCTTGCATTTCATTAGTACCATCCTTACCATCTCCCAAAACTGCTCTCGGATATAAGTGGGCTTAGACATGTCTGGGGCGTAGACCCCTAGAACAAACAACTTCTTTAAGCCCACTTTCATTCGTATCCATAGCAGTCTCAGGCTTACATTCATACTCTTTCACACACTGACCCATTCTTTCTGAAAGGATGATACCGACTCCCTGGCATGCCCGCTCGGTCTCGTCTACCCCAGACCAGTACGCGGTATACATGCCACGTGTAGTGGCATCCTTTCCCTTCCGTTTCGTCTCATTTACACATAACACATCTATTCCTCTATCATACATCATATCGCATACTTCATCCATCTTATCATTCATTGCTCCACATATATTCAGCGTAGCCAGACGGGCTTCCGCAATCCACTTTTTGCCCCTCCAGGAGACAGAACGTGACGGGTGGCGAACCTCGTCGCCAGTTTTCTCAGGAGATTCCCACCTGCCCCATTAAGGGGCGCCTTAACTCAGGCCATTTCTTTTAATTTGTGCCTCATGGTGCGAAAGTAGGGGGTGGTATTTTTTTTTTCAACACTAATAATGGCAGAAACTGGTTATCGCCAAAAATGGAACTTTCCAAACAGTATTTGAAGTATTGACGGTAAACACGTCACCATAAAGTGTCCTCAAAGAAGCGGTTGTTTCACTGTTATAAATTAAAGTTTTCAATTGTACTTCTTCCGGTTGTTGACCCTAATAATAAGTTTACTTATATAACGTGGGAAGCTTTGGAAAAGATAGCGATTGCAAAATATTTGAAGGTTCTGAGTTTTATCGAAATTTTTTAAATAATGAACTACATATTCCAACTCCGTAAACCGATACCTGGTTGCTCAACTGATTTACCCTAAGTTTTTATTGGTGAAGAGGGCTTTGCACTGAAAATATATTAAATGCGACCGTTTCGTAGACAACATGCAGAGAATAACCGTGAGAAACAAATTTTAACAAACAACTATTTTCTGCCAGACGAATTGTCGAAAACGCATTTGGTATGATGGCACAAAAGTGGCGGCTGTTTTGTCAACCTCTTGAAACCAATTAGTAAAGGAAAATACAAATCGATCATTAATCTATGGTTTGAGGTTGAGATGGTTGACATGGGGTTGGGACGGTTGACGGAACATAGTAAGGGAAATTAGGTAATGGGGCAGAGGTTTCCGGGAGGTTAAGTGAGATAACGAACCATCTCTCTTCGCTGCTTGAAGGTTCTCTATACATTCGTTGGGTACTTGAAGTTTTGTTTTCATAGATACCATCTTGGCAGTAACGGAAGTGCAATGTTGAAACTACAGTTCATGTTGTTAAAGCAGCATGTTGCTTACATAATTACAAGATGAAATGCTCAACAGGCAGACAACAGAAGAAACGATAACACCGAACAGAGCTGTTTCAATCAATCAATAATATTCTCAATCACCGTGCACGTGACGAAGCTTACAATTAGTTTTATGAATTATTTAAGAATTATTTTAATAACAACTAAATAAATACATATGAAAAAGCAACTTAAGTTGTAGGTCCGTTGGAAACAGATAATGAAAATTTCTCTTACATACTCACTTTGCAATTTGGATTGAGCAAATATGTTGAAGCCTATCCCTTAGTTTCAAAAAAGGCAGATGAAGTAGTGAAAACTTTTGTAAATTATTTTATTCTTGGATATGGAGTGCCTAAGTTAAAGTGCCAACTTCCTGACTCCGGCCAGCTACTGTGAATTTCTTGATGGAAAAGCTCAATAACTTTTTTTTTGCCCGACTCGGGATTGGAACCCTAAACCTCATGCTCAGCAGTCGCACTACTACAACCACTAGACCAACGAAGAGACATTTTGAATATAAAAGATAAAAGGGACAAAATGTTCTAGTTTTTCTCTTATATATTATTTTCACCGTTCGCTTATATTACCTATTCTGAACCTTCTCTGCAAAATTGGCCGGTTTTTGCCAAATAACCCTGTATAAATAGTACATATAAATAACTATGAATATAGACGTCTGTTGACAAAATAAATGACATGGATGATTCATGTAAGAAGTGTTGTCTTTAATAGATAATTACGCACCAACTTTTGAAAAGCATAGTTATTGGGAGCTTTTCTGAAATCATCAGGCAAGGAGTTCCGAAGACGTGTAGCCTGAACTGTAAAGGAGCTACCATAGAACTCGGTAAAGTGAACAGGAATACATATTTTGTTGTTAGAAGAAGAACGTTTGAGGATGAGGAGAGATAGTGAAATTTACTCTTAAGATAAGAAGGCAAAAAATGGGTCATTTAATATGAAAATAATTTATAACTTTAATTGAAAATTTTAAAAACCCCCGAAAAGAACCCTACTGCAGCTAACAAAAGAGCCCTTGTTGACCTTGAAACGACTGAACCGATTATGATAAAACATGTCTAAGAACTACCGCTAGATTACCTGCTTTTAATCTAAAAAAACGCACCCAAATCGGTTCACCCGTTAAAGGGCTACGGTGCCACACACACACTCACACACACACACACACAGACAGACGCACACACAGACAGACACACACACACACATAGCGGTTAAACTTATAACACCCCTCTTTTTGCGTCGGGGGTTAAAAAGAACAAATAATATTCTGGAATCGCGCCTCTGCCGGATCGTAAGCCACTTAAGTTTAGATCTATATTGTGAAACATGGTCATACTTACGAAGCCCCGAAAATAAATCTTGCTTGTCCAGAAGATCTTGGGACAGAACCGGGTAACACACATCTGCATAATCAATTATGGGTAATATGAGCGATTGGACATGCATGATCTGAGACCTTATGGGAAGAAAATGTTTTAAACGAACGTTGTTAGAACGTAACGTGGCATTGACCAGTTAAAGCGCGACGAAGTTGGACGTGTAGTGTATGAGGATGGCTCCAGTATTGTCCAGACAACAAAAAATTGGCCTTTGCCTAACCCTGGCCGTTGGCTCAATTAAAAAAAAAAAAAAACACGGCTGAAGAAATATTTATTACTGCGCGGAAAATTAGCAAACATGAACATTATGAGTGTTTTAGAATCAGCGGACTTCAGAAATTATCTACGAATGGATTCCAGATCGTTTGACATATTATTAAATCTTGTGATACCGTTTAGGCCGGCTCCACACGTTGGTCCCAACGCTCGTACCAACTTTGGACTGAAAATTCGGTGAGGCGTACACACGTTGGGTAATAAATTAGTTCTGTCCCGTCACGGCCAATGTGAAGATGTCCGATACAGAAATCGAAACTGCTCTGAGCGCTTTTATAGTATTGAGTGCACATTTATATTTAAGATTTATATTTAATTTAGAAAAAAAAAAGCCACGTCAAAGAAGATGGTGGATGACGACACATCATAAAACACGGAATCAATGAGTAAAGATCTAGTTATACACTCCATTTTAAATATTCTAATAACATCAACAACAAACTACAATTATATCAGCAGTTGTTTACAGGCGCTGTAATATTAAAGTATCTATTCTATATTTACATTTTCTTTCTTTTTTAGGTATGATGGAACCCGATTATTGAGTAATTTGATTGAAGAGCCATCAGGACAGTTTGATAACTTTTGTCGTATGTCTTCGATAGATTTCGAATACCTTCTACAGTTGATTGGACCAAGAATAGAAAAGTAAGATACAGTATTCAGAGACTCAATACCAACTAAAGTACGCCTTGCTGTGACACTTAGATTTTAGCGACTGGAGATTCATTCAAAAGTCTTCATTACCTATTTAAGATTTCTCCTCAAGTCATATCATTGATCGCGCCGGAAGTATGTAAAGCACTATGTGAGGCATTGCGTTCTTTTGTAAAAGTAAGTAATTTTTGTATATTTTGTAAAATTATACCATAATAATCAAAAACACGTTTGTTGAGAAAAATAATTAGACAAAGTAATCGAGTCCTTGCATTGGCATTCAATTCTTATTTTGTATCTGAGAAAGAGTAAATGCCTGAGAGATAATGTCATTTGATATAATTGTCACCTTTGGAGTAGATGTGGAGGAGGTGGATGAACCTGTCACATATTCTGCTTGGCTATGATTTGGTGATACAACTGTAGAATCACTATAATCATCAGCAACGTGATATGACGGGCTTGGCATCACTTGATGTGAAGGGGATGGTGTAGGTGCATAACGCACGGAATCTCGGGTAGACATATCGTACGTCAACATTTGTGATGAAGGGGACGGTGTAGGTGTAAAACGCACGGAATCCGGAGTAGACCTTACGTACGAGTAAGTGCTGCTACGAGCAGGGCTATTAATATTTAAGTAAGACTCATTTCGCTTCTGATAAATAAGTTCGTCTATATCGTGCATTATAACCTCCCTTTGTTTGTTTGTCTGTTCCACTATTAATAGACTGCTTTGGAAATAATTACAACAATATATGCAGTGGAATTTTACTTTGTGTTTTATCCTTATGCAACCAGTTCAAAACAGCTTTCTTACTTTATATAGCGTTTAAAGGTAATATTATAAATAGACATATTATCCGTTATTCATCTTGGTTTTAATCATATTTATTTAATTACTATAATGGTGTTTGTGATGTATATTCACTAATCAAATAATACCCGCACAAAAATATTTTCCACACCACGTTTGTTTGTTTTGCCGGAACTGCTAAAAGGATTTTCCATCAATCTTAAAGTATCTATAATTGCTGAATGTACCTACAACTTTGTTTAATACTATTAATTATTAAGCTATTCTATTCTATATACACTATTCTAACTCATAATATCGGTGAAAACTACTAGAAAATAGCTTTTAGTTTGTTTTAAGGTTGTGAATATTCATTCATATTTTAATTTTTAATTTCTCAGAATTCCCGTTAGATGCGATAAAACTAATATTAATTTTATAATCTATAGATTATAAGGAATAAATCGACATACATTTCATTGAGTTTCTCTAAAATTCGTGGTGGGCCCATTCTCCATACTAAAAGAAACTGTCTCCTTTGTCAATTAACTTTGTTCATTTTGCGTTTGAGTGTCATATATTGCACAGTCTTTATTTTGCACAGTTTTTATTTCGTCGGAAGGGTTGGGATTATAATTATTGTTATTAGATGAATCTGGATTTCAATCTTTAGCAGATATTGTAGAAATATTCAAATTTGTCAATGAACGTTGATCATTCTGCGTTCGGGTGTCATATATTGCACAGATTTCCACGTTGGATAATTGGCATAGTAAGGATTTTGCACATGAAATGTCACTTATAGAACTAGCCCTGCTTGTAAGATTTGATTCGTTCGGAGTTACTGGGATTTCTTTTCGTAAATTATAATATTTGCGGGTAGAAATTGCAGGTCCGTATTCAACGTTTTCCAGTATAGGAAGAGTATTGCCAGCACTAGGACTAAAATAAACGTCGTTTTCTGATTGTTGTATTTTCTTTCTTTTAGGCGTAAATTCTAAATAAGTCTTTCGAACTTGAGGACTTACCCGCATTGAGCTATCGTATAAAGTTGAACTGCAGCTAGGTTCTTAAAAATCAATAGATGGACTGCAGCGATGTTGTTGAAATTCAAAAGTTGAACTGCAGAGCGGTTCTTGAAAATTAGTGTCACTGCTTGTAGAAGCTGGTTCAACAATAACATCATGAAGGATTTAAATTTGTTTTTTTTTTCTTTCTTGTAAACTGGCACTGTTATTTTGGTCAACCACTTTTTGAACATTTTGAAAAGACAGCTCGAGCATCTTTCATTTGACATTTTTGACATTTTTTATGAATCGTACGCACATGCATTTGTGCAAGCTGTCAACACAACACTAATTAATTTTGACTCTTCAATCAGTGCGGTCTAAGGCAGATAGGCGTTTAACTTCGCATAAAGCCTATAGGCCTTGTATCCGCACTGAATGTCAAATTTTACTCTCCAGTGCGTCACCAGGCCTGATACAAATATTATTATTAAAATAAGTAGGCATTGAAAAGATGATCTCAAATATATACATGTCTTTATCACTCTTAGAGATTATCGGAATCCTCAGTGTCGACATATCGAATGATGTGCAGTTTCGTGGTCACTTGGAATAGAAGGCCAAATAGGCCTCTAAAAAGCTTGCCGTGCTCAGCAGTATTTCATGCCGGCACACAAGGCACACAACTTTACAAGGCGTAGGTCCGTCGGCCCCACATGGAATACTATTCCCAACTCTGGGTAGGTGCTCCCCAGTGCCAGCTCGTTCCTCTTGACCGCATCCAGCGCAGTGCAGCTCGAATCTTCGACGATCGAGTTCTTTCCTATGATATTGATGTTGCATCTCTTTGTGTATTTTATCGCATCTACTATGGGGAGTGCTTTGAGGAATTGCTTGGACTAATTCCAGCCGCTCAATTTCACCATCGCACATCGCGACAAAACTCGCGATACCATCCATACCATCTGGATGATTGGCGGTCCACCACTGTGCGATTTAAAGTTTTTCTTCCTCCTTCACTTCCTTGGAATCGACTACACCAGAGATTTTTCGGCCGGTACGACAGGACCTTCAAAAAAAGCCTACTCTTTTTAAAAGGCAAACAACATCTACAATTCCCCTGGTGTTGCAGTTGTTTATGGGCGGCGGTAGTCACTTACCATCAGGTGTGCCTGCATGCTCGTTTGCCCTTTGCTATAAAAAGAGAACTCTTTAAGTTACAGCGTTCGCACGAGAGGAGAACACTATTTTCTATAGCCTTGTGCCGCACCGAGTGTTAAAGGGAGGTTGAGTCTTGTGGATACTACTGTTTATTGGTATTACTATTGACGCGAAGCTTCAATGGGGCTCCCATATATCTAAATAAGCAGGCAGACTTAGTTCTGCAGCATATGCTATAAAACATTAGAAGTCTCATCAATGTTGAGACATTACGCGTCGAGCGCTGTCGCAAACCGGTTGTTTCTTTACTCCGCTAATAAGTGTACTTGTATCCGTGTGGCGTACTTTACGTGTTGTCGCTAAGCGCGACGTCCGACTGCGAGTTGCATCGTGCACAGAGGTTTGTAATCAGAGCTCGATCATTATGTCGAACACTACAAACAGTACCTTTATTCATGAAGTGGAACATACAGAGGTCTCGTGAAATGAGTATAGATGGATCGCTTATTGATAAGAGGTCTCCGCCACCCTACATTACGTTTCGTAAAGGAGTATCTAGCCAAGAGAGCGATTTCTGCCATGAATTTAAGACCTTCCAAGAAAATATACTATCCATGATGGAGACCTGGTTTACTAAGCAAGATGACAAATTTGCCAAATTGCTCAATGAGTTTGGGTGTGAAGACATCCATTAAATATATTAGCGACAAATACGACGATCTTGAAAATGTACGCATGACGTTAAGAACCAGTAGAAATAATTGAAAAGAGCGTCCAAACAAATGAACCACGTATTGCTTACTTGGAGGCGAAACTTGACTACATTGAACAGAGAGCGCGGAATTGTAATGCAGAAATAAGTAATCTTCCTGAAAACGTGGAAAGAAAACCTTATGTCTATCATTGAAAATATCGCAAATGTAATAAAACAACCTGTATCTGCACGAGATATCATCTCCATCCATCGTGTCCCCAGAGTAACCCACTCACGGCCAAAGAATGTAATAGTCAAATTTTACCCAAATTACTAGAGACAACTTCATCTCGGCAGTACGTTTGAACAAAGGTGTCACATCTGATCAGATCAACATACATGGTTCTCCTCAAAAGTTTATGTAAATGAACATCTAACACTACAATCTAAGAAGTTATTTCGACAAGTTCGGGATATTGCCAAACAAAATAGATATAGGTTCGATTGGATCAAGCACGGTGTTATACTTGCTCGAGCTGATGTTACCTGCGATTGCAATTCGCTCAGAAAAGGACATTTCGAAACTTATACCATATGTCGCTAAACAATAATTACGTTTATATAATTATTTTATATGTGCTCTCTAATAGTTGTATAAGTAAAGTTATCGTGAATTACGTAATACATTATAATAATTTCAACTCATTACTGACGTTCTGTATGTGGGCTCTGATCTGTACACTACACTGTGTGTTTACGACAAGGTATGCGTTGATTACTCATTATTACGAACTTTTACCATAGTGATCATAATATTTGCTACCGACATATTTAATTCACAATGTTTATTTGCATGTTTTACCAAGTAATGAAAATTATTTTCCATATATTGTGAGTATTCAAGTGATTGGTTTTATTTGTTATGTAAGTATTTATTTTCACAAGCTCATTTTATCGACTTAATAAGTGCTGGTATTAGTGTAAATGATGTTCTAAGTATGATGGCTAACGAGTTTATATTTCTATTAGTAACATGGATTAACATTCTAACTCGATACAGAGACTAGTAATTTATCAATATACTATCAAAACTGCAGAGGTGTAAGAACAAAATTAAGTACCTTATACAATAATATTCTAGCTGAATCCTATGATATCATTATTTTGACTGAAACATGGTTGATTCCTAACATTGCTGATGAAGAATTTATTGACTCGCGGTACGTGGTACATCGTTGTGATAGAAACAGAGCGTTGTGCAGTAAATCTGACGGTGGTGGTGTTTTGGTCGCCGTGCGCCTGGTCTGCATGCAATACGTTGTGAGTTAAGTTCTGTGTTTAGCGATAACTTCCATTGTGTCATGCCACATAATATTGAATACGTATTTTTAAAGTTTTACTCTAAGTTTAACAATAAATACCACATCATTTGCGGCTTATATGTACCACCAAATCAGACCCTTATTACATATGAAATGTTATTCAATCTGCTTGAACAGAAAATAATATGTCTCACTATTGGTAGTATTTACATCTATGGTGATTTTAATTTGCCAAACGTTGAATGGATTGTACACGATACGTATGCACTTATGCCAAGCGTACACAATAATAGTAGCTCTTTGGATACCCTCTTGTTTAATTTTTTATCATCAGTGAACTGTAAACAATATAATAATATTAGAAATCACTTAGGCCGTATTTTGGATTTATTAATCTCGAATGACACAATATGTCTGTAAGCCAACTCTTAACCCTTTATTGACGATAGATAGTTATCATCCGCCTTTAGCATAGTTTGTTTTGGATTATTATAGCCCATGGCTCGATCTTCTCAACCTAGATATCGTTTTACTGAGGCAAAGTATTCTGATATTAATAGTGATATTAATTCTGTTGACTGGGCCTCAATTTTGAATGACATTTCATTAGATTCTGCTACTCAGTGCTTCTATGAGACGATATATAAAATTATTAAAATGCATGTGCCGCAGCGACCTATAAAATCCAATGATTATCCTATGGTTTTCCGCCCTTTAATACATATTTTTAAAAACAAAGAAAAGGCGTGGATTAAATGGAAAAATATCATAACATAACTGACTACGAACAATTTTCATTGTATCGCAAAAGGTTTAAACGTTATCGGCCGAATGTTTTGATAAGTACCTGCAGTCTGTTGAGGATGGAATAAAAAAACATAAAACAATTTTGGTCCTTTATAAATAGTCGCAAAAAACAGGTATACCTAATACAATGATTTACAGTAATGAAGTCCAGCGGTCCTCTGGATGTGTGTAAATTGTTTTCAAGGTTTTAGTTCAGTGTACGAAAATAGTAAATACATAAATCAGTCTAATGATGTTGTAATTAGTTCTAACTCAAATAGTCAAGTAACTATATGTGACAACATTCTCAAAAGATGAGATAACTAAGATTCTTAAAGCCTTGGACGTGACAAAGGATCTGGACCAGATGGTATCTCGCCCTTTTTCTAAAATATACCGCCGAATCCATTAGTACACCTTTGTTTATTTTATTTAATCGCAGTTTGAGGAGTAGTGCCACAGGCGTGGAAATGTAAACATTACACCTGTCTATAAAATGGCCAAAAATGACATCACCAACTATCGTCCAATATCTATTTTGTCCACGTTGTCAAAGTGCTGGAAAGATTGGTCCACAATGTTGTCTATCCATATCTGCATAGTTGTATTATTCCTGAACAACA
Organism: Parnassius orleans; assembly: GCA_029286625.1. Classification (NCBI taxonomy): domain Eukaryota; kingdom Metazoa; phylum Arthropoda; class Insecta; order Lepidoptera; family Papilionidae; genus Parnassius; species Parnassius orleans. The sequence continues at coordinate 21,926 of JAGSMP010001416.1, read as the reverse complement.
TGGTTTTGTGCGAAATCGCTCCACGGTAAGTAATTTGGTTTTATACTAACTTCTTATTTGAAAATATTGATAACCGACTCCAAGTTGACACCATTACACTGATTTCTGTAAAGCTTTTGACAAGGTGGACCATACCATACTACTACAAATCGCATTTAATGGTATACGTGAATTTATTACGCTGGTTTGCTTCTTATGTAAAAATAGAACCCAAAGGTTGTGGTCAATGGCTTTTCTTCAGATGTGATAAATGTGACATCTGGTGTACCGCAGAGATCAATTTGGGGCCGTTGCTTTTCGTTCTTTTCATAAATGACATTAGAACCTGCTTCAAAAACACCCATTTTCTCTTATATGCTGACGACCTAAAATTTTTCGGCAAATAAACACTACAAGATTGTTATAAATTGCAAAGTGATCTGGATCGTTGCTTATTGTGCTGCTAATAATTTACAGCTAAGCTTATCAAAATGTAAATCTATCACATTTACTAAAAATATTAATGTCATCAATTCACATACTCTCTTTGTAACACTCCTTACAAAAGTCTCCAGAATAAAGACCTTGGAATACTATTTGACTCAAGCTACATTTTGATGCTCATATTAGTCACATTACGGCTAAAGGCTTTCAGCTTAGTGCTTTCGTGAAGGACCTGTAATCTGTTTAAAAGGCCTGCGACGTATTTATTACTATATAAGTCACTCATTAGGTCACAACTCGAATACGCCACTTGTGTTTGGAACCCTTATTATGAAAAATATAGTGATCAGCTGGAATTGGTACAATGTAAATATCTTCGGTTTTAAACTATAAATGCTTTGAAACGGTCATCGCATCTCACTTATTTAGATAAATTCTCAATTTCCACTCTAAAAATGAGAAGATTATATTTTGATCAGTTATTCTTATACAAAATCTGTCATAATAAATTAGATTGTAATCAACTCATAAACCAAATATATCTACATACCTAGTCGGTCCCAACGCATTCGTACGTATAGTCATCGTTTATTTGCTCTAAGATGTGCCGAACAAACGCGGGAGAGCTCCCCTACGGCGTATTAAAATCATATAATGATAACTTTACTGATCTTGACATATTTGCTTTATCATTTGTAAAGTTCAAAAGTATTTTAAAAAATTACTACTAAGTAATGTATTGCCTTAAGGTTTAAACAGTTTATTAATGTTTCAACTGTTGTTTCTCGAGGCAAGTTTTGGCTTCTAGCCACTACAGTGGTTGTGTTGGCTGGGATTTGTAGGGAACGCTCGAATTGTTCATCTTTTGTGGTATCATACAACATGTTTGCTGTGCATTATTATTACTTTTATTGTGATATTACTTTGTGGATAACGGTGCTGGTTGTGTAATTATTTGTATTTCCCTTTTTATAAGACCTGTATTTTGTATTATATTTTATTACACAATTGTTTGTTGTCCTGAAGAAAATAAAATAAAATAAAATAAAATAAAATGATTCTAAAATTTTGGAAAGAAAGAGTAGAACGGATATTGGGCGAAATGATTGGGAAAAATGGGAGTAGGGACTTTTGGAAGGGGCTTTATAAAGGGGGTATTTTCCCTGTGGTATTTTCAAGAAAATATAAAATTCAATTCTATTATAGAGGAATTTGCAGGCAAACTGTCATTATAGTGGATTTTGAAAATTACCTGTAGGGGGTTTTGCAACTAACCTTTCATGCTCGATGAATGGCGTTATGCTATGAAGCCTAGAGAACAATCTCACTAAACTGTATGTAGCTATGTAAAATGAATAAATTAAAACAAAGAGCGAAGAACAATTTCTTTATTGAAAAAAATTTAATGTTCAGTCACGTCTTGGAAACCATGCTTACATAAGTCATTTTCATGTTGTCGATGTCATGCGATGGTATGCAAGTTTTATTTTCTATATCAACATAATATTCTAGTTGAGGCAAATCCCTCCATTCTCCACCAAAATGTTTTTGAAGTAAATCACAAACATCTTTCACTTTGGCTGCTTTCGGTAGTATAGTGTTTTGTGATATCATTAGTAGTATAATCGTTGTTATTTTTTTGTTTTTCTTTGTTACAATTTTTTTATTAATTTCATTGCGGTAAGTTTCTTCCCCTTGCAACAATATATCTTCTGTTTTAGTACGAGTAAGGAAAAATCGTTTGCTCCTCACGAATGGAAAGTGCCAGGATGATGTAGGTTTTATCACGGGATCATAAGCAGCCTTCCTTGATTGATGCACGTTCCATTTTCTTGCAAAACTTCGGTGTATTCCGAAGGAGAAACAATTACTTCTTTGGTTTTAATGTGCGTTTTCAAAATTTCGAAACGATCGGGAGTAATGAAAGAGTGTCCTACCACTGGAAAAATAATCTCAATTTTTTTTTCACATTCCGAGGCGCTTCACTGTACAACCATTTACCTAGCATAATAACCATTCCCGTATTTTTATTTTGGCCGGAGCATCCATCACAAACTACTCTTAGTACCTCACGTGCGATTCTATGACGGTTCCTTGCAAGAAGTAGTAAACTGCACTAATAATTTGGTTGCTGTCCTTAGCGTGATCCAACTCGGTCCAATAATAGGAACGCACATTTTCCTTTGTCAGTTTTGCTTTTGAATTTCCTTGTACCATGGCATAATAGTAGAAATTAAATTGCCTGCTAAAATAAGCCGACTGATCGAGCAGTTTCGGAAGTAGTTGGTTTTTTTGGTAATAAAATGTAATTCTTGAAATATCTTCATTTTCTTCTTTTATAATGTTATAGAAAGCTTTTCTATTATTAATTTATTTCTCTTTATAGCACTTTTTTCATTTTTCAGGCGTTCTTGTAGTGAAATGCACGTGGAACATACATCTGTTCTGCGAGACCCAAAATCAAAGTTGTACGAATTATTTACAATTTTTCTAAAAAAAACTTTGCTTTACTTTTAAATCTTCATCTCTTTCTTGGTTGTACATCCGCCACATCTTTCGAATATACAATCCTGATGGCAAATAAATGCTGTTTGTTTGCGATCTGCAATAGTGACTCGATCCTTTAAATTTTTCCAAAAGCCATTCTACTTACAACCTCTTCGCTTCATATTTTCCCTTTCCGAGCTCCTCTTCTATTTTCTTGGAGAACCATCGCTCAAATAAAAAAGGTTCATCACCCCCTGAACCCTATCTTTCTTTATTTGAAGCGAGTCCAAAAATGTTTTTTGACATACCGGTTTTCGACCACCTCCACTGACAGGTATATTGTACTTAATAGTTAATTTCCTATTACTGTTTGGATTATTTTTGGTGGTTTGATTGACAAGACGATATTTTTACAAAAAATTATCTTGATCGATTTTGGTTTTACATGTATAAAAATTTCTATGAAATTTTCGGATGTCTTGACAAGAAACTAGGTTGAACCGAAAAGCTTTTTGATTCTGGTCGCAAGAAGGAAATTTCGGGGTGATTTTGGATCGTATCTAAAACAAAAATAGCAATAAAAATAGGGGAATAGTAACATTTGACGAACTATTTTGGGAGCTGACCTTTTTTAGCTACTGAAAAAAGACATGGTAGGTAAATGAAATGGATGCCAATGGGACTCATTAAGAGTTTTTAATTATTATTATTCCCCATTCTCTTAGTAAATCACTTTTAAATAAATAATAAAAATAAATAAAAATTATTAAAGTAAAAAGTTTAAATAACTATGTGTCATTGACATCTATTTCATTTACCCATCATACCCAATTTTTTTAGACAGCTTAAAAAGTCAGTCGGTACACTACTCAAAACAAAACAAGGTTCACCCTAACTCTGTGTTTTTGTTAAAATACTAATTTATTGATTATATTATTAGTAAGTGACTAATAAACAGAGAAGAAGACACAGAAAAGTTTGTTTTCTACACTGGCCCAATCGGGAATCGAACCCGGATTCTCAGAGATGGCAACGCCAAGTCCAGAATTTTCGCCTTTCGGCTTGAGAGGTCGTCAATTGAATTAATCGATCACGTAATGAAAATAATACATTAATAGGCCTTAAAAATACGGAGGCCCTTATTTTATTTTAGGTACCTACTGCTTAGAAAGTAACATATGTACATACAAACTTTCATGTAAAAAGGTATGTTTTCCTTGATTCCATTGAGTCCCCTAATTGCGTGACTTAACCTACATTACTTCATGTTGCAAGATTGTACTCACCGTTTTCGGCGCTCCTTTTCACTTTTCTAAGATTTTGGATTGCGTGAACGCTTCCGAGCATATTTAGGATCACATTTTTTGACAAATTGAGTTAGATAATCCGTGTTTTGGTAAATTTTAATTAAAACCGCGAGCAACTGTTATCAACACAAAATCGCACACTGTTTTACAAGCCACGTGTTTGCAATGCGTCGCTCCGATTGGTCGATTTCATTTTAGAGGAATTTGATAGTAACATTCGATATTTTAGCGGCATTTGCAACTAATGTTGATTTTCAAACTGAATTTACTGTGTATTTCAGCGGGGTTTGAGAATAACATATGGTGTATAGCAAAGTAAATTTCAAAATCTTTCTTCTGGTAAAAACGTAAAATGTATCCGAAATCATTATAGGGTTTGAATTTAAACTCCAGTTCACAACTACGACCAAACTCGGAATAAATAAAAATATCACGCTACCTACATTATTTCATGACTCAATTGACTTGTATTTGACAGAAATAACATATGACGACTAACCGCGTCTTTTTATAACTGGAACTTTGGGCTTGTATTTTTATTTTTAGCATGTTCTTTATTTTCATTTATTCTCTTATTTTATTTTTTATAAAATCCCTGTATTTTTCGCTTTTTACGGTATAGTGTACATAGACTTGACCTGAAATGGACTGTCTCCTTTGCTTGTTGAGTGTAGGTGGCTTTGATAACATCCCCACCCCCGAACGGGTTCCCGCCTTATCGTGGCGGGGGCTTAGTAGCCGTGGCTTGGTCACCCGCAGTGAACAAGAGAACCCTTGGCTGGCCCGTGGTGGGGCCGGCCAGGTAACCACTCCGAGTGGGCTTGAGCCCACTTCAGTTGTCAGTGGGCTGCGGCAAGAGGTGTCCTCCCCCTACCGTTGCAGCCGAGTTGAGTCCCGGAGGAAAGGTGTTGGTATGGCGATGCGCCTCGCCTATCCTCCGCGATGACGAGGGCCGCACCGTTGATGCGGTGGTGGTAGGGCCGCGGAGGAGAGGGTGTCGGTATTGCGGCGCCGCTCTCCCTCCGCCCGAAACGGTTGGCGGCGGAGCCAGAGACCAGATCCGCCGCTGAGGTCAGGAAGGTGCTACTGAGCACTCAATTTCCTGGCCATGGCCTCTGCGTATCGGACTCGGGAGGGGCCCGTTACGCAGGTGGAGTTGGAGGCCGTGGAGGAAGGCGTGCTTTGTGTTACTGGTGCGCCTTGCCTGAGAAGAGGAATGGGGAGGAGAGGTCCTCCCCCCAGAAGGGGCTGCCATGGGGCGACCGGCGCTGGTGGGGCCACGGATGTGCGCGAAAGCGTTCCCGTGGCCCTGCCAATATGCGGCGGAGGTGGAACACCATGGGGTTTTAGTCGGTGCAAGTCCGACATAACCCGTCCTTGCCCCCGCGAGGCGGGTATGCGTAGGCATTTCTCCATATAAAAAAAATAGGGGCTTTGATAATTCCATGGCTTCGATGATTTGTTTAACCACCGAGCTATCTGTAATAGAATCCCTATTGATGGTTTTATAGTGCTAGGTGACAACTTCTTCACTCTGTGTAGAAAACTTAAGTGTTGTGCTACTGAGGCTGCGTCCGGATTGTTGGGGTTAAGACCCTGAAGTTGACACCTTTCTATCCATGTTTTGAATGGTGCTAGATATATTATAAGCGATGAATTACGCCATAGTTTTTGTATTAGGTGGCGGCAGTCCTCTTTTGGCCAGTTCTTTGTTAAAATCGACCACTCCCTACCTTCCAAGCCTCCGAACACAGGTTTCGGGCTTTCGTTAAATTTGTTTGGGGGTGTTAGGTCTTTCAGGTGATGGTGGAGGTTTTGGAATTGAAATTGGTGATCTATCGCACATGACCGTAGATTCGACCTCCAAAATAGTCATTCCCAGCGTGGAATAATTAGAATGTATGTACTTTTGGCTGATTCAGATGGGCTAGCACTCGAGGAATTATGGAAGGTGGTGGAAAAATTCATGCTAACTTGAACACCCATCTCTTGCTGAGAGCATCTATGAATAAAGCTTCTTTGTCTTGATTTCTTGATTTTTGTATCTCCGGGTGAAAAGGCATTAGCGGGATATACGGGCATAAGGAGATAGTGTAACCTTTTATTATTTGTAAGATGCTTAATGGCACTCCCGCTTTCATCCAGACCTCTACAAATTACAAGAGCGCCCTCAGCTGAAAACTTCGTTCGTTCCTGTCTTTTTGCGGTATGGTTCTTAGAAGACTTGCCGCGGGGAGAAGATTAGCTTTGATCTTTATTTCTGGTGCTGAACGAACGCTCGAAGGTTTTGTTCGTTTTACCGATATTTGGTTGTCGCAGTCGGTTAAATGATCTCGACATTTTTGAGACTTTATAATTTGGTCTAGTTTGACGTGCAGATGGTGGTGCATTGCAGTTCTTAGGTTGCACATTTTTTTTTATAGATGATGCGATAAAAGGTTTAGTGAGGTGGCTGTTTCAGTAACTCTGCTAGCGGTGTTTCGCAGAAAAGATGGGTTGTTGACGGGGGAATTGCACCAAGAAGAGCTGCTTGATATTCTTCTTTTGGAAGGAGCCCATTACTTCTTTGTTCTATAATCTCTGCTCTTCTTCCGCACACGTACTGAAGCAGTTCATCCGAAAGAGATTTGAGAGTTGTATCCGTCGATAAGATATTTCTCAAGTTTTGTTTCATAGCTGGGTGTTTGATGGCTAGATCTTTCAGCGTTTTTGTTAGCGCCTCCCGTTGAAGCAGCAGACCATGGGATATTGTGCCCAGAGTGTAGTCCATTCGAACTAAGTGATCTTGATTGGAAGGAGGTCCATAGGTCGTGAGGATAGTGTTGACCGTTAAAGGACCGAAGACCGGGCTAGGATGCAATTTCTTCTGAACCTCAGCATATCGAATCTGACTAAAAATGTGGCAATGTTCTGGCTCCGGATTAGTATAAGAGGTTTTTGTTGTCTTGTGGTAGAGGTCCAGTCGAAGTCTTCATGTACTAAAGATGTTGGAGGTTCCCAAGGCTTTAGTGATATCGCTGAAGACTGAGGGGTATTTTCTTCATCTTGTGATGGCTCTGGGTAAGTTCAGACATTCTCAGAGTCCGAACACGAGTGATCTTCTGGTTGAAAACTCTTGATAAATTGTTCCAGTATATTTTCCAATTTATGCTGGCCTTGCTCCAATTTGTCCAGTCGACTTGACTTTTTGGACCTACTAGATAAAGTTCTTGTAGAAGGAACTGATATTTTATCCTCAGATTGTTCAAATTGCGCTGCCAATTCCCTATTTGCCTCTTCTATGCTTTTAAGGAGTGGTCTCATGTCAGAGATGAAGGCTTTTATCAGTTGGACTTTTTGGACTGCTCAACCTCGTACTCTTGAAGCCAGAGACATTGGACGTATGATAAGGCCCACACACAGTGGCCATTCTATAAGTTTTAATTTTATATCTCTATAAGTTTTCTCCTTTAGTGATGTGCAGTCAGGTAAAAATCTCAGACAGTCCAACAGTGGGAATAAATCTATTTGTGTTAAAATTTGGGGATCAAATTTGTTTCCCAATAAGTCTTCCTTATCAAGGACTCTAATTTTCATTCTTTCCAACAATGGTAAATAAATAGAATCAGGCGTTACTTTTGAAATCAATATATTAAAGTTGGAAAATTTACATTGCCAATATCCGCTCAATAAAATAAAATGATGTCTTACCTAGTTTTAGAGTTTTAGTTAAAACCTCCCGCCTCCCTCAATTGCGTGCACTATCCCCGTCACCACTAATCCCAGCACCACTACTCCCACCGCCACTACACTAGGAAAGACACACAACCGACGACAATACGACACGTGTTTCGCCTCTACAGGCATCTTCAGGTGTAGTAGACTCTACGGTGGCTGACCGCTAAGTGAGCGGCAGGCCAAAAACAGCTGCTATTTATAAGACTCGCTGACGCAACCGCTCCCCACTTAAGTAGCGAGCGACCGCGTCATGCGATAAAACATGCGACCAATCACCACCTGACGTAAGCGGCTGCGTACGTCAGGTGTATATAATGTAATATTTTGCAAAACACAAAATACATATACCCTGATGGGTTGCAAAACTAAGACATGATCACAGACTACATGTCATGTGATTCAAAGATGTCATATGACATTGACAGCTTGCTATGTTTTTGTTCAAAGAGAATATAAGGACTACGTTTATTTCTGGATTTGGTTACATAGCCTTATAGAACATGTAAGTTACATTTGCTACAACTTCATTTTAGCTATATGTAATATTGTAGTTTAATTACTTAGTACTTTGGTTCTTATTTTATTTAATTGTTTACTTTCAAATGCTTTGCACGTTTATTGTTTTTTTCTTTCTATTTTGTTATAACTTTGTATTTGTTGCCTTTTCCCTGGTGTTATTGTTAAGATTGATGACATTAGACTGATAACAGTTCCTCTTTTCTTTCACTTGTTAATGCTTCGGATAAGCCTGCCACACTACGTACATTAATATATGAAGAAACTCAAAAATTGTTAAACTGTTTTCACATTTGCCATTTAAATGCACAAAGTATTCCTCAACATCATACGGAGCTCCTGGATACTTTCTCTTCTAGTGCAGTTCGTGCTATACTCATATTGGACTGGCCGTAGATCTCTCTTTGACGTCTTATAGTCTTCAGGTTATATTTTAATCCAAAACGACCGCACTGGTAAAAAGAAGCGTAGGTGTCGCTATATATCTGCGTAGTGATTTTGCTGTTCGGTTGTTGTATCTGTAAACAAAAATTATAAAATATTTTTTTTTTTCGTTTCAGTTTCCGACATCTGTTGAAGAATGGTTGGAAGTGGCTCGTGGTTTTGCAGATAATTGAACTTCGAACATTGCTTGGAAGCAATGGATGGCAAATACGTGGCAATAAAACAATCTGCTCATGCGGTTCCTACTATTTCAACTACAAATCCTTATTTAGTATTGTGTTGTTTGCTATTAACAAACTACGAATTCTTTATGTTCATGTCGGGACCAATGGTAGAGTATCTGACGGAGGCGTTATTCAGGAGACAGACTTTCATGATAAACTTAATAACGAACAGCTAAATATTCCTCTCCCTGCAAACCTTATAAACTCACAAATCTCAGTTCCATATGTTTTTACTGGAGATGATGCATTTCAACTGACTCAACATGTTGTGAAACCATACCGCAGGAACATTAACCCTAGGGCAGAAAAAATATTTAACTATCGGTTATGTAGGGCAAGAAGAGTCGTTAAGAACGCATTCGGAATATTGTGTTGTCATTTTAGAGTATTATGTCTACAATTACTCTTGCAGACTTGAATAGCATTGATTCAGTCGAATTAGCTTGCTGTATTCTACACAATTTTTTGAGACGAAAAAGTCCAAGCTATTTAACTATGCGTTGTGTAGATAACGAAAATGATAATCACTTTGTCGCTTTGGAAGAATGGCGTCAAGGGCATGATCAGCTAGATAGCTTACAGAATAGGGGACGCAATAGTGATGAGTTAGGTAAAAGGGCTAGACAAGCTTTTACAAACTATTATAATGGCGAAGAACAAGTAGAATTTCAAAATAATATGGTTGTGTAAGTACTCTAGCTAATTGTGTGCGACAATTTTGGGAGTAAATAGTTATAGGTACCTAAACTGTTTTGCCTTGCTCTCACATGAGCAAATGTGTGAGCAAGATGAAACTGTTTACGTATTCATGTACATATTTACCTAATTTTTTTTTAAAAGACATAAGCATTTGATTTTCTTACCTTCTTTAGAAATAAATAGTTGATAATGATGACTTACGATTGTATCAGCGGTACTGTCTTCGATCGTAGATAGGGGTGAAGCTAGTATGATGATCCGTGCTTTCTCGTGGTTGGATGTAAAACGCAGCAGATCGAAATACCATAGAGTTGGTTCATATACGGAATCTGCTGATGAACCCGTCTTAAACAATTGCTTCACCTTTCGTAGCTCGACGAAAAACTCCTCCTTCTTTTTGAACGCCAGATCGGCATCACCATGGATTTCCTTCGCTTTTTCAATTAATCCGCTGTAAGCGCCTTTTTTTGGTCGCTATTCATATATTCCTTGCTTAAATTTTCCACAAACAAGGATGCGATTGGTAAATGGAAATGTAAGATTGCTAAAATTCTTTATTTTCGTTCTTGTTAACGTCAATACAATAATTTGAAACAAGTATGCGGTTGTGGTGGTCACAAACTGTCAATGTCAAGTCAAGCAAGTGCCAATGTGTCAATGCCGAACGCCAAGCGCTTCGTTTCGTTGCTTCGTTTTTAAGATAAAAGTTTGTTATTATTTGATGCAAGCCTTAATTTAGAAATGTGTATAAAGGATAATTGTCAATATTATATTGAAAACCAATAACTACAATAATTAAAAACCTTATATAATAATCATAATATTTTAAATACATCATAATATTTTATTGTATAACGTGACGCAATTCACTTTGAAGGAAAAACATAACGCTTAGGAGGGATTAACCAAAGTTATCTAGAACTATCTGTCTTTTATCTCGAGTAAGCTTTCGAAAATTATGATATTGAGACGACAGTAACAGATAGTTAAAACTTAACTGTTTACCTTGGCTAGCTATCTACTTATAACTGATTGTATGAAATTGAGACCGGCCGTAAGTGTGATGCGGATGCTATGAACTAGTCACCTGTACATAATGCTTCCACAGTTGATGAAAAAGTGGACTTCTTTAACAGTAACATATTAGGACTCTATAATAAGCATGCTCCAAGCGATTCGTTCGACTCAAGCGTCCTCCTGTTCCATAGAACACGACTGGGGTAAGAATAACTATGGCAAAATGCGATAGAACGTTTCGTGCTTTTAAGCTGATCTAAAGTAGCAAGCATATAAAGCTGCGAGAAATTGATGAAATCAGATTGTGACAGCTGCTAAACGCCGATATATCCACGAATACATACTTAGTTCATCTTCGGCTGATATATGGAAGTTTCTCAATACGCTTGGATATGGAAAATCGCAACTTGACTATTGCTGTTATCAGCATCACCTTTTCTCCTGACGATTTTATTCGTCATTTTCTGTCTACCCAAATAGTTTCTGATAATTCTAGAGCTAATGCTATCTCATTTATATCTTCCATGCCTTATTGTTCTCATGAAACGAGACGAGGTACGCAAAGCAATTTCTTCTATTAAATTAAAAGCCATTGGTTGTGATATTGTGTTGATGTGAGTAACGTTAAAGTTTTGCACGTGTTGGATACATCATCTTAATACATTGGATCGTCTGCTTAACAACTGCATCAGATATATTTATGGTCTTCGTAAATACGACCATGTATCTTCTTTTCGTACTAAGTGTGCGCAAGCTATCCCTACTTCCTGCGCTTTGAGAATAATTGCCTTCTAAATTGTTATAGTGATAACCCGCATTTAATTATAATAATATTTTGAATTAAAGCATTTTAAATTATTTATAAATAACAATAATCAACTAATTTTAAAATATAAACAAATGTTATAAACAATCAAGTTATAGCGTTATTTCTGTAGTTGAAATAACGCTTATTAATTTTTAACACAATAATAATTGTTGAAGTAATGCGCCGATACGTCGCTTATGCTATGTTGCTGCGCCGATATATCCTTTATTAAACGTCAAATATTTTTGAAAATGAATTAGGTCAGCTTGCCATAAACCATCTATTCCTTTAATAATTGTATGTTGACGAGAAAAATTTCTTCTTGCTGCTTTGTGAAGCTCATTTACAATATCTTGTGTACTCATTTAGTGTAGATTTTGCTGCAATCATGAGGTCGATTTCCTTTTTCGTGTAATACAATGTACTGAAATTGATAGTAGTCAATTTTTCTAAATTGTTAAGGTACTTTTTGATATTATTCTGAATTGTTTCCAAGGTGTTCGGCGAATATGGCGGTACAAGTCAGCTGATTGGGATGAGGTGCGACACTTTTTTGCATCTTATCCTTGGCTTTTTTGCATCGTATATTGAACGCCCGCTTAATGGCATACATAGAACAGAATGACCTCCTTAGTGACCGGCAATATGGCTTTCGCCGAAATCGGTCAGCTGGGGACCTTCTAACGTATGCCACACACGTATGGGGCGAGGCATTCGAGAACAGTGGGGAAGCGCTTGCTGTTTCCCTTGATGTCTCGAAGGCCTTTGACAGAGTTTGGCACACTAGCCCTCTGGGTAAGCTTCCAGCGTACGGCTTATCCCCATGTCTGATTAAATGGATAAAGGACTTTATGAGTGAACGGTCTCTACGTGTCGTCGTCGATGGCTGCTCATCCGATCCTATGGCGACTAATGCCGGTGTTCCTCAGGGGTCCGTTCTCTCCGCAACTCTCTTCCTGCTGCATATTAATGATCTGCTTATGCCCGGTATCTATGGGTATGCAGACGAAAACACAGTTGTGGAGAGATACCAACCAAGTCCTCGGGCCAGTCGGGATCAAATCTAGTCCGAAAGAGTAGCTATGGTAGAGCGTGTGAATCTCACACTACAGGCAGTCTCCGAATGGGGCGATGTCAATCTTGTGAAATTCAACGCCTCCAAAACGCAAGCATGTCTCTTCACTGCAAAAAGGAGCCAGCTCACCTTGGCTCCTTCTTTCCGAAATGTATCACTGGAATATACCGACCGCCTTCAGTTGTTAGGGTTTGAGATATCTTAAAATCTGAACTTCGGGCGGTTCATTGAGTCCAAGGCCAAAGTAGCTGCAAGGAAGCTGGGAGTCCTTGCAAAGGTGCGGCGATACTTCACGCCGGGACAGCTGCTTACTTTATATAAAGCGCAAGTCCGGTCGTGCAGGGAGTATTGCTGCCATATATGGGCTGGTGCTGCAAAATGCCACCTAGCAGCTTTGGACTCAATAGAAAGGCGTGCTAAGAGGCTTATTGGTGACCCGAATTTGGTTAAAACCAATCATACCAGCCTCCAACACAGACGCAAAGCAGCCAGCCTTTCGGTTTTCTACAGAATGCATTTCGGAGAGTGTGCGCAGGAATTGCACAATTCAATTCCTCCCTCTCCCTTCCACCATCGGACAACCAGACGTTCGGCCAGTCTCCACCCTTTCGTTGTTGACTTACCACACATTAGAACGAAACGGTTCGCTACGTCGTTCATCATGCGCACAGCAAAGGAGTGGAATAAGTTGCCAGCATCTGTCTTTGCATCCTATTACAGTGTGGGTGTCTTCAAGGCAAGAGTGAATAGGCTTTTGATAAGTTAGTGCGCTTCACCATCTTAGGCTACATCACCATTTACCATCAGGTGGGATCGTAGACAAGCGCTGGCTTAGTAGAATATAAAAAAAATAGTCTTACAATTTAGGGGTATATAATAGACTGTTGGGAGGTGTTTCACCATTAGTTACAGTGTATTTCCCGCAGTCTACTAGACTTGGAAGTGTTCATCATCATCAAGGCGGCAATTATGTACGTAACACTTAGGCTCCTCACTCATTAAATACAATAGATTAATAATTAATTTGTTATATATGTTACAGTAAAGTTATATGTTTCGCTTTATAAGTTGTCATATGAGTGTTTCTGTACAGTGATGTTTTTTTATAGAAAGAAGTATTTTTCTTGTAATAACTTTGTGTTACATTTTAGGTATTCCAATCCTTTCGAGTCAGAGGCTGAAGTACAGTCGACTTCGCAAAAAAAAAAGCGGCTAAGAAACCAACTAATGTATCAAAGACAAAAACAGCAGCTCCTAAGTCCAAGAAACGAGTTGAACTATTCGGAAGCGACTTGGAATCTGAGGTTGATATATTGCCGTCGCTCAACCCAGCTTCGACCAGCAAGAAACGATAATTAAACGTTTTTGAATAAAACTACTTTAACGGATTATATCGCGTTTAATTAACTTATTTTATTATTCCGACGTTTCGGGTGCTGCAGCACCATGGTAACGGAGGACTGAGGTGATTGTCCCGATGTCAGAGTTAATCCGGTACCTTCAGCTTTTTAATTATTAATTTTGGTCCGATCTACGCAGAATGAACTAACTGTGTCTTGAAGTCTTGCAGTGGTATGCTTGGGTTTAGTTTTAATTTTATTAATTACAGGATCCCAAGCAGGTGGTAGTACCCAGCCTCCCTCTCTATTGAAATTAGGATGTTTTTTAATTTCAATAGCCTCACGTATCATCCTTGGCAGGAATCGATGTCCTTACGCGAGAATTTGTGGTTTATCAAATCTAATGTAATGGCGGGGGCTGTCTAGGATATGATCACAAACTGCAGACTTCCCGGAACGTTGGTGCTACACGTCAACATTCGTTCTCGCGCTGCTGTGTATGTCGGTTCTGTGTTAACATCTTTTATATGTGTGGTAACTACCCCCTAAATAAAATATTAATACGAAAACATAATGACTAAATGTGATATCTGCATCAAAGTCATAACCACCAAGATGCCTGGACTGGAATGCAGGTATCCTGTGGCAAGGTGGTTCATGCTAGTAAAGCTTGCTCTGGTCTCAACGTGAAGCAATTATCCGCGCTTCGTAATGAGGACAGAGTAGACTGGACATGTGACGAGTGCCATCAGAATACACCCAATAGAAAGTCATCCTTCATAATACCGGAAAAAGATGATGAAGAAGATGATGTCTGACAAAAACTCAGGCAACTGTATGATAGACACAGAGAAGTTTTTAAAGGAAAAAGTTTAAAAAGAAGAACTACAACCAATCGAAACATCTGTGAGCTTCTGTTGCACAAAATTGACGATCTTTTCAAAACTGTGGAGCTCAAAACAAACATATCCAGGAATTAGAAAAGTACAACCATCTACATAACGAAAAACTCGTCTTGAGCTAGAAATAAGTTCACTGAAACAATATCTACGTAATATTGAACAACAGCGTTTAGATAAAGTGATAGAAGTGATAGGAATCCCTAAAGCTAAAGACGAAAATCTGGAAAACATATCTCTCAAACTAGCTGAGACACTCAACATGGACAGGACGCAGGTAATAGACGCGTGTAATACGTGTTGAAAGTCGAAATAATTAAGACGGAAACATCCAGGTGCAGCTCAAGCATGTAGAACACGCAAGTTTATGGGTGCGAGCCTCCAAAAAGGAAGAACTAGTGGTAGAACAAATCGTTTCTGAGGCCACCGTGGAAGTTGCTAAGATGAAAGTGACCATGTGACACGCCGTGACTAAAGCCAATAAGTCATTATTATGGCTAGCATAACAAAAATTAAGACCGACCTACAAATATGTCTGGTTCTAGGATGGAAAGGTGCTACTGCGTAAAGACGACAAAGCCAAGCCTGAAGTCGCCCGAAGCGAAGCTGACATTGAGAAGCTCTCAGCACAAACAAAAATAATCGGCCAAAGTTTTAATCGGTAATAGATTTCAAAATTAGTCACCCAGGTTCTCTTTTCCGATCATCAAGAAATATTAAATTGTGCCGATATTAACCACTTTTGCAGGCATATACCCCTCATTTATAAAATCCATCTTAATATTGTTCATATAAACGTAAGATCGTTGATTAAAAATTTTTACTATGTAACACAGTTAATTAACTCTTCTAACATGGTTATTGATATTTTAATCTTAAGTGAAGTAAACATAAATAACAATATAGTTTCTATGTATAATATCAATGGCTATAGAATGCACAGTATGCTGCGTAAAAATAGAAAAGGCGGTGGTATAATTCTATATGCCAGAAATGTCCACTCATTCGCGCCAGTAAGTCACTCGTTAATATACTGTGAGACTATTATTGGTAAGATCTCTACGCCTTACAAATACTCCGCTTACATCTGTGCTGTTTATAGACCACCAAGTGAGAGTAAGTACCTATTTGCAATGGAAATAAGTAGCCTACTATCAAATTCTATGTTTGAACTATGTGACATTTATCTCTTAGGCGACGTCTTAGAAGACTTAAAAACATGCGACAACATACGAGACTACTACATTAGTAGTATGTCCGAGTGCGGTCTAACAAGCGCGATATCCGATTACACAAGAATTGAAATACGCGGTAATAACACAACTCCCAGCTGCATAGATCACATTACTCGTTCGCACTCGTTAAACCTTTACTCGGCCGCACTCGGAACTGTAATGGCTGACCATCGCATGATTATACTCTCGTGCGTAGGATTCGACCAAACACAAATACAGAATGATACAAAAATAATCCAACAAATTGATAATTATAAAATTAAAAATTTACTTAATAATCTAGATTGGAGCGAAGTCAAAGATATAGTGTCCAAATAAAATTTACGATTGCATCAAAAATAAATTAAATGATTGTTACAGTGATTCAAAATATACCAGAAAAATAAATAAAATTAGTAACAGAAATAAATATCCTTGGATAAATAGTAAAATTGATAACATGTGTTACAAGGACAAATTATTCATGATTCTACAGACAAATTGCTAAAATTAGAGTATAATAAATTAAGAAATAAGACAGGTAAAATAATAGAAAAAGTAAAAATAAATATTATACGGAACAAATAAATAGTACTAAAATGAATCTTAGAAATCTATGGCAAATTTTGAATACACTATCTGGTCGAAACAAAAACTCAGATGATGAGGCAATATTAAAATCATTTAATAAGAACAAAATTGACATAAAATCAATAGCTAATAACCTTGCAACAGAATTTAGAAATTGTGTAAAAAAATCTTATCAAAATGTAACCAACGGCTTCTAGATGAATCAGAATATATGTTCCCCGAAAATAAATCTATGTATTTCAAAAGAGCCTCAACCAAAAGTGTGATGAAGATTGTAAAAAACCTTAAAACCAATAAAGCTCCTAGTATGGATAGTATCCGATGTGTCGACATACAATCTATGTGTGAAAAGATGATAGGAGTTATTGTCAAATTAATAAATAATAGTATATACATCAAGCAAAGTACCCAGCTGAATTAAAAATAGGTATTGTGAGACCGATTTATAAAAAAGGCTGTCACAGTGATTTTGCCAATTACAGACCAATTACTATTCTACCAGTCATTGACAAGATAGTAGAAAAAATACGTCTGTAATCAGATACAAGACTTTTACATTAAAAATGACATCCTATCAAACTCACAATATGGTTTCCAACCTAACAAATCTACCTCTAAGCTGCTATCAAAATTTACAAATGATGTAAACAAATTTCTATATGACAGAAATCACGTAATCCTGCTATTTATAGATTTCAGCAAAGCGTTTGATACGCTTCAATACGATACGCTCTTGACAAAACTAGAGAATACCGGTGTACGTGGCCCGATTTTAGAGTGGTGCAAAGACTACCTAAATAATCGTAAATATAAAGTTAAAATCTGTGATGAAGTTAGTGATGCTATCGATGTTACTGAAGGAACAGCTCAAGGTTCGGTGCTTGAACCCTTGCACTATTTAGCATATGTTAACGATATGGAACATGTTGTCAACCATTGTTCAGTTTATCAATACGCGGATGACACGTGCCTTTTGGCTACCAGCAAGGATCTAAAAGAAGCAGCGCAATGACTGCAGCAAGATTTTACGCAAATATCCAAATGGTCACATGATGTGGGACTTGGCTTGAATGCAAATAAAACCAAAATCATTTACGTTCACTCAAACTATTTAAAACACAACACGTATTTTAAGGTGGTTGCTCACAGTCACAGATGTCTGCACCAATCAACTTCATCTAACGCTTGTAAATGTGAGGCAATCGAACAAGTAACGTATCATACTTACTTAGGATTAATTGTAGATAATAGATTTAGCTGGAGATTTCACATAGATTCTGTATGTGACAAATTACGAGCTATACTGGCTAAATTCTACTTTTTAAAACCTAAAGTACCATATAATATCCTACTCAATATATATAAAACCTTAGCTGAGTCAATTATATCATACGGAATTTCAAGTTATGGACGAACCTTTAAGTCATATACCGAAAAAATATATAAATTACAACTAAGATTACTTAAACCTATTATACCCCAAAAAATAAAACAACAACATAAAGATAACTTATAAGACATTTTCAAATACTGCAATATATTACCCATGCAGATGAAATTTCACATGACCCTCTTAATTGAACAATTCAATAATAAAAGCATCCAAGTGCCCATATCCCATAAAGTAATTACAAGAAATATTACCAAACAAAAATTAAATGTGCCTAGGATCTCAAATTACTATGGTAGGCGAACAATAGAATTTTTAATTCCAACTCTTTTAAATAACATCACGCAAAACATTCAAAAAGAATTAAACACAAAAAACTATAAACAAAAACTCAAAAAATACTATTACGATAATATAAAGAACTTCGTCTTATAAAATCAATCAGAATCATAGTTATTATTTAGTTTTATAATAGTGAAACAGCCTGTATATAATTAGTAGTTTGCGCTGTCTAGTAGAACAGGTTCCTCAACAAAAGCAATGAGCGCTCACGTCGGTGGCGCTCATTTCCGGAACGTCCTATGTGAGAATTGCAAATGGTGCCTGCTTACACAATAAAGGAGGTATATTTAAATGTGTATTTTTGATTACATTTAACAAACTATCTAATAATTTAATGTTAAGCAGTGCGTTAGTTGCGAATGTGAGTACCAATACAAACCATTTTTGGTTTAATGGTACAAATAAAAAAAATATGTATTAACATTTTTGATCAATAAATTGAAAAAAAACCTCAGCTATGTGTTCTTTTACGCGGGTTTTGATAGATCGTTTTGTTTGCCCTATGTAGAGAGACCACATTCACAGTCAAGCTTGCACTCCTGCATTTTGTAGAGAATATTGCACTTGACGGATGGTAAGAACTGACTAATCTTCTTCGGCGGCTTGAAGAATGTTCTAATAGAAGCTCGCTTCAAGATGTAGCCAATCTTGTCTGTGACACCTCTGACATATGGTAGTACAACAGGCACGCTCGACTGTAGCCGGCTTCACTCGGTCACTGTGACGTAGGCGCGGGAAGCGTTGTCGTGCAGAACCTGCTTGACGTGCTGAAGCTCGGCGGCCAGGTGTTTGCTGTCACAGATCCCTCGTGCTCTCTGTAACAAAGATTTGCCCACAGTAGCTGTGAAGGATGGTGGTGGGATTCACCATTTAAATATCGGTTTGTATGGGTGTTTTTCTATACACAGTGTGACCTGGTGTTGTTAAATTTCGAATGACTAACATCTAGGAAAGCTAAAAATTATTGCCTCTAACTCCATAGTAAATTGAATTTTAGAGTTTATGGTATTAAGATGTTCTAAAATGCAGTTACTTTGTCTGATGAAATTGTGAAAGTATCGTCTACGTACCGCTTGTAGAACCTTGGAGTTACTGGTGCAGTAAGCAGGGCTTTCTCCTCAAAGTCCTCCATGAAAATATCGGCTACAATGGAGATACCAGGTGAACCCATTGCAACACCATCTACTTGCTTGTAAAACTCTTCCTTCCACAATAGATAGCCAGATGTAAGCAATGTCGTAATACTGCATATTCTGCTGGCATGTTGTTTTCCTCTAGTTTCTAGTTACAATTGAGATGCAGTCTTCAACAGGTAGGCATGTAAATAGAGACTGAACATCAAAACTGACCATAGTTTCATTGTCAGTAAGACATGGTCTTTTATCTCACTATCAAAATGGTATGAATCCTTAGTGTGTGCTCTTGTGTGTCCTCTGAGTGGTGATAGTGTTTTGCTAAGAATTGAGCCAATCTGTAAGTTGGCGAATCGATCTGACTCACTATTGGACGTAATGGAGCGTTCGGTTTGTGTATTTTGGTAACCCATACAACTTCGGTGGTTTGGCACACGCAGGTATTATCGAATTAACGTCTAGATTCAATTTCTCGGAGTATTTCTTAATTAGATCGCTAGTTGTTTTAAGCGTATTAGTTATAGGGTCTGTTTTGACCTTTACGTACGTACTTTCATCCGATAAAAGTTGTTGTATTTTAAAATTGTAGTCCGACGTATCCATTATAATCGTAGCATTACCTTTATCTGCGCGGAGAATCGTTAGATCTGGTCTGTTGCGTAAGGTTTTCAATGCATTAAATACATCTTTGGGAAGATTTAATTATGGCAATGAGCTTCGAAATAACAAAGACGAAATGACTCTTGACGTATGGCCACTAAATCTTCCTTACCAATATTATTTTTAAACAGACAGTCCTCAACACTACAGATAATGTTTTCATACGGGATTTTTCGCGGTGTTATTGCGAAATTCATACCTTTGGCCAAAACTTTTATTGTGGCGTCATCCAGAGATTGTTTTGACAGGTTATAGACCGCGCGTTGTTTATTACTCGCGTCTGTTGTCAATGGTTGCGTTCCGTTCTTACGTTGACGTTGGTGTTGGACATTTGATTTAGTTGTTAGTTTTTGGTATTTATCTATATGTTTATTTTTGCATTCATTGTATTTAGTTGTCTCCCGTTTATCTAAAGTTTCCATGCAATTCTTATAATCAAATGTCGATAAAACTGTCTTTAGATCACTGGACGATTGGTCTATGGTTTTGTTTATGAAACATAGATCGATACGTTTTTGCTGAATCACCGTTATTAACAACTTTTTTGCTTGCCTGATTTAAGATGTCTTTTTTAGTTGATATCTTGACACACGTAAGAATGAGATTATGGTCTCTGCATCTCTTCAAGAAATTTAATGATGTTACGTATCTTGCGCGCTTGGTCTTGAGATCTTCTAGTCGGCGTATTTAATTTGCTATTTCCAGTCCGTACTGGTTTACATAATGATTTCTTATATTTACGCGAACACTACACATTGAATAAAACTACTTTTACGGATTATATCGCGTTTAATTAACTTATTTTTATTAATTTCCGACGTTTCGGGTGCTTTACAGCACCCATGGTCACAAGGGACTGAGGTGATTGACGTCCCGATGTCAGAGTTAATCCGGAGTACCTTCAGCTTTTTTAATTATTAATTTTGGTCCGATCTACGTAGAATGAACTAACTGTGTCTTGAAGTCTTGCAGTGGTATGCTTGGGTTTTGTTTTTAATTTTATTAATTACAGGATCCCAAGCAGGTGGTATTATCCAGCCTCCCTCTCTATTGAAATTAGGATGTTTTTTAATTTCAATAGCCTCATGTATCATCCTTGGCAGGAATCGATGTTCTTTCGCGAGAATTTGTGGTTTATCAAATCTAATGTAATGAATATATATATTGAATCTAGACGTTAATTCGATAATACCTGTGTGCCAAACCACCGAAGTTGTATGGGTTACCAAAATACACAAACCGAACGCTCCATTACGTCCAATAGTGAGTCAGATCGATTCGCCAACACAGATTGGCTCAATTCTTAGCAAAAATACTATCACCACTCATAGGACACACAATAGCACACACTAAGGATTCATACCATTTTGATAGTGAGATAAAGACCTATGTCTTACTGACAATGAAACTATGGTCAGTTTTGATGTTCAGTCTCTATTTACATGCCTACCTGTTGAAGACTGCATCTCAATTGTAACTAGGAAACTAGAGGAAAACAACATGCCAGCAGAATATGCAGTATTACTTAGACATTGCCTTACATCTGGCTATCTATTGTGGAAGGAAGAGTTTTACAAGCAAGTAGATGGTGTTGCAATGGGTTCACCGGTATATCCCATTGTCGCTGATATTTTCATGGA
>JAGSMP010001415.1:0-51482 GCA_029286625.1 Parnassius orleans | reverse complement strand
CATCTCAATTGTAACTAGGAAACTAGAGGAAAACAACATGCCAGCAGAATATGCAGTATTACTTAGACATTGCCTTACATCTGGCTATCTATTGTGGAAGGAAGAGTTTTACAAGCAAGTAGATGGTGTTGCAATGGGTTCACCGGTATATCCCATTGTCGCTGATATTTTCATGGAGGACTTTGAGGAGACAGGGAATTGCAGATGCGTTGCCGGCCTTTTAAAAAGGAGGAGGCTCTTTTCTTGAAGGTCCCTAAGTCGTATCGGTCCGGAAAATCGCTGGTGGTAATCGATTACAAGGAAGTTGTGCGAGCTTCTTCTAAATCACACAGTGGTGGACCTCCAATCATCCAGATGGATGGATGGTATCGCGAGTTTTGTCGCATGTGCGATGCTAAATTGAGCGGCTGGAATTGGTCGAACAATTCCTCAGGCACTCCCGCCGATAAATATAAAGAAAGCAACACCGCCGCAGTGCCAGTAAGTCCAGCCGATCGGAAAGAACTCGGTCGTCGACGATTCGAGCCGCTCTGCGCTGGATGCGGTCAAGTGGAATCAGCTGGCACTGGAAAGAGATGGAACTGTGGGGCCAACCTGCGCCTTTAAAGTTGCAGTGGTGTGCCGAACCACTGTCCTCTGCTAGTACGCCAAGGTTTTAGAGGCCAATTTAGCTTCTCTTCCAAGTGAAGAAACTGCACATCACTCGATATGTCGACACCGAGGATTCCGATACTGGCCGAGGCAAATACTAGTCATGTTTTTATTATCTTTATTGTTTTCTTTATAAGTATACTACTTACTAGTTGACTTCGATCACTGATCATAAAATGTTATTTTAATTTTAGGTCTTTACCTATGAAATTGCCGTTTTTTATGAAATAAGTTAATGTAATTTTATTCTATATGTTTTATTTCTATTAATCAAGTTAGTCACCATGCAATTGATGCATCTTTGCCAGTGCAGTGGCAGTTTATTGATGCCGTTCTTGTAGAAATCAGCTGGAAGGGAGACAACAAATTCTTCAAAGGCATTTTGTACTGCCTCTAAGGCTTAAAAGGCTCTTTGTACTCGCCAAAAATTATCTAAATTCTGGGCAAAGAAGAATTCTGTAGGCGCAAGGTCTATAAAGTACGGCCAATGACGAAGAGCTTCCTACCCCAGCTCTTGGAGACTGTTGTGCAGTTTGAGGTCACGCGTTGTCGCAGGGGACTAGCGATTGACCGAAGCTGGTTGAGACGTGCAGCTTCTCTATCATTGTGTTCAGTTCTTCACAGTACAGTCCTACAGTCAAAATTTTACATTTGAATGTCGGCTTTGTAATCAAAATTTGTCATAAATGAAGACAACTGCAGTGACAGCTACCTAAATATTAATATGTGTGCTGTCGCAGGTACTATTGCAATAGGTGGGGGGCATTCACTGCTGGATGAACTTATGGCAGCAATTAACCTCCCGTTGTTATCTAAATTGACGTATTTAGATAACCATGAAGTTATGAGTAGGAAATGGGAAGATGTTTTAGTCGATTCCATGAATTACGCTGCAAAAAGAGAAAAACAATTCGCAATTTCTAATGGCAGGGTGAACAAAGATGGAATCCCCATAATAGATATTATTGCTGATGGATACTAGTCCAAGCGTAGTTACAAAAAGAATTATTAAGCTCTTTCGGGCACAGCAGCCATAACTGGCAAATATACTGAAGAAATTTTATTCTTAGGCATTAAAAATAAATACTGCTTTATCTGTGCCCGTGCAGAAAACAAAAGTGTTGATCTGCCAGAACATAAATGTTTAAAAAATTACAATGGTCCTTTCACAAACATGGAAAGTGAAATAATTGTAGGAGGATTCAAAGCATCTATAAGAATGCATAATTTAATTTACGGAAAACTCATATCCGATGGTGATGCTAGTACCTACTCCAAAATATTACAGGCACGCCCATATTATGACATTAACGTTGAAAAAATAGAGTGCCGGTACCACTAAGGAATCAAAAGGTACTAAGGAATCTCTGCAATAAATCACAAGCACTTGCCACACACTAAATATAACATAAAATGAAATAATACGGCAGAAACAGACCCTACCATGAAGTTTTATTATAGGCCCTTTGGGGACAAAATATATTGAAAATTCAAAATATTTATGGACATGCTCGCAATTTTTTTATGACGTTGGCAGCAACGTGTCTGAAAGATACAATAGCGTGGTGGCTAAGTTAGTTGGTGGCAAACAATATTTTTTCTTTACAATATTCTTATCAAACTAGATGTCACTGCCACTGTTGTAGCTTGTAATGAAAAGAAAACAATTTCTCGTCTATATAAATTTATTAATGAAGGAGACAGTCCTAAAGGCAAAATAAAACGCCTAGAAAACCAAATAATAAATAAAAATGTGAAAAATAAGCAGGAAACTAAAAAAAACAACCTTGTTTTTAGAAAAACCAACCAACTCGGAACCAAATTCGGTTACTTTAGGCTCATTAAAAATGTAATATAAAATGTATAAAAAAATGATTTTTTTATATCGACCATAGGATAATTTGAAGAGAATCGCATAAAAAAATTGAAATGGAATAGTTTTCAACTCATTCCTGATTCCTCCTGGACTATTTTAGGTTCGGGTGATTAGTAATGAAATAATTTGCTATTCATTGTAATAATCTATACTTATAATAATATAAAGAGAGAAATTTTATGAGTTTGTGTATATATAGAATCATCTCGGAACCACGGCACCTACATTATTCGAGAGATGGTCATAGGCTAAATGTTATGTGTGGATATATGTACTATATTATAGCTAAAAGTTATGGTAATAATCGTCAACGAAGTAAAGTTAATTATACCTCCCTAAAATTTAAGATAGATAATTGTTATCGCATTAATTGTAAAATAAATAAATAATTACTAAATAAACGTTAGGTTTCAGTACTCTGTGATCTACGAGATCGCTTGATTCTCGGTCTGATGCTCTTTGGTCGGTGGCTTGTATTAAGTTTTGAGCGAACACGAATAAATACTTAATTTTACTGTTTATTTATTTATTGCATAGTGTTCTGAATTTTACTGTGTGTAACTGATTAAATATTTTGAATAATATTTTATAAAATATTAAATATTACTAATAATAATGTCCTCCAGACCGTATTTCAGTCACGGCGGAGTCTCCACGGAGACAAGACATCTGCGCAGGGCAGGATTATGTTGCCTAAGTGTATGCGCAAACACAGGTGTACTCTCTATTCCTCACTCTCATAGTCCTATGGGATGGTAAACCGAACACGACTGGAGATCAGGAGCAGGACCAACGGCATTACGTGCTTTCCGAGGCACGGGGTGAAACCAACAACTTCCTGACTCTGGGCTGCTACTTGTCAGAAAACTCAATAACTGATTTGACTCGACCTGGGATTCGAACCGACTTTAGACTGCCTCTTTAGTCTAGTGGTCCTAAACGCGACTAATGAATATTTACCAACTAAATGAAATGCTTTTGTATCTCATATCCATGTGCTCGAAGATAATATAGGTTTTTAGAGTACTAACTTGTTCCATGACTATCTCAAGTGACTGACACACAGCGCTTTTGCCTTATAATGCTAGTTAAAATTGGTCGAGGTGATTATCACAATTATTTTGAATAATAAGAAGAAAAGCCTATTCATGAAATACTTCTACATTCCCAATTGTGCAAACATTCAATCGTAGGTAACGGTTATAAAAATCATGTCAATAGTTTGATCCGGGTCGTTTAAAATATGTGATTGTAATCATCAATACTTTTATGCGGTCAAATGATCAACACATTCACGATTGACACATGCCTACTCCGCGTATCGTTGCGCAGTAGCATACCGCGGTTGTATGAAATAAAGCTTTGACTCTGTTCAGTTCCTTTACTAATGTGATAGCACTTAGCATACTAAGCAGTAAATGTAATTTACCCTGTGAACGATATATAACTGAGAAAAAGATTAATGAAGGAATACTTACTCATTATTGTTTATTTCCATCAGGTTGCATATTAGAAATTTCCATTAGAGGCTGTGCATCACCTTGGTTATCTTTATCCTAAAAAGATTATTTATTTATACATTAAAAATATAAATACATAATTTGTCCAGTGGGTGTCGTAGAGGCGACTATGAAAAACCCCTTAAATATCCCATAGTTTCCAATAGATGGTGAAATAATCACCTCGTTTACGACAGACGTAAAATATCTAGACCAGCGACGGGGATCAGCGTTAAGACGTTCAGCGTTCAGCGTTTAGGTAATGCGATCGCCAATCTGCCTGCTAAGCGTGGCGATTAAGACAAATCCCCCCAATGGGAAAGGCCATGCCCATGGACTTAAACCATTCCCTGTCCCGTGACCCACATATAGGTCATAGCTATTTTCTCACTATTGTGTCTGCAAATCGAACAGTGAAAGTGTTAACTAATGAAGAAAAAGAAGGAAAATAAGTAATATGATTAATCTAGACATGTCAGTATAGCCAGATAATGTATGTATGTATGTATCATGGGTCTTTGGGAGAAAGTGAACATGTACGAGTATGTAATATATAATATACTTAAACATCAATCGATAAATTATGATATTTACGTAAGATATACATATCATTATTACTATTAGCTCACATAATATGTCTTGATAGTTATCGTAATAGATATTTACTGATATATACGTTGATTTAAAAAAAGGCTGATGAACAATCTCAGTAAACCCGATAGTAAGTGGATGCTGTGGCCTATAGATATTCTACATATATCCTCGATTGAGAATCAAAATACAGCAGCGAATGCCTAAAAAGAACTCTGTTTTTTACAAAAATAAAATCCATCCACGATTTTTGTCATCACTGTTTGTGAATGCACGAAAAATATTACATACCTGTCGTTACATATTTATGATTATAGATAATCTTTAAACCTTTTAAACCGTTTCAAACCTTTGATATAGAGAAAAATAGTCGAGAGCGTTTCTCCGTACGCTGTAAATTTAAAGAAATACATTCTGAACATATTTCATCGTATGTCGTAGAAAAGTTCTTTCTTATTTTCTTTAATAATATTTATTTTATGGTTATAGCTTTAATCTAATCGTATTAATTCTTTGGAAAAAATATTTTAATCAATGTATATGTTTTGTACTAAAGGAAACTGAGTTCCGAGCGCTGGAGATGAGTTGCGAGCCATAATCCATAAGTATAGACAAAATGTATGCAGTCGTGTGTTGTAATAATCCTTATTTAAATGGTACTGTATTCAAGACTATCAATGGACACGAGAAAGCTTAACAGTGCTAATTTTAAGTGCCAGTAATAATTTTGCCTTCAATTAATCACCGCTTTGTTTGATACTTTTGTTGTATCAAATGGAGAAATACTTTTAGTATGAATTTTAAATAAGAGTTGTTTAAATGGTTGCTCAGCAAGTATATCAACATATTATCGATTTTCTTGGCACACAATATTTGGTCTTAGAGTTTTAAAACCTAAATACTATTTTGTTTGACGACACATGTGAATCAAAACTATTTTGGGCTTGTGTTTAATAAACATTTTATGTCAATTGACATTTTAGTTTCTGAACAAATCGGCGTGTAGTAGTGGCGTTAGATTTACTATCTTATATCATCGCTTGGGGTCACAAGAGGCCACAGAGGAAATAAAACTGAAAATGTGCATATTCTAAAAAAAAACATGACAAATGCAACTGACTGCAAAATACAAGGTTGGCAAATATCCCCACTATAAGGAAAGCTATGGGGAGGTCTATGTTTAGCAGTGGCCTTTATATAATACAAAGAAATAAGAAAGAATAACCTATTAATTTAGATCTAAAAATCTATCAGAAGAAATAAAATACAGTTTCACTCGGTAATTGTCAATAGTTTCATTGATATTCATACTAATATATTTCTGCATAAAACGATTATAGAAATTATTTCAGCCTATAATTTAATGGGCTGTAGGTGGTTTATTTGCATTTTATAAATTTTGTAGAAATTTTCATAAAGCAAGAAACAGAGCCATATTTTATATTGATTCATTCGAGCAAGTGTTTAATAACGGAGTCAGATATTATAAAGGAATTTAGTAATTTTAAATTTTTATTACTATATATTTGTAATTACAGTTATTACGTAAACCATGCTGCAGCTATATTGGTATATAAATTCAAAGGACTAAGAATACCAGCGTAAAATAGCAGCAATGTGCTTTCGTATGGTGAGTGTAAATTTTTATAAATTCTCTAGTTCGACATCTATTTTGATTCTTTATTGAGGATAGATGTAGATGTCTTCACAACAACTTCGACTGATGGACTGTCGTTTGTCATATCATACGTAAAATGTTTTATAATAATTCAAACTAAATTTTATCTCAAGTAATAATTTTTATAAACTTACCATTCTTAATCAACAACGATGTTTAACATCTCTTTATCTCAGTTTCTCCATTGTTTACAAGAGTTACCAATTCGACATAGATTTCCTAAAATCGTTTTAATAAAATTTGTGTCGTGTTTCACTCCTCTATAGATAAATGACACGAACGAAAAATCTTCGAAGCAGAAAACTAATTTCCATCTCTAAAATTTTATCCTGAAACCAAAATAAACACACTGAAAGCGAACGTTGCCTTTAGTTCGTTTGGTGGGCTGTAATTAAATTTCTCTTGTGCAGTTGTTTGATTTCTGTTAGCGATCTGTTTATTGTATGTAAATTTCATATTATCAATTTAATATTATCTGTGAATATGTAGTGTGCAAGAATTTTCCACCTAAAATTGTCATTTCTAAGTTTTTGGAGATAATGATAACACGTTAATTGTATCATGGTACTTGGTGATTCGATGCCAAGATTTGAATACCAGCCAGAGTTAACAATTTATTTTGCTAAGCGTTAATATGAACAAGAATAAACTTGAACTTGTGAGAGCCTTCTCGCTTGAACGTATTCATGCGTAAGTATAATCTGCGCAGTTGACAACTTCCCACAGTACTCGAGACATGTCGTTGGATTCGAAATCGGTCAAGAGAAAATAATGAAAACAATACTTTCCTAAAAGAAATGTTATAATGATGATGGTTTTATTATACATACGACTTTATACAAATATAAGGTTTCAACAGCAATGCCAAATAGGTACATTACTTTCTTTCGATTTGCAAACGATATAATAATATTCAGACAGAATTGCTGTAGGATCTTAGCTAGTACTGTGCTCAATTACTTCAGTGTAGTACCTTCCAGTTGATATATTTAAGGATAAATATAGACAAGACGATAATTATGTCTCATTACCTAGACTAATCGTGATTGGTAACACAATACAATCAAGTAGTTCCAACATCCAACAAGAGGTCAACCGACGAATCTAACTCAGCTGGACCGCGTTTGAGACATTGCAAATGTACCTCACATTTGCTGTACATTTAAAACAAAACTAATCTTTCATAGCTGGGCGTATAAGGTCAAAGCCATTCGAGCTGGAACAATATACTCGGTCATGCAACTCGAAGATAACCAATTTGGAATAAAAGTATTGAGTATGCTCCACTGACAAAAGTGCATTAGAATGATCACCCACTAGAAAAAAAGTCTAATGATCTAATAAATCACACTGGGAGTCAAAGAGTTATGTAGTGGGTTGTAATGGTGATATGCATTAATATGTTAGGGATATTAAAGCTTTTCCAAATGTCTATTTTTGCAGCCTCTGTTCGTCGGCAGCCTCGTCTGTCGGCTCACTGAATAAAATCTAAATGATGATAGTGCGCAGTGTAATCACTGCGAAGATCCTCTCTATTCTTAGCTATTGCCTTTCCAGCTTGATGAATACGAATAAATCTTTCAAAGTTGCTTGACTTTGTCATGA
The DNA here is from genome assembly GCA_029286625.1 of Parnassius orleans. Classification (NCBI taxonomy): domain Eukaryota; kingdom Metazoa; phylum Arthropoda; class Insecta; order Lepidoptera; family Papilionidae; genus Parnassius; species Parnassius orleans. The sequence goes on along the minus strand of JAGSMP010001415.1, from coordinate 43,582 downwards.
AAGCTCTTTATCTAGCTATGTATTATTACGATGATAAAAGAATAAACAAGTAACTGAGTGAATAGAATACACAAGTAGATGGTAAACATATTGGGATTGGGTATAACAGAAAATAAAAACTATTTTAATATAGTTTGAAGTTGCTTTAAGTTGGTGGTTTGATGTTGGTTGGTATATACTACCCGCTTATTATATATATATCTAGTGAACTGTTAGTTCCTCTGTAACTTCAATCATTACAAAAAATGTTGCAAAAAATTAAATTCAAAGCTAAGCATTACCAAGTCTAAATGCCGTGTAGTGGCGGCGTAAGAGATTCCACTATAAGGGATAGTGGATTACTATGTTGGTGTCGTAAGAGGCGATAGAGGGATACTGAAACATTAGCTGCCTCTTCTTGATAACAATTCAATAATATTAGAAATACAAACTATGAAGCTATCTACGACGGAAGCCTATGTTCACTAGCAGATTTTAGATCGGCTGTTATAGATTAGTTGTAAATTAATGAATGAATAAAAAAGACTAATAGTTATACGTTCACATAAGAAATATCCCATTCATAAAGGGTTTGACTGCAGCAAAAATTGCAGCCATAATCACGAAATAAAATAGACAGAGTTGAATAACAAAGCAGACAAACAAAGCTACTGTAAAAGCTAATCACCAAACATAAAGCTTCGCTGTCGCTCCATGATAAATTACACAAAACCACCCCTTGCATATCGATTGTCAATTACACCTACTCGTAACATATTTCTTGTTATCTTTTCTGTATGTTTTTATTGTTTATTTTGTAAGCATTGATGGAAGTTTAATAGAATATTTAGTTGAAAAGTACTTAATTAATATGTTTGTTCTTTTTAACAATATAAAAACAATGTCTTTAGGTAGTTAGTTTTTCCTATGTGCTAACTTTTATTATTCTCTTGAATATTGTCAAAGATTGCATTACCTTTAACCTAATCATTATATGCCTAATTAGGGTAGGACCACGCTCTCACATAATAGCAACTGTGTTTGTAGGGTGAGTGTAGAGAACTGGAAACCCTTTTTACTGGAAACGAGGCATTCCATATTAGTACTCAGGGGTGACAACGCATCTGCATTTTTATTCTTAATCGAGGATAAATGTAGATGTTTATGGACTACAGCATGCACTTACTGGACTGTGTGTTCGTTGGTCATCTTTATTCTAAAAAAAAACCTGTACACTTTCTATATAGTTTACCCATATAATATTTTAATATACGTAACCGTAGTCAAATGCTTAGTCATTGAGCTTTGTCACTGCCCTACCAAGTCGTCACGTCACTTATCCCTCTCTTTGTCAAAAATGCAAAAGGTACACGTAATATGTAAAGTGTACATATGTTCTACATTATAATAATGCTTTTCATTACAATACAATATTTATATACAAGTCACCTATTTGACTTAAATACCATGCATGAAAATTAAAGACAATGTTATAACCATATTGCGTCGTTTATTAGAGGACATAAACGTGTTATATAATAAAAGTGTACTATTTCTATTTAGCAAAAATATTTTTGCCAATATCTGTGCATACTACTCCACCCACAAGCCTCCATCTCTTATAACCGTTAACAGCTTTTTATATACCGAGAAAGACTTGGCATTATTCCTTTTAAACTTTTTTGTTTCGGAGTTTTTTTCTTACATTTTATGTTTACATGCTGCAGGAGAAACAGTTGTAGCACTTATGGTTAGTACAAGTAGAGGCACATTCGTACGTAAGTTACTCATTATAGGGCGCACAGAAAAGCAGTGTCGCGGACCACGAATTATGCTGAGTGTAGTCTTTCAATATCAAACTCGCACACATAACAGCTTACAATTTCATTGCTTTGGTCAGGCAGCTTGTAGTCATAACTTGTATATCTTATTATTTTTGTACCATGTGTTGATATTTGTTTTAATAAATAAAATTTCTTTCGTTATTTTTTTAAATAAATAGGTATAAAATAACAGACATAAAGCTAAATTTAGTAAATAAACTAAATAGCAGTTAAGTGTTAAATAAAGCTTGTAATTGCTCTCAATCTGTGATCTTCCGCGCTATAAACGCAGAAGTTGGTGACAAATACATAAATATGAAACAATTATTTGTCACCGTGTCTCAGTTAACACAGGCACCCGAACATGAAGTATGTTCCACGTTACAACTTGACGTGTATGTAATTACTTAGCGGGGTATCGCACAGTCATGCCCTGTCATTTCCGCTAACGCCAGCTTGGGCATGGTAGGTAAAGGGTGAGGAGATCGTTTAAATTCAAACGTTTTGATTTCGGGATTGGATTTGATGTTTCTATTTTGCAGAATTGTTAACTTTTTTTGTTTTGTATTTAGTTGCAAACCTCGAACGCAAAACTGAAAGTTTGGGCTTTGTTGTCGACTTGAAAAGGTCACGCTACCCGCTCTCATTATATCCTGTTTTTTTTATAGAATAAGGGTAACAAACGAGCACATAGTCCACCTAATGATGAGTGGACATTTTTCTTCAATTAAAAATCAAAATGCAGATGCGTTATCATCCCTGAGGCCTAAGATGGAATACCTCATCTCCAGTAAAAAGTGTCGTTTGTTCTCTACACTCACCGTACAAAACATAGCAGCATTAAGCCGCTATTTTACGCTGGTACTCTGTGAGAGCGTGGTCCTTCCCCGGTCGAGCCAACCCGTTGGTGCTACAACTATAATATAGCTGCAGCGTTGCTATACCCGATTTATTGACATTTATTTAAGGTTTATTTAGTTTTTCGTATATAGTCAATCAAATTAATCTCTTTAAAATGTTAATAATACCTTCGAAAATTAAAACTCTAATAAAAAGTATACACTGACTTCAAAGACCTATAAAAAATAAAAATAATTTCCACTCATCTAATAGCTTGTGAATTCGGTGCATAAAAAAAAAGAAGTACATAGAAGAATCAAAGTGCCGAATTCTAGAAGTGAAGCTGTATATGTGTATTGATTGTAATAATTATTTTTTTCTTCTTTTTATATCTTCGAAGATAATATGAGTGGACTAAGGAATATCACGTGCTCAAGGTAACCACTAGAATTTCGTCTAAATAGTTACATTAACAACTTCATCCTCTATTTTTACTCTTAGGAGTGAGATTTTTATCCAATCGTATATGGGTTCACAAATGAAGTATAACCTATTTAATAAAAAAAAAACAATCCTTAAATCAAAACACACATATAAAGACACACACATGGTACATTTGAAAGTGAAATCGTATTTTCAATTTCTTCTAAGGTATGTGTGAGTGATATGGGGTAATGGATATTCTTATACCACCACTACACGGTTAATATCTAAATAGCATCGTATTCTCAGAATTATAAAATGACACGCTTTTACTACAAAGAATATTTTGAATATATTGACTTTGTAAATATAGGAAGAGGGGTCAGCCATGCTAAATTAGACGTCAGGGGTTACAAGATAATATTTAGTTTTATTAATTATAAATTGCACCAGGGCACTTCAATAATTAATGATAATAATTAATTCAATTAAATTCATCCGTGAGCGTCTAGGATAAACTAGCTTGGTACAATCAGTACACCGAGTCACCAGAGCCAAGGCTGCCTTCAAGGCGGCGCGCTCCGTCCGTTTCATACAAGCAAAACAAGTAGCTACATCGCAGGTGCAATGGCGCAGGTGTGCGGTGCACGTGTTGCCCAAAATTCTGTCTAGCTACACCAGCGCCGCCGCATGTGCAATGGCGCAGGCACCGTCATATACACAATTTTTGTTCTCTAACTAAATCTTTTAACTTTTCTAGTTAGAAATAAAAATTACCAGAACGCTTACTCAGGAGATGAATTCAATATTACTCCCAAAACGATAATGACAAGCGGGCGCTCGGATGTGTTATAACTATACTATATCAGTCGTAACATTTTGACGACGCAGTATCAGTATATTACTGTTTTCTACGGAAAATAAATGTCATTGTTCGGCGATACAAATTTTCTTGAAAGCACGCCTCTGACATTTGCTATAAGCATCGAGGTCAGATTGATAGGTAATGTTTCGGCTACCTACATATAAGTAATGACATCTTCACTTTACGCAAAGATGGGCTCATGACAAAAGGAAAAATTATGATAACCGCTTTACATTTGCAATGGTCAATTAGATAAACTTGGACAGATTTTAGAGGGATTTTTTTGAGTTTAATAAACACTAACTATTTCCACACAAAATCCAAACTGGAGTTCAGGAAGTAACAACAATCATAATATAAATTAGATTTTAGTGGAATTTTACGGAACGGAAAAAGCACATTCGTCAAAAATATGAAAGTAAATTAATTTACATATATGTATATTTACTCATTTTTGGAGCTTAAGAATCAATTTTCATATATAGCCGCGTACAGGAGTTAAATTGGAGCGAAAACATAAAATAAAGCGTTAACAAAAGTAAAGTCGTTATTTTGCCCCTCCGCGCAACATTCGCATTTATACTGAAAGCGTGTAAAGATAACGATAATGGTGTAATTTATTTAATATTTAAAGTTATTACAAAATATAAGTGATAATTGTAATAAATGAAATATAGGTTATATATATTAGTTTCAACAAGTTGAATAATTTCTTTTTTCGACATAAACTAATAAAATTACCCTTATCGAAAAATAATTCGTTACGTCGTCAACACCATTTTCTTTCTTTTCTTTTTTTATTAGACGTTTATTAGACTACCAGGATTTTCTCCCGTATCGTTGAGGCACTGCAAACATAAATTGCACAGGAGAAACATCCAGATTCAAACAGTATTGTGTTTTGTTTGGAGGCCATACACGATTATTACATTTAGAATTTGTCAGCACCAGTTTCTTTAGTTTCCTCATCATCAGTATGTAAAACTTTACTTTTTCTTAAAATCGGAGTGATAAACGACTTTTGATCCACCTGATGTTAAGTGGCTACTATAGTCCATTGACTTTTCTCAAATAAATTTGTCGACATTACTAAGGATGAAGTTGGAATATCTCACAGCCTGTAAATATACTGACCCTCTATACTCTTTACATTGAAACACAGCTGTGCACACACTGATACTTGGCAGCAGAGATAGTTAAGAGAGTGGTACCTAATCAGACAAATTTCTGGGCATATATGGAGTCCTACCACCTAGTAAAGAAAAGGTTTGTAGGACTACTAACTAGTATCGTTGTACATGAGAGGATTTACAGTTATTGCCAAGCTCGCCACGGATTCACCATGGTAGTATTAGACGTTTTACAATTTTAACGCTGCTCCCTGTCGCTGTGGTATTTTAAAACTGGCGTAAACAAGGCCATCTGCCACCTATCGGAAGCCATGAGTTTTTTCTAGCATTTATTGACACCAAACTACTATCTCTTATAAATTGGACACCCTAGGGAATAAATCGGCCAATGGTTTCTCTTACATAGCCACCGAACAATTAACTCTTGAAAAATCTATTTAATACCATTGTATGTTGGTAAAAAAAAGTTAATTTTTCTTATAATTTATATATTTTGGACTCTGTAATAAGCCTTAATTCATTGCCTTACTTTAGTGGAAGCGAGTCTTTATACAAAAAATATTTTTTTGTATCCACCAAAAACAATTAATGTGATGGCTTGGTCTGACAAATAGTTTATGATAAAGTTTATTTATTCACATCGATTAATATGAGGGATATAGACGAATATCAGCTACTAAATTATTCACTGAAATCAATATGTTTTGTAGGTTAAGTTATTCGGCTTAGTGCTGACGGGAATATCCGCGTTTCACATTAATCTTCATAACTTATTTTGTTGCTCACCGACAGAGCTTTGTATTTATAAGAAATTGTTTAGTATAAAAATGATACGTGATATAGACCTCAAAATGAGTATATCCGCAGTAGAAACACAGTAACTGACATAGCCGAAAGGACCAGTAAGCTGAAGTGGCAATGGGTCGACTTATACGGGTAAGCGACGTGTAGCTGTTTGCTGTTTCTCGTATGGTGAGTGTAGAGAACCGGGCACCCTTTTTACTGGAAGCGAGACATCCTAGTCCTCATGGGTGACAACGCATCTACATTTTGACTCTTAATCGAGGATACATGTAGATGTCTATGGGCTACAGCATCCACTTACCATCAGGTGAACAGTGTGTTCTTTTGTCACCCTTATCCCAAAAAAAAATATTTGAAAATATTACGGCTGCTTCTTTCAATTCTGTTGTATAATTAATGCAACAAGTAATAGAAGATATTAAATATATGTATTTGTAGTACGTTTTGCAAAATAAAAATAGAAATGCGAAAGTATCTCCTATAAAACTTTAAGCGAAGGCAGCGTAATTGGTAACGATACAAAGGGACCGCGAATTCATAGGTCGTGGGTTCGAATAAGCCAATTGAACAATTGGCAATTCAACAAATAATATATCAATTTAAGTAATTTAATCAATTTTTCAATTTAAATAATCTTTCCGTTTTTTGGATAAAATGTAGCTTAGATTACTCCTTGTATAAATTTCTATCTGTTCGTAAAGTTGCATTACAATCGGTTTAGCCATTCCGAAAATTAGCACGTATATATAGACAAATAGACAGACAAACAGATAGATAGACCGACAAATATTTAAAAAAAGGTTATTCATGAGTAAATGGCATAGAAATAACCTCCTCATCTCAATGAAAGGCAGTTATGTCGATATTACAGACATACATTTCAATTTTATTTATATGTATGATATTAATAGCATTACTAAAGTCGGTTTTTTATCTCTGAGACTAAACTGACATTACATAGGTTGTCAGTTTTTTTTTGCAATTCTTAAATAGTGATGTTCCACTATCAGAAATTGGCGTTAATAAAATCAAGTATAATTTTTTTACATTAGGTTATCCTGAAAAAATTTATTTAATGTGATACATATATTTTAATTAACTTAATTAATTACAGGTACATTAGTCAGATTCAGATAATGACTCTATGTCTGAAGAATATTCTAAACCATCAGACTAGCCACCTACTTCTATAATAAATCTGTCAGTAATGTTGTCGACTATTTGGCCCAGATGACACATTTTATCATCAATTTTAATTACATGATCTACAGAGTCTTTGCACCGCTGCAGGGTCACTTGACGGAAGCCTTTCTTCAAAAAGCCTTCGTACTTCATTCAATTTGAATGTTTCATTATTTTCAGCGACATGCCCCTTTACTTGAGCCCAGACCAACTCAATTGGGTTTAGCTCGCAGTGGTAAGGGGGCAGTCGCAAAATATTGTCATCCTATTCAGCAGCCATCTGGTCGACGACATACCTTTCATGCATTCGGGCAACTTCAATTAATTCAGGTTTTAACATTATCTCTTAATATGGATTTTTTTTTTTTTTGATTTTAGCTAGTCTTGAATTTGCCCTTTTTGCCAACTAGAAGTAGGTAACGATTCCAGTTTCCTGGTGTGATATGGAGCATTATCTATTACAAGGACTGCGTTGTCTTTTAATTTCGGGAGAATATTTTTAACCAGTTTTCATATTGACTGGAACTCATCTCCTTGTGGTAATCATCTAGCCCCTTTTTCGCTTCGAATACTAGTAAACTATCATCCACGAAACCTTCTTCGCTTCGTCGTTACTAGTCGTCTCCTCTTGATTGAATACCCTTTTAATCCAGTTGTTAGGCCTTCTAAGAAATCCTGACGTGACGATTTCCACTGGTGTCCCTCCCAGTGCTTATTCTCAGTATGGCCTAGAATGATTAATATTATAGGAACAAAATAATATTAATCATAATAACAATATTATAAAGACGATAGTCTCGAGAAACAAGTAAATGCTAATAAACTTGTTTATTTTCTCCATCACAGAATGCAAAATTACTACAATAGACATACAGTTTGTGGAGACTGGAGCCTGTATTAGAATTACCTGTGTTGCAGGTCTCCAGCCCTCAAACTACTGGACCCGTCACAGTAATACAAACATAGCTACTATTAGATGATAATGTTAGTACCAACCGTCATTAATCCACGTTTCATCTTGATAATATATAAAGCAACTTTCCCTACTATATTGCTTTATTTTTTTGTAACTATCTATGCTATGACACCATAATATTATGTCCTCTCGTTCAATTAATGCACTGCGGCGTTTTCTGGTCATGTACTTAAAATGAAGGTATTTTTTTTTATATATAACGTACTTCTTGAAAATAACTGAAGTTCTGGGTCATCATTTATGACTTGAAGAACCTAAACATTAATTAATGGTGTAGGTAACTATGAACTTAAATTATAACTACAGTTTGCAAGCATCATTATAATACTTGCCAGTGATATTTAAAATTAAAAATATTTAATAAACAAAATTGGCATTACCTTGTTTAAGGATGGTGATTCATGAAGAATTGACGTAATTTTAGACGTATAGCTGAAATAGTGAAATCATCCAATTTATCTTTCAAATTTGATTTAGGGCCAGGTATTTTCGGAGAACTAAAATTTTCATTCAAGTATTTGGGTAGTTTTTAAAACACATTAGTATTTTTTTCGGCGTCTCGGTTGGAGATTCGGTTTTGTTTTCAGTATGTTCATATTTGTAAGCGTTCATGATCATCTCTTTTTAAGTTTGGCTGAATGATATGAGCTTAAGTTTTTTTTCTTGGCGATACACTTTCTTGATCACACCTACGCGACGAAGTAGAAGGCTAAGCGTCCATCATAAATTGTTCAACGAATATGAAAACAAAATCACAAAACTTAACACAAAAAATAACAAAGTAACAGAAACAAACTCAACCAAAATATAACAAATAACACTTATTATTTCAAGATATTGTATCAAGATAGACAACGGACGCATTCGAACTTTTCAAAGGTTGAAGGATGAATAAGGTAAACAAAATGGCGTCCAGTGTTGTTCCTGTGAAATATAGGTTTGCCCTATTCAAAATCCAAAACTTCCGCATTTTTCAGTACAAAACAATAACTGCCATTTCATTTTTAAAACTGTACCTAGTTGTTTGTATGGTGTCAAGGTCAAAAGATCCTTGAACTGCGTACCGATCGCCACCCCTATTAACTAACATAGCAGTTTCTATATGTAAGTAGCCTTCTCAGGCCATTCGCCACTCACTATAGTTTCGACGTATATTCAGCCGCTCAAACGCATAATTGAATCTGACATCACAGTATTAATCTAAGCTCCAGTGTCATAATAGCTGGAGACCTCAACAGTAAGCATTCCTCCTGGAACTCGTTTACCAACAACCCATATGAATTGCATTGTTCGATCTCTCGCGCGACTACACTTCGATGTTATCGTGCCTGAGACTCCGACCCGCTACCATTCGCTACTGAGTCAACAACCGGACATCGCCGGCGGCGTAATACTCAAAAGATGTCCGTTTGTCGATAGCGTTGATTGAAACTATTTTGAACTCCTCGGACCTGAACCAGTCCTATTGCATCTGGGCCAGCTCGCAGGTGAGTCCTTCAGACCAAAACCATTGTAGGCTGACGTAATCTCGAGGTCAAACTCGGTCTACGACCTCCAGCATAGGGTAAAATCCTGACAGAAGACTCCTAAGGAGGCCAATGAGGCGATTAGCGCCCTATCGTTCCACCTCACCTCTACAGTCGAAGAATGCTCTCGTAAGATTCGCGTGTCAGCAATCCCAGCGTAAAACTCCCGGTGATATTCGACAGCTGATTAAACAAAGAACGCGGCCCTAAGACAATACGATCACTATCGTGATACAACAAATTCCGTCTGCGCTACCTTCAAAACGAATTGAAACAGCGCATTAAAGAGTTGAAACGATAAGTGGGATAATTTGCTGGTAGACATCGATCTATCTCCATACTGCCTTCTGGCATTGACAACTCTAAAAGCAGAATAATTCTCACCTACCGCCTCTCGTTAGACCGAAACTTCGATCTCGCTGACGACTCTGAAAAGGCCAGAATGCCTCGCGGACAGTTTAGAGGCCAATGCACTCCCTCAGCAAACCACAGATCCCGCTCACACCCTGAGATAGAAGCGGAGGTCGCGTAAAGTCAACAATACCACCGGCGACCCCTTAGATCCTGTGACTGCCGATGAAGTCACAGAAGTAATTAAAAACCTTAAAAAGAAATCAGCACCCGGCCCCGATGGCATTAGCAACAGAGTAATGAAATCTCTCTCCGCGCCTCTCGTTTACCTCCTAGTAGGCATATTCAACGCTCTTTTCCAGCTGCTCCTTCCTGGATGCATGAAAAGAGCCAGACGTAATAAAATCCCGAAACCAGGGAAACCGCGCAACTTAGCCTCAGCTCCAGGCCAGTCAGTCTCCTCAGCACACTGGGGAAAGTTTACGAGATACTCATTTTGAATCGCCTACGTATTTACGTTTTCACAAACAAACTTCTTCCAGACGAGCAGTTCGGCTTCAAACCCGAACACTCGTGCACAAACCAGTTACACAGCCTCACAGAGTACGTTCTGAAAGGCTTCAACCTCCCAAAAAGAAGTTCTAAGACCACTAACACTGGCGCACTCTTCTTCGATATCGCAAAAGCGTTTGACAAAGTCTGGCACGACAGCTTACTTTACAAGATGTATAAACTTAAATTGCCTCACAGGCTCATTCACATCATCAGAGCCTTCCTTGCCAACCGCCATTTTCGCTATCGAATAGAGGACACTCGATCCTCGAAACGCCTCCTAAAGGCCGGAGTCCCTCAGAGCTCAGTCCTCTCCCCACTCCACTTCACACTCTTTGCGAGTGACATTCCGAAAGACCCAGTAGTTAATACTTCTCTCTTCGCCGACGACACGGCACTTTTCGTCGCTCATCATAATAAAAGTATAATCGCCCAGGTGCTCCAAACAGCCGTCAACCGGTTAGGCGATTGGTTCCTCTTATGGAAAATCGATGTGAATCCTGAGAAAAGTGTAGCAATATACTTTCAAAGGCGTCCCGCTCTCAACCATAAATTAAATCCCAAAAAATCGTTAAGCACGATCACCCTATACGGCCGCCAGATCCCCTGACAATGAACGGCCAAATACCTATGGGTTACTTTTTACCACGGCGTGACCTTTACGAAACACATTCGCAATGTCCGCAACCGTGCCAAATTTATCGCTAGCCGCCTCCACCCGCTAGTTAACAGCAAGAGCAAGCTGTCTTTAAGACACAAGCTCCATCTCTACAAAACATGCATAAAACCTGTCATGTCATGCATGGTAGCTTTCTTACGCATCTAAACGTTGAACATCCTCCAAGTTATCAAAATAGCTTCATTCGAAAAGCCACCGCAGCTAGTTGGTACCAGCGAAACTCCGATCTTCGCGAGATTGCCAACTCCGACAATCTCGGAATATTTCAAGTGTCTCAGCGCTACTTCGAGCGCGGCTAACCCGTTGGTGGTAAACGCAGTCACCTACGTTCTGACTCCAAACGTCACGTTCCTCCGGAGCTCGTAACTCTTTTAATTGAAAACCCGATTCCGTTAGACTACGACCCAAATGTCGCCGGGCCATCACACCAACACTACACACACCTGGCGACACAAGCACAACGGACAACGGATGGACGCAGCAGAGTCCACAGATGGGCGCGCCGCGCATTCCTCCACCGCGTACACCATTACCCGCGTCCCTGGGCGTTTCTCATCGCCAAAACATCGAACAATGCAGAGTTAGCCGCCGGGCTGGGATCCACCACCCTCTGTTCGGATGGCGGTTAGACCACTCACCCATGTCATATTGTGATTTTCGGCGACATCGAGGGTATTTGATGTTGATGTTGATGTAACGACAATGTGATCACTGAGCACAATAAATATCACCCTAGATTATCGATTCTGGTGCAACGTGGCTTTCGCGTGGCACCAAAATAAATAAACCTCCCCACCCCCGTTTTATAGCTCGCCGCCGTTCAGGCCGCAGCCCTGATCGATAAACTTTAAAGGCACTGCTTATGTCATTAACATCACAGAAACTGAGATGGACCCAATAGTTGACGTTGACGAAAATTCCAAAGTAAATTCGACGTGTAACTTATCGCGTCACCAAACGGAAAAGGCAGAAAAATGTTCACCGGACCAGTTAATAATTAATATTTTGACTAACACGATAAATAATGCTCAATTGTAGCGGTCTTTAAAGATATCCTTAATAAAATTAAATTTATGTTACTCTTAAAGTTGTTTGGTTGCAATAAAATGGTTCCTTGTGGAAGCTTTAAAAGTTAACAGCAGCAGTTGTGATTTTGCTTTTACAATCTGTATGCTCTGTCTCGATTTTGTTTTCTGGTTTGTAAATCACGCACGTATGACGTAATGGCTCATTTACATATTGACTGAATGGTATAGAATACAATTATTAGTAGTACGCTAGTCACGCTTCTTTACACCACGCTCTTACGAGAACATCTAGCAACAAGGTTCTGAAACAACCTTCCAACTCCTCTTCGTGAAATACGATCAGTAACTTTTTAAATTTTGTTACAAATCGTATTAGCAAGATAAAAATTTATATAAACCTTTACTATATATTTAATATCTATAAAAATAATTTTAATCTATTTAATTTTAATGATCTGACGTCGTTATATAAGTGATTCTAGATCGGCAAAGAGTATATAATAACAACGTAGAGATTGGATTAATTATTCTCACAAAATAACAAACAAAACTGAAACTTTTTATTCAATATTAGCAAAAGTGATTTCTGGATCTCGACAACAGCTCCATCTACCAGGTCCAATTGTGAATCATATAGACCATAAATAAAACTTATTGAAAGTCACTCTTATTTGTATGTATTAATCATAAATTATGTAAATTAATAACTTAGTTGCCATAAATTGTTTTTTATAATTATTAATAAATGCGCGTGACGCTATAGTACCTAAGATGTTCGTTGTAGTGTAAATATTTGGTTGGTACGATTGGGACAGGGGACAGGGGGACAGAACACATCATTCCTTTATATGTAGAAGCATGTGTATCAAATTATGATGTAATTTTAATAATTTCATTAATAGAAACGCAGAGCATGAAATGTATTACGTAAAGTTTATTACCTGTGTAAAAAATATATATACATAGATACATACATTACAGCCCATAAAAAGTTCTACTCAACAGAGGCCTCCCACATAGATTGCTTTATTATTTGGGATTTGGGGGGATTATTTGCAAAATTTTACACACTTTGTTTGGCGTGTTGGCAACTGCAGTTTTTATTTTTGTATTGTTATAAGAAAAGAAGATGCTGCTGCCCATCTCTTGTTTCAGTTTCCCTCTGTCACCAACAGTTCTCTAGCACTCGTCACAGCTGGGCACAGACCTCTCATTTCTTAGAGCGTTAAGAAACAATTAGTCACATCGCTGATATCATCAAGTAAATCTACACTTTAAATACAATGAGCAATTTCAGTAGATGCCAGTGGGGTTCGAACAGGTTTCTTGCGCGCTGTAAATACACAGGCAGCGCAGCTTCTCAGTACCACGGCTCTATGATTTGACTTAAAAATTACTTCTGTTTGTGATTTAGCAAAAGAAAATAAAGTTTTGCTTTTTCTTGATCGGATAAGTGATTATGTATATATATATATATATATATATATATATATATATATATATACTGGGTGGCACTGTTATCACGTTAAATAACACAGCAGTTAATACAAGTTGATATGTCTGTTAAAATAATAAAATAAACAATAATAAAGAAAATAAAATGTATGCATTAATGCATGTAATGCATTTTCAAACAAAATAAATAGCGTAAAATTGACAAGAAATAAATCATCCTTGATAATATTAGTTTACTGACCTGAAGTGACCTGTAAGCGGCAACGCCGCACAGTGCTCACACGACATCGACATAGTTAATTATAATACCTACACTTGCCCATAATTAGGCATGCGTGGGCGATGCTAATCCGATGTGTCTTTTCTGATCACGTAAAATTGATACGAGGCATCTTAAATTTAAAAAAGTTAAGACGTTAAAAAATAAAAGCATGCAATTGCGCACGGGATGTCACTACTAAGTTATTAAATATGATTATCTAGCGTATTATTAACGTGTCCTGTCACAAATAATAAATACAATACAGTAAAGAAAGCGTCCAATTTCGCACAAACTGTCACACCACCTTCTTATCACAACTATTATTACCATATTAACGTGTCCTATCAAAACAAATTAAGAAACTTATTAAAATGTCACAAAACAAAAAAACAACAATTAAAACTCAAAGGACGTGTACGCGAAAACGAAAATTAGTCAAACGACTCATTAACTATCCCCAAAGACGCCGGCGTCGGACTAAGTGACTTACTTTCTTACTAATCGTCGCACGCGCCAAAATATGAATTTCGACACCCGTCGCATTTCTTGTCACTTCAACATGAAATTATGCAACTTCATTATTTTAAAGTAAATTTTCGCGAACTTGTTTCCTTTCCACAGCCTTTATGTCCCTTTGTTTTAATTTCCTATAAAATATGCTCAAACTGTTAGCCGTAGTACATTTTTGCTTGATTTTTACTTTATTTGAGTAATTCGAATTGGCAACGTTTAAAGTGTATCTTCGCCTTCAAAGGCCATGGGTCTTTGACCTTCTACTATTCATCAGGTGATATCTGTATGCATTTACATGATGTTGTTTAATACTAAAACGAAAAAATGCTACCGCGACTAGAATGTTGTTACATTTTTTTAGTTGTGTATGTTTAAAGAACTTTATGTAGGATACGTCTTTTCATTTAATGTGATAACTTCATCGTCCTCATTATATATATATATATATATATATATATATATATATATATATATCTATATATATATATATATATATATATATATATATTCTTATTAACAATATAAAATATTTTAAATAACCAAAAACACTTCTCATGCATTTGTACGTTTAGTAGAAAAAAATATACCACTCGGAAATTTATCCTTTCGGGGACGAAAAGCTCCTTTTAATTAATTAAAATCGAAAAAAAGCGAATAGTAACAATAGCTCGAGATTAAAACGAGCGTAGAAGATGTAGGTCAGACTATCCTGAATCCGTAAGTGCGTGGTGTGAAAGTGTGACTAGCGTGCTTATGTACACAATAAGTACATATACGTTCTTTTTATAACATTCAAGTTATGAATGAGCTCAGTTCAACATAATAATTATATTTGAACACGTATTCTACTCTTTCAAATAAGGCTGAAGATGTGACTAAATCTAAAGGCTAAGATGAAAATATCTTCTGGCCTGTAATTTTTTAAAACATTCGAGCGATGAATGTCATAATTCAAAACTTCATAATATTATATAGACATTCGTATTCAACTATTCAAGAAGGATGATACTAAATCTGAAAACAAAGACGGAATATCTTCTGGTCTGTAATTATAGAGCATACTATGATGCAGAAGTACGTATGTGGTAAGTGCATTTATTTTATATTTTATGTATTCATAGTGGTACAGCCACGCAGCAGCTGTATTATTTGTATAAAAAGTGAATAGTACTACCTTGGAAGGATTACGCTGATAAAATACCAACGCAAAATTACAGTTTAGCTACGTAAAAAGAACAAACCTTTTAACAGGTAACAAGGCATTCTGTATCTAGACCTCGAAGGTGACAATGTCTGCGATTTTATCGAAGACAAATGTTGTATAGGGCCACAGCATACGCTTATCATTAAGTTAGCTGTGTGCTGGTTTGTAATTTTATTTGTACAAAACTTATTTTTTCCTTCTTCATATAGGAATATATAACGTAATAATAACTTAATATATGCGATAAAATCTGTCAAAACTAGTTTTATTTCAATGTATAGTGTCGGCGTAAATATAAGAAATCATTAAGATTTACAAAGTTATCGGGTTCGAATTAAGCGTGCTATATTAACCTAATTATTAATTAACTAGCTTCGCCTGCGACTTCGTACGCGAATCCTGTTGCTTATGCCAGCGACAGATTATATTTTGTTGCAACTGGGTTGCTGGCCGAGTTCCATTGCAAAGTTGTGGTGGTCTTAAATTTCGGAGCAGAATAATCGGAATGCCAATTTTTAAACAAATTTCATGAGAAGGAAGTCGGGCATATTTAAAATTTAAAATTCTATCAGGTAATTAGTGGCGTCTTGTTCATCGACCATTCTATTTATTGAACTATAAACTTTGCTTCTACAGTATTTTGTTATTAATCTCAGATGCCTGGTCATTGCGTGGAGTTAAAATGGATCTTTCGCAAAATAAAAAATTGTCCCTATTAATATAATTGTTACGTCACCGTAAACCGACGATATAAGATGTGGTTGGGATTGCACTATACAACATAACTCAGGCGTCAGAATAAGTTTTCCTTGGTGTAGTTGTGGATGGGTACCTTCCCAATCTTTAATAATTTATCAGAAAATTGACGATCATTCGGGTTATCTCCAGTTCTCACTCGCATATTTATAGTCAAATGTACCGATTGTATATCACGCCACCAAATAAGAGCTTTTGGAAGCTAACCTCATCAGCTCGGATTCCCCGTGGTATTACCGGTAAGGTTTGTCAAATCACCACAAAATAAAACCGTGATACCGCCCATTGGTCGATCATTTTGTCTTATATCCCTTAAGTTCTGTCTACCGCTTCTACTCCTTTTCGGTGGGCCATCGTACATTCATCATATGATTAAATTACACTCACGTAATACCTTAGCTTTGTCGCTATTTCTTGAAATACTACAGGTTGGACTTTCTGTGCGATCTAAATCATTGGTATTTTAAACATAGTGTGAGCAGTTTTACCTCCTGGTAGCAATGTTGCAGCTGTACTGATGAAGCCACGGCAGGGCAATTTACGCTGATTTCGAACATAAGCTAATATTAATTTAGTAAAAAGGTTTTAGTCCCTCAGGTGCATCTAAAACCATATTGTTCCCAAATTATTCTGATCATAGACTGAACGTGGTTCTGCAGTCATCATTGGGACACCGTTTTCTAATGTTGCCAGCAGTTCGATTGAGTGTAACCAATCTCTGCAGAATATTCCCTATTGGTAACCTCGCCGACTGAGGTTGGTGTTGGCAAACCATATTCATAGAGTGATTTATCGCCTACTGCTGTTAAGTCTTCCTGAAGGCTAATAAGCACAGATTTATGGCAAGATCACGGAAATTATCATTAGTTGCGCCTTCATCATTGTGAGATATATTCCGAAGAAAGTCTTCTGCAAATTTTTCTTTATATTTTTCCCATAATTGTACAGCATCTGACAAATTACAAAATGTGAAATGTTACAAATAAATGGCGTAACCGTCGTGGATTATCACTAACACAGGATTCTGCTAAGCGTCATCCAATGCTGATCATTTTCAAGCAAACGACACGCTTGGCAACTGCATGATAAGTTGGATAAACAACATCGTCTACTTTTCTCAAATCTATAAATGATGTTGGTCCTCGCACTGTATGTAATAATAATCGCAAATAAAACACTCAGCGTTGTTAGGATGAACGGTACACTCTACCAGAACATGTTCTTTGAAATACCTGACTCGCCATCTACAGGCCTGCCACGGCGTCTACGATTAAAAACCCCCGTTGCTTATCGTAGGTATAATACGATAGAACTTCCTCATACAAAAGAGATTTTGCAAAATCATCAGTTTGGCAAGTCGAAAATGCTAATAAAGTTGTTTGCCTAGGGTTCTCTAATCGTTCTGTAACATTTTCGGCGTTGAAATATATACGTTGACCTTCAAGATGAACATCCAGATGAGTCACAGGTGGATATCTTTCGTGAATGTTGAAACTTAGATCCGCCACACAGCTTCTGAAGAGCTGATATATCTGCCTGACTGAAATCTAGTAACTTCATCATGTTCATTTCTCAACGCAAATGTAGCTTGGTCTGCCTTTGTTAATATACTTACAATATATTTTATTGACTCTACAATATTACACATTTCAACATTTATGTGAGCTTGAAATGCTCTAGACATCACAGAGCGAATACGGAACAGCCACCTATTATCTAAAGTAACCTGTGTCCAGACACTCGCTTTTCAACAGTAAAACCACCATTGTCTCTTGAATGGCGACGATATAATGGGTATCCATGTATACCTGATTTCATCCACTAATGCTTTTGGATATCTTTTAGTGCAACGACCGTCTTGCATGCAAGGAGCATTCACGTTAAATGCCCACATGGACCATGTATCATATGAGTTTTAACAATGTCGTATAACACGGGATCTGCAATCGGATCTGGAATTTCAGCACTGATTGAACTGTCTATCATTGGTCGAACCTCATCTTTTAACCTCGTTTTGCCACTCGACCACTATACATATAACTAATACATCTCAAAATGTTATCTTTGGTAAGTAGATCTATCATTGATTTTAATTTTAAATGAAAAACTCTTGCGATAATATCATAGCGGTCATGGGTGCTTGACCCTCAATAAACTCAGTGATTTCATCCCACTTGGGATTGGTGATTTTATTAATAAATAAGTCAGGACGTCCATATTTTCTTACGTAACAAAAGCATCTTGAGTACGTTCGTGCATGTGGCGTGGACCACCAGTAAAGAGATGGAAATAACTAACGGCCCATATACACCGTATCATTATCTTGCTGCATGGCGTCGCGAAGTGCACGTATTCTTCAGCGCCAGCTGCCTTTGATTAAGATCGTATATAAACTAATCTTTCGGTTTCAATTTTTGCGTACATATCAACAATAAACTGATTGAATAAATACACGAAAAAAGTTGATATACAAATCTATTTCGTCTCACTTGCAAGTGGTAACAATAAAATTGAAGGCATGACATCTTTTATTATAAATAGGTGCGCCTACATGGATCAGTTTGGTATAAAGCGAAATCATAACCATCTTCCCTCGAGTATATCAAGGATATTGCAAACTGTCGTAAAGCCTGTGGTTTTCGTAAATACGTTACAAACGATTGTCTCTGAACGGATAACGATACGCCTACCACATTCCTGGTCGACCAATACTACAGCAACTTATAATAAACGGATCCTAAATAAATCCTTAAATCAAAATTAAATTCTTAAAATATATAGTAGGTACCTAAACTACGTCTAATAGAATGAAATAACCTATTTAATACCTAGGTACCTATTTAAAACTACAGCTAAATAAAAGTTTAATTTATAATTAAGCTAATACTAAAAATATTTAAGCACTCACCAAAATAACTAATACCTATTTTAAAATAACAAATAAAAGAAATCTAAAATAAATTATTAAACGTAAGAGTGACTAAAAGTCGCGCCTGATAAGCACAGTTTATTAAAATCAATTATTGTCTGTCAATAAGGTCGAACACTCTGAACGTCTATTCGCATCAACAGCCAAATATTGTATGAAGCTCCACTTTTTATGCGGCAATGCAAGCACCCTCCGGAAGCGGGGAGGAGGTGGTGAATGCTCTAAGCATAACGCAGCCGGCTGCGTGGTTATCTGGGACTCACTGACTAACCTAACTAACCTAAGTGCCTACCCACAAACACCACCTTGGGGACGGTATGTAGTGGCCTTTCTGCCGAGATTTGATGCGACCCTCTTTAGGAAAAGGGCGCAGGCGGCAGTGGCCGCTGAGAGACGTGCCACTAAGGCATATTAAATATTGGAAGAAGAAGGCTTTGCCAGAGCCGCCAGAGCAGTCAGGTCGGCCGAAAACCGTTAGGGAGTCGAGAGAGTTTCTCGGTCTGCGGACTCGATAGCGAGAGGAAGTGGGGCATGGGGCTGCCTCACGAATAAAATGATTGGAGTGGGACTCTGAAGCTTTGAAGAAGTTTTCAGAGTTTTAGAAATTGCTGGACTGTGGGGCTCTAAGTCTCAGGTGGAGGTCGGCGTTACGGACGTACCAGGGTGCGTTCGTAGCCCGATGACAAAAAGGTTTGAACAACGAGAAGTTTGTTCAGGGTTTGGGCTTAGCGTGAGCAAAATAGGGGCCGCGTAAGACATTACGGGTCGTATACAGACCTTATAAAGGGTCCGTTTATTACGGAGGACATTTTACTGTGTCGGCCCACATACTGTGAGCCTACAGATAAAATCGTGCGTTACGAGTTACTCTCTTGACATGGGGCTCAGTGAGCCTGGTGTCAAGGTGACACCTAAGTATTTAGCGGACGTATGCCAGGGACCGGGGTCCCTAACATACGGATTGGCGGAATAGTAATGGAGCGGCGTCGTTTATGTTCGAAGTGAACGGCGGGCTCTTCTCCGGGTTCACATCGATACGCCATTTTGGAACCAAGCTCCTAAGTCATTAACTGACTTTTGGATCTTGTTCCGTATAAAAGGTAGTGACGTGCCTTTGCAGTAGAGCAGTGTCGTCTGCAAAGGAGATCTGAACACCATTCGACGGTATGGGAATGTCGTTGGTGTACAGGATATATAGAAGAGGGCAAGTACCGAGCCCTGAGGACACCGGCTTTGATTGGACGCGAAGGAGGCGTGCCTTCGTGTCTGTAACGGAAGGTACGGTCTTTCAAGTAGGAGGCCACGAGACGAACAAGACGATCAGGAGACCTGTAGTATTGGTTTGTAGATAAGGCCTTCGTGCCAGACTCTATCAAACGCTTTCGCTATGTCAAAGAAGGCCGCGATGGTCTTATGACGGCGAGATAAAAACCGCTGAGGATGTATTCCACAATACGGTGAACTTGTTGGGGACAAGAGTGTTTCGCTCGGAAACAAATTGGTGAGGATGACAAGAGGTCACCGTCTGTGGAAACAGATGGCGCCTCATGCAGTTTGGATAACTCGTTCAAATAGTTTGCCCATGGCCTTCAGGAGGCTGATGGGACGATAACTGGAGGGGAGATGTGAGGCTTTCCTGGCTTGGGATACCAATGACAGTTGCCTCTTTCCACGTGGTGGGAAAGTAACTAAGGTTGACAGAGCGTTGAAGATAATAGCTAAAGGGTTAACCTGCTCAGGAAAATGTTTAAGCTTGGTTGGAGATGCCATCCGCGCCCGGAGCCTTTTGGCTTCAGTCCTTTGACGAGGATGAGATCTCATTGGACACAGAGATAGGGTCAGAGACTGTGAGGTGAGTTCCGGCGGGGACCTCATCCTCCACTGTCTGGATGTGGGAGGGTCTGTGGGTTGAGAACTGGGAGGCATTGAGCAGCGATGCTGTCTGCAAAGCACTCAGCTTTTTCGTCCTCGAGAGGCAATAGTACCGTCAGGGCGAGAGAGGAGGGATATGGTGATAGCGTCTATGCGGAGGGCTCTTGCCATCCGATAGTACGCTTTGAGGAAGGGGAGATATTCTCCATGAGATTACTCTTTTCGAGGTCTCGAAATTCGGTAAGCGTGAACGGACTTCTCGTTGAAGACGATTGGCCGTACGTCTATATTCGGGGTTGGATAGAGTGCTGCTCGGAGCAGCTCTCTTGCTTTATTAGGTTGCTAATATGTGAGGAAGACCATTATTATTAGCAACCGGGACGACTCATCCTCCTTAGGGAGGATGTTATAAAGTGGAGAGTGAATCGACCGCGGTGTCGATTTTTCGTACTGTCGAATAAGTCCGAAGAGGATAGGGGAGTCGAGAGTCCAAAGCTGCTAGGGACGTCTTGAAGCCCTTCCAGTTAGTGAAGGTTTTCGTGGAGGGTTGGGGTGGCTGATGGCCAAGTATAAGGAGACAGGGGCGGTGGTCGGACCCAAGATCGTCAAGGGTCTCGATTGACCTGAGGTTGAGGGAGACTTCTTTTGCTGTGCAAAGTCTAATACGTCAGGAGCGTGGTCGGTGTTGTCGGGATATAAGTGACACCGAGGGGACTGAGGACAGTGAGGTCGAGACTGCATGATGTAAAGCAGTTTCTTGCCGCTCTGAGTAGTGGTAAGACAAGTCCAATCAGTATGCTTGGGTTAAAATCTCCAAACATAATAACTGAATTGCCTAACGCAAGGATGGCCTCAAAATATTTTTTGAGGGGGAGTTCCTGGGGATATAGCAGGAGGCTATGACGATGGACGGATGTCCAGTCAAGGCCATGCCCGTAGCTTCCATATAGGTAAGCGGCGGAGTGGGAATGTGAGCAGTGTAGTATCTTCTTGAAGTAAATGGCAGTACCGCCGCCTTTGCGGTCAGGTCTGTCATTACGAAGAAGAATACTGATGGAGAAACCTTTGAGATTCTGGGGTCTGAGGTGGGTTTCCTGTAGGAGGAGGAGGTCGGCTTTGCGATCTCGAGAGGAAGGCTTAAGCTCGGGAGGTTATTTCGCAAACCGCGAGTATTGAAAGAGACGAGTGATAAGCCCCGCCAGGCAAACGTCCGTGGGACTCTGGGAGGCAGAGTGATCCGTCATAGTGTTAAGTTAAATTAACAACACAGCAAGCTCAGAAGATTGTGGTGCTCCGCTAGACGAAGAGAGACGGTCCTGGGGACCTAGCAGCGGTTGCGCGCTGGTATGGCGATCTCGCCAATTTCGATGCTCTGAATAGCGGGTAAACCGTATTCAGGTCATCAACCATTGAGGTTGCGCCTGTTGAGGAGCGGAGGAAGTCCGGGGTCGGCCTTTTGGGGCCCCAGGGAGGTGGTGGCTGCGTGGGCCGATAAAAGCCGGAGGGGCTGGATGGGGCCCATAAGGGGCCTAGGGGAGACCATAGGGGCCTGGGGGCCCATAAGGGGCCTAGGGGACCTGAGAGGGCCAGTAGGGGCCCTGAAGAGGCTGGGAAGGGCCTTGACAGGGCATTCGTGACGGAAGCGCCGGGAATGAATTTTCATTAACCAGCGGTGGAGCTGGTTTATTGAAACAGGGCCGAGGGCGGGGCATCCCCTGTAGTTGGCCGGTTGACCAGATTGCTTGCACAGGACGCAAGCAGGGGATTCGGCGTCAGTGGGCCGAGGCACTCTTTCGAGTGATGGGGGTCAGGCACTTAACGCACCTGGGGAGGCTGAGCAGTTGGCCGCCGCATGCCCGTATAGCTGGCAGCGGTGGGCTGGGCCATCCTCTCTCGACAGGCCGCACACGGTGCGCCTGCCGGAAGATGGTCTTTGCCTCCGGCACGTTTGTCAGGATGGCTAGGGCAAGCGGGAACCTCTTGCCCTTGCTGCTGTGCATCTTATGCACTGCTTCGACGGGGAAGCTCGCACTCGGACCCCCGCCTTTTATACCTCCGCCGCGAGCCGCGTCGAGTGCGGCGACCGTTACAAAATAATCCTTATAGCATGATTCAGTATTCACGCGCGATGGCTTATTAGCGTATTTCATGTATAACTTTGGTGTTTCTATACCGATTCCTATGATTCTTTTTATTAAATAGATAATAATGTTAACTTTTTTAATTAGGGATGAGTGAGAGTGTTATAAACGTAAGAGTGACAAATATAATCAAAAGCTCCGAACTGCTAAGCTATCAGGAGTTACACGTGTTATTGTGAGTCAACCATAAAAGATAGACATATGCTGTCGTGGGATCTTTTTATATAATTTTAAGGAGAACATTTCCGTTATACATGATTTCTGTGTAGCTTTAACCATTAAGGCTCCACACGCGACGGAAGCTTAAAAATGGAGTGATTTCTCCCGTTTCCCCAACATTTACCTTCACTGCTCTGCTCCTATCGATCGTGGCGTGATGAAAAGTATAGTATAACCTGCCCAGGAGTATGAAGAATGACTGTACCAAGTTTCATTAAAATCCGTCAGTAGTTTTTGTTTCTATAACGAACATACATACAGACAGACAGACAGACAGACAGACAGACAAAATTTTACTGTTTGCATTTTTGGCATCAGTATCGATCACTAATCACCCCTGATAGTTATTTGGAAATATATTTCATGTACAGAATTGACCTCTCTACAGATTTATTATAAGTATAGATTTACTTGCGTAACTCCCTAATACGGTACTTTAGTCAAAAATAAATTCTTGGAAGAAAAATTGTTATATAATTGATAAATAAACAAGTATTTGCATAGTCGGGGCTTTAATTCTTCTATACACTGTCTTAGCATAGCCCTCAGAAAGTTAATTTATATTATTCTTTTTAGTTGTTTTAAGTCAGCTTTTTATTTTTTATTTTAAAATTTATTTTTAATAAATTTTCTGAAATCATCTTTGTGAACGACGTATTACATCAAATGTATCTTAAACACTTCCATATCCTTACAGCAAAAACCTGACTCTTTCCCCGTGATTACGCTTACCTTCCGCTATTTTGTTTAAATCCGTTTAATAATACTATTCTTTCATTTTTAAAAATCAATATCATATTTTTTATAAATGTGTTACAAAATACCACGCAAAGTAAAAATAAAAATGCATCTACGTTGTCATCTCTAATTATTATTATTTATATCAATACTTATGATAATAAATGATAATGATAGATAACGTAAGAATATAATCAAATTGCATTTTGTAAAATTCGCAGAAATTCTAGGTAAAAAGAACGGAAACCATTTTAAGAGTATCCGTCTGTTTGACAACATCATTATCATGTACCTACTTGAGGCACCCTCTCAACCGTGACTGTAGAGCTCAACGACCATGATGTTCCTCCACTTATTTTAAATGCTCTGCCCCGTTAAGTTGCTCCTGCATGTATAAATAAAATTTTAAAACTTTTAAAATAAAATAACTACTTAGTTCAATCGAAATAATATAAATCGATTTTCATTCACGATTATAAAATTATTTTAGGTTTTTTCAGTGATATAAACTTTTAAAGGAAAAGAAATAATTTTTTACCACGTTTTTATTTACTCGCTTACTTTTCTGTTTGTCGTTTAGTAGAAGTTAATCAATTTATTTTAAACTGACTTACCGATGATCTCTACTACTTAAACTTTCAACTTAGCTCAAAACTCAATGACAATGTAATATATCTCATTTTCTTGCCTATTTGTTTGTTTGCTTGTCTGCTCAGTGTAAATTTTAACTTTCCGAAGAGTTCGAGACTTAAAACTTTCAGTATAACCCAGAAAACTGCAAACTTGGTTAAAAATGGTTGCCATTTGGAATTATAATTTTATGATTTATAATATAATGGTGATGTTACACACTGCTAAACAGCAAATAGAAAAAAGATTTCTAAAATAAATTAAAAGTCTACTCCACATTTGTTGTGCTACTGGTAATTTCGATAATAAGCGACACATTTAGAAAATGATAAAAGCTATCAAATGCACCAGGCATATTATGGTACTTTAGATATTGCATATCGCCGATTTTATTGCAGAAACGTCTTATAATCTCTGCAAATGTACCACTTAAGGCTCTATTTTGCGTTTTTTAACATTATGTCATCTTCTTTCGACTATTTAGTTGTCACTATTGACAGTAGTGACCAGGGGATCATCAACGTAGAAATTCATGTGTGCGCGAAGATAAAAATCTTTCACATGATCTAGTCTTCTTCTTCACCTGTAATAGTCCAATGCTCTACATGGCTCTGTAGGGAGTAGGAGTATTTTTCTAAATTGATATGCTTTGCAACCGGAGGTCAGTCTTCTCACCTTCACCGTCAGATGTCTTGCACCTTTGACGTTGCTACCGTTCCTGGTCTGAATATTTTAACATCCATAAAAATCTCATGGCTCTAGTATGCCATGGCTGCTGTAAAAATAACACTAGATGGACAATTTAATACATTTAGAATTATTATTTTCTACCGTGTGAGCAAAAATGTTTAAAATATTTGGTTGAAAAAGGGGCTAAAAATAATTCACTTTAAGCTAAGTTGTTACTGCTCCAATGGACACCTGAAGCCTAAGTCTAATAAGGAATGCCGCAGATGCCTTGTCACCCTTCATGACATAGATGAAATATCTCGCAGAATCTTGATCAATAAAATTTATCTGCAAAGGTTTAAGGCAATAGTTACCTTATTTTGTGAATAGTGCACATCTTCACTTACTCTACAAATTTTTCAATTAACACTACCTCTGTAATGAATCTACATAAAGACAGTTACATAAAATTTTACTAAAATGAACCCTGCCAACTATTTTTGGTATGAAAATGATCAAATTGCAAAACTAGTTCGAACAAAGTTTAGTGCAAATAGTTTGAATCCGATAGGATTTGCAGTAACCCTTAGCGTGGTTAACCGTTTGGAATAGAGTCTGAAGCAGTTATCGTTTTATTAAACGGCTGGATATTCAAGTGACGTTCCCATTACAGCGTGCATTGTAAGCAGGCAGTCACGCACAGCTTTAAGCATTGTTTTACTATAAATTGAGGATCGGGTACTCACATGAACAATTTTATCGGTAAAATCAAGTTAGGTCTCTATATTTTAATCAAATAAATGTAACAATTTATCTAATGCATTTTCAAGTGTAGTAATTCATTATCATCATCATATGTACCACATATATACCAACGGAAAAGGGATGGCTACTGGCTTATTCAAGGAGTTAATTTTTTTTACAAATTCAACAAATATTTCGAATTGCAGTCTTGTGCCAGCTAGCTTAGTATGGGGGAGATCGGTTTCAATTAATATATTCAGGTGGCTTATTACTTCGACCGTACTTAGAGTCAGTATTTGATGGATTCCTATGTTCAGTAGTGTACTTGTGATGACTGCAATTATATTCTTATAATATATTTCCTTATGGGCCTTATAATAAAAATTTCATTTAAATTTATTTCGATTTAGTAAATGCGTTTGCGTCTGCATAGGATTTTTCTTCTCTCTGAGAATCCAATTGGGAAGTTCTTGTAATAGTGAATCCATATATTTTCGAAAATTCAAATTGTAATATAGTTTTGAGGTTTCGTGTAAATATATGTTCGTGTAATACCAACAAAAGTATCAACGTCGTTTCGCATAAATCGAAATTGTCGCTCCGTTTCCACTAGTTTAGTTTTTCTTTTAAAGGAAAATTCTGAGTGATTAATACTAAACAGACTAGCTGGAGTGGACTTATATTAAAGTCAAAGTTAAAGTTACAGCCTATAATATAGGCTGTAACTTTAAAATATATGTAGGCCTATATACGTCTCACTGCTGGGCACAGGCCTCCTCTGATTTCTGAGAGGGTTTTAGTGCAAGGAAATGTCCACCGCGCTGCCCAATGTGTGTTGCGAACTTCATTTCTTCGAATAAATTTTTTGTTCTTTCTCAGATGCAGGTTTCCTCACGATGTTTTCCTTCACTGCCGAGCACGTGGTAAATCAGCACTTAAATTGTGTAAATAACAATTTCATTGGTGCTGGCGGGATCGAACCCGGGTTGCTCGCGTACTTTGAAACTTACAGCGAGCGCTAACTATCTGAGCTACCACGGCTGGACTTATATTGAAAGTGAATAATAAGGACATGATTTAAGACCTAATTCTTCTCAATTCTTCTCGGCGTGGTGACTAACGCCGGTATTCCTCAGGGGTTCGTTCTCTCCGCAACTCTCTTCCTCCTGCATATTATAGTCTGTTCGCTTAAATACGGTCGCCTTTGTGTCGCGCTGCGTTAGTACGTGCCGCATTTTGTCAAGGTGCCACCGCGACATCATTTAAGATAATTTAACATTTTAAAACGAAGCGCGCATAGTGAAGGTTCTTTGCTACCTAACTTGTTTTTTAATTTATATTCATATTTTATCCAATGATCATAGGAATAAAATTGTATTCTATTTTATTCTTCCAATAGAAATATATTTATTTTACAAACACAGTAAAAAATAATAAAATAAAAGCAAAATAATAAGTGCGCCTCCGGGTGTACCGATACTATCCGAATAGACTATAATGATCTGCTTATGTCCGGTATCTATGGGTATGCAGATGACAGCAAGGTTGTGAAGAGATACCAACCAAGTGCTCGGGCCAGTCGGGATCAAATCCAGTCCGAAAGGGAAGCTATGGTTGAGCGTGTGAATCTCACACTACAGGCAGTGTTCAAATGGGGCGATGCCAATCTTGTGAAATTCAATACTTCCAACATACAAGCGTGTCTCTTCACTGCAAAGAGGAGCCAGCTCACCTTAGCACATTCTTTCCGACATGTTTCACTGTAACACCGATCGTCTTTAGTTGTTGGGGGTTGAGATATCCTCAAACCTGAACTTCCAGGTTCATTGAGTCAAGGCCAAATCAGCTGCAAAAGCTGAGTCCTTGGGTGTAGCTAGGAGTTCATGCCGGGACAGCTGCTTACTTTATATTAAAGTGCAAGAGTATTGCTGGCGTATATGGGAGCGTGCTGCAAAATGCCACCTAACAGCTTTGGACTCAATGGAAGGCGTGCTAAGAAGCTTATTGGTGACCCGAATCTGGTTAAAACCAATCTTACCAGCCTCGAACACAGGCTCAAAGTAGCCAGCCTTTCGGTTTTCTACAGGATGCATTTCGGAGAGTGTGCGCAGGTATTGCATAATTTAATTCCTCGCTCTACCTACCACCATCGGACAACCAGAAGTTCGTCTAGTCTCCAGCTTTTCGTTTTTTACTTACCACGCATTCAAAGGCGTGGAATAAGTTGCCAGCATCTGTCTTTCTATCCGATTACAATGTGGGTGTTTTCAAGAGTTAAATGAAGTATTGAATAAGCTTTTGTTAAATCAGTGCGATTCACCATCTTAGGCTAAATTACTACTAACCATCAGGTGTGATTGTAGTTAAGCGCTGACTTCAAATAGTAAAAAAAAAACCTTTTTAATTTGTGGCGAAGCTGTCATCGCGCCGCTACGAAGCACAAAACCAATCATACTATCAAAGTTCCAAGTACTGCGGTATATGTATATATAGGTATATATGTATATGGGCTGATTACCTTGCCGGTGAGATCTCCTCTTTTCTTTCCACGCCAAACACGCAAGAAATTATTACGGACCTGAGATTATTATAGTACTAGAAAGTTTTGGCATTTGTTGAAGGCAGTTTTTCACAGAATTTGTTAGTAAAAGCAACTTGTCTGAAGTAAAAAGACAGTTCCTTCATTTGCTTAATTTAGTTAATTGAAGTAAAGGAAAAGAAAGTGGTACGGAAGCTTGAGAAGCAAAATTTGTGACCAAGAATTCTGAGAAGGAAAATTTAAATAATAAAGCCGGTCGACACGATAAATTACAGAGTAAAAGTGCGATCGTTACTGTCAGATGCATGTACCGTTGGTAAAGAAAACTTGGTATTAATAGTGCAGGGGCAGCCCGGGGGTTTCCGTTGGGATATAATATATTGTGACCTTTTGCAGTGACTATACCGAAAATGTGGAGCGTTGTCATAGAATACCCAATATGCTCGCTTATGTTTTGCTTCTAAACTTCTGCAAAGTTCGCTTTTGCTATTTATACTCTAAGCCTTGATATATAAGGTCTATATATGGAACGTATCGGTTGATATATCATTGTAAAAAAAGTGAAATACTTTTTGTACCGGACTTAAAAGAAAAATAACATAAGTATAACATGTCAGGAGGTTTTGAATATTTGTAAAAAGCCCTTAAATTAGTGTAATGACCAAAGGACGAGTTGAAAATTCATATTATTGTTGAGTACTACCATTAATGCCTGATACATGGCAACACTAGTTACCACTAGCGCCCTCTAGTATCGAGTAGCAGAACTAGGAGAGTCAAGATCCTTCTAGAAATTTCAATTGAAGAACTTTCAAGAACTATCGACACCTAATCAATCGGGACCGATATGTACTCGAACATTCTAGATGTTTCTACAGTAGAAGGTTCTTGAAACTATCTGAGGCCCTATATAAGGCCGGTATGGACCGCGACCGGGACAGTGTTGAATTGGCGATACAAGCGAATACTACGAAGCGATACAACTGGGAACTAAAGTGATCAGTATTACAATTGTGTTTTGTTATTAGTGTGGTTTTAAGTTGAAATTAGTGTTCTGTAATTAATGTGTCAATTTTGGTAATGCACTCGGTAGTTTTTAATTATCTGGAACCCCAAGCTTGTAATATTATAAAGAAAAAGTAAAATTTAAACATTTAGAATTTAGTTTTTTTTAAATATTTGGGTAAATATAAAAATGTATGCCATATAAAGCGACCATTGGAAATGCCATAAAGGTCAATGTGGCTCTGAAATATGACAATGCCATCATCCATTTACGCCAGTCGTAATTACATGAACCGTTAACTAGGAGCAGCTTTAGAAAACGTCACGTCTGATACTTCAATTGCTAATATTTCAATGCCGCCTATCAATTGTGGCGATTATGGCAAATCAATATACGTGGTTGAGCCATACTGCTATATTAGAATATATTTGTAGCACGAATGGGTCGGTTCGACCGGGAAGAACCACGCTCTCGCAGAATACAGCGTAAAATAGCAGCTTAACGCTGCTGTTTCCATATGTGAGTGTAGAGACTACCACTTACCATCAAGTGGACTGTGTGCTCTTTGTCACCCTTATCCTATAAAAATCCTTCCTAAAAGGCCCATCCAGTAGCAGATTTTACGGGCTGATAAAGTGTTTATTTATTTTTATCCTTTGTTCAACCTTCATTGGGGTTACAAAGGGAGGACTTAATGCCCAATGGCATGCTTTATCAGTCAACTTTTAGAAAGATGGAATAAATAAAGATGTTGGTTGGTGCAAATTAAGGATAAAATAAAACTCAAAAAAAAAGCAGTTAAACTATTAACTCCTATTCTTAAAGAGTTAAGTGTCAACATTTACTAAAAAAAAAACTACGCAAATTATACGTGGTATAGCCACGCTGCACCTATATTATGGTTGTAGTCGTGCTACTATGGGTCTTCTCAACCGGGGAGGACCACGCTCTCACAGAATACCACCGTAAAATAGCACCTTAATGCTGTGACACTTTTCACAGGAAACGACGCATTCCATCTTAGTCTTCAGGGTTGACAGCACAATCAACACGTCTGCATTTTGATTCTTAATCGAGGATAAATGTAGTTCTCCATGCACCACAGAATCAACTTACCATTTGTGTTTGACGTCTTATTATTATACATAATTTGTATATTCTATGAAAAAAAAACTCTGACATTTGGAAAGATGTAGTCTGCCTGTAAAGACTGCTGATTGTGTGAAGTTACTCATAACATAAGATTAAATCGATTCCTCACACACGTAAATGAGATTTTCTGATTGTAACTACTCCACGTATTTACCTCTCCACTCCGTTTTCGGTCTAAATATTTATAAGTATTGCGGAAACCAGAAGATATTTTGAATTTTTAATACTTCATTCTTTTAATACTCATAATTCTTTTAGTGGTAGGAGAGACGGTATTATGTTGCCGCCACCTGAATGTAAGTCAAATTACTTAATAAAAAAATACTGTTAGTCTTAATCCGCCAGCGAGAAGCCATAATACGATTTCTTCACTGGTGCAACTTCGCAACGTATCGCATTTATGCGTTGGTCTAGGTAACGAACTCACTACTAATACGAACCGCAAAGTGAACGCGTTCAGTTATATTGTTAATTACGCGTGATTTCAACGAGGTTTTTTTGTGAAATAAAATGCCTGAAAATTTGTTTGTATTGTGAGATAAGAGTATAAAAGATAATCACAACCGCGTAATATCATACCGTGAGTGGAAGGAAGTCGCTAAGTAATTGGTAATTGTAACTGCATTTATACGTTCGTTATATTAATACTACATATTTAAGTATTCTTTAAAATCCTTCCGCCTCCATGATATAACTTAACAGCAGAGCAATGCAGTGCAATGTCGCATCGCTTCGCCATCGACCGTTCAATATTCGCGTCGGACTGTACCGCGTCGCGATCGCGAAGATGCTTTGACACGTTGACACGTTGACGCCAGGTGAAGATGACTAATTACATAAAAATAACATTATTCCGTTTCATAAGGTTCTCGAAAATTTGTATTGAATAACAAATGGGATTTTTTTATTACCGAAATCAGATAAAAATAGGACAAAGAAGTGAATAGGATAGAGTTTATTATTTTTAAATTAATATTCCTGCCCACTCCTACCCTGTTCACCAAAAATCAAATAAGAATAAATTCTAAGGATCCGTTAGGTCATGGAATAAAATTAAACAATAATAGTGTTTTAAATTTACTGTGAACCACAGGTATAATTGAGTTTAATAATGTCTTCATATATCTACTCAATATAATATTCAGAGTTTAGGTGTTTCTGCATGATATGTAATTTATAAATCGTAAATCGCCTCCACGATACGGTAGTAATTCTACCGTGAACGTACCAATTTAAGGAATGCGAATAGAATAGAATAGAATAATTTTTATTCAATATATTACATGTGTATTCTTATTGAAAGTCATTTTACTTTACCACTGGTTCGAAAAACCTCTGTCCTGGGAAGAACCAGCAAGAAACCCAGGGACTTTTTTAAAGTAAATTTTACATTAATGGTTGTACAAACTATTTAAGTACAAAATTTATTTTAGAAACTGCTTGGTAGCGACCACTCATTCCCAGGGTTATTATCAATCATGTATTCATTTATACTATAATAACCTTTTTATACAGTTTCAGCTAACAAAACATTTAAACTTGGTAATAGAGAGAGCCTGTACACTTTCCGGGACCTTGTTGTAATAGCGTATACAACGCGCACCAAGAATGAATTACTGACTCTGTGGAGTCGAGAACTGGTATCACTAGCTTGTGTTTGTTCCTAGTGTTTACAGAATGTATATCACTTTTTAACTAAAACTACCTTTGTTTTTGTGAACATACATTAAATTTTCAAAATATACTGAGAGGCCAAAGTTAATATATTTATTTCTTTAAATTTATCTCAGAGACTCTCTCGGTTTTAGGTTGTAAATAGCTCTAATGGCCCTCTTCTGTAAAACAAAAATAGTTTGAATCAGTTGCATTTCCCATAGCAAAATCCCATAAGACATTATGCTATGGAAATAACTGAAATAAACTAGTCTAGCTGTCTCCACACTAGGGAGACCTCTAATCTTTACAGCATAGGTTGCTAGAACTTAGTCTGCTTAAGTTTGATATATGGGGTCCCACTAAAGCTTTATGTCGAGTGCCAAGAAAAACAGTGGATTCAACAGGGCTCAGTTCTTCTCCATTTAAAACACATTGGTACCCAGATTTTAACATTCGTTGTTGTAAATTTAATACATTTAGTTTTATTTCCGTTTAAATGTAGATTATTAACGTTAAACCAATGCACTAATTTTGATATAGCATTATTCACTTCGTCACATTTAAATGATTGACGTTTAAGTTTAAAAAATCAAGTATCATCAACAAATAATACTATATCATGATTATCCCCCAAGGAAGGTAAGTCATTAATATATAAGCGTGTAAAGCATGCTTAATAAACCGTTAAGACGAAATTATTACTCAAATATTATGTATCTCATTATGTGTATTATTCCATAATATTATTATTAAGGTAATTACGAATCAATCAATTTTAGGATTCCACCCAAAAGATTAAAATACATCCTTATTAATGTCTTTCTATAGCTGTACGTTAGTCCGTCCGTATGTTACTGATCTTTAGCTCATAGACGAAATGTGTTTTATCTTTAGAGGATAAACTGGTGCAAATAAAATGCTCTTACTTTGCAAAATTAGTTATATTAGAATTAATGTTAATCGTACAGCGTTTGGTTGACAAGTGAGATGACATTGTGAATTTGCTTTGAGAAGCACATGAGCGCCTTCTGACGAGCTGAAGGCAATCACTTATTCGCCCATTTTACTTAAATCACTTCAGGCATTAAGCCTGAACATGCCAACCGTTGAAAGATCACTTTCAACTTTGAAGATCCTCAGCTGTCGGAAGCTTACAAAGTCGCACGAGAGAACGACGCACGCAGCCTCTACTTGTGTTGACATCTGTCTCTAGCGATTCCATCAGCTCCCATAATGAGCCGTAGCACGTAAGCTTCCATGAGCGGAGTGGTATTGTCTTCCGCCAAAAGCACCATGTCCCCGACGTTTGGAGGTTGGCAGCACTACTCTTCCACTTTGTCCTTTGCTGCAGTTCACACAGATAGTAACGCTGCCACCGTTGCCAGAAATGTTGCTGCATTTTCTCTAGGCGTTCGTAGCGTTGAAGATGACTTTCTTTGGCTTCAACCAGATACCGTGCCGGCTGCTATTAATGGTCTCCCAAGAAAGTGTCCGGAGATAAGGGAAGAAGGTCATTAGGAGAAGAGGACAGAGGGCATAAGGACGGCTATTCAAAATAGCCTCCACTTGGGCAAACAAAGTGCCAATTTCTTCGAACGTTAGATGGCTGTTTCAATGACACGCTTTATGTGGTGTTTAGCAGATTTAACACCCGCCTCCCATATACCGCCAAAATGAGGAGTGTAAGCCGGTATAAATTTAAATTTAATAAGTGTTTGATTTGCAAACTCAAGTAGGGTTCTTGATTTTGTTTTATAAATGAGCCTAATTCCGTGAAGCAGCTACAAAATTGGTCCCGTTGTCACAAAAATTTCCGTTGGCTTACCTCGGCGTGCAATAAAACGTCTGAGTGACATTATAAACGCATCCTTAGTTAAATCGCTTACTGCTTCAAGGTGGATGCATTTATAACAGACAGACAAACAAACACAGATAACATTTAATTACTCGACTCCGCGGCCTTTACGATTTATGATCGAGAGCGGCCCAGCAAAGTCGAGGCCCTGACAAAAAGGGATAGCCTGGCGTGACGCGTTGGGGCGGCAAATTGCCCATTTTAGGCTGTAAGGTTTTCCCGCGCATACGTCTACATCGAACACAATTATTAACTGTGCGCCACGCCAGATGTCGTCCATTCACTGGCCACTGTTTGTTTTACCGTTGATAACAACAGTAGTGGACCTGCATGCATATGTGTTATGTGCTCCCTTTTGAAATATAGTTTTGTCAATCTATGTGCGGCATGTGGCAAAATGGGATACTTCTGGTCATATAAGTAATTATCTGCCGCACCTATGCGTCCCCAACACGTATTAACTTGTTATCGAGAAATGGAAAGCCCAATTATTTTGCTTTTACTACTTAAAGGTTTGTTTTTACAAGTAAATCGTATTCAGCCGGAAATGATTGAGTTTGTGCAATAATACAAAGCGAAACCATGACTCTTGCAATTCGTTAACTGTGAAAATTCCAGTACGTTTTGGTTCCATTTTTAGTATTAAATATAAATCTAAGAACGTATGCGAATAGTCGCTGCAATCGATTCAACGATGAGTATTTTTCAAAATCTATAACAGGTTCAGTCATTGTCACAGCATGCACCTTCAACTCTGGTAAAGGCTCGGACTCTTTAATTTTAATACTGGCCATTCGTCATCATTTTTGAGTAAAAGTCAGGACATGACCACCAAAGGGACAAAGACATAATTTTCTTTGCATTTACTCCTCTCGAAATGAAATCCGCGGATTCGATTCTGTTGGAACATACCTCAAGATAATGGTGAGGTAAGATCCACGATTTCACTTACACGATTGGCCGCAAATGTTTTGAGCCTTTTGATATCACCTTTGATCCAACTCAGGACCAGTTGAATCACACCAGTGCACTATTTTCGTTGGTTTGTACCTAAGAGAGTCTAGTACAGATTTGGTGAGTTTGGCTAGCAACGCAACTTCACACAATTCAAGACGCGGAATGCTGGTAGGTTTTAGTGGTGCTACTTTGGACTTCGCACACAATAGCCTGACAGTGACATCATTATTGCACTAATTGATTTTACAAATATGCAGGCGCCATATGCAGATGGCGATGCATCACTGAAAAAATGTAATTCTATATTTTGGCGAGTCACTCCAACACCAATCGCGGGATATATAAATTATCCAAACATTTTAAATTTTCTGCAAACTTCAACCATTCATTTTCTATCTCTGAAGGTACAGTTGATCCCAATCAATTTTTGCTGCCACAGCTTTTGAAGCATGATCTTTGGCAACACTATTAGTGGGCTCAGAACACCCAAAGGATCAAATATTTTAAAAGAATTTGACATGATCGATCTTTTGTTATAGGCATCTGGTTCCTGCGTTAGCTTTAGGAAAATGCAAAGTGTCATGAAAGTCCACCCCAGACCAGAGTACTGGATGACTCACTGATTGTTAACTTATCGTGTTTGTCAATATCGATACCATTGAAAATAGGGACAATTGCTTTTATATTTGCAGATTGAAAAAACCTGATTTTAACGCATTTGACACCGACTTCTGTATATAAATTAATTGTTGAGGGTTATCTGCTCCTGTGATTAAATCATCGACATAGAAGTCTCTTTTATAATGTCTTTTATGAGTTCGTCGTCTTGTTCTTGCCCTAACTGCCATAACAACGTGTGCTGGGTAGCTTGCACTTGCAGTGCCATAGGTTACTGTGTTCAAAGCCAAAGTCTGAATGGATTGTGACTCATTCTCCCTCCATAAGATTAGCTGTAAGTTCCTATCACTCTTATTCACTAATACCTGTCTGTACATTTTTTCAATGTCGCCTGTAAGTAGGTACTTATATTGTCTAGCACGTATCAAGATGGAAAAGAGGGTATCTTGAACATTTGGGCCGATCATTAATATGTCATTCAGAGAATAGCCTGTAGTGGTGGGAGCAGAGCCGTTAAAAACCACACGGAGCTTGGTGGACTCGCTTTCCTGCCGTATGACTGCATGATGACACAAATGGTAAGATGGGTTAGGGTTCGGTTCATTATTGTAATTGTTTATTGAAAGATGTCCTAAGTCAGCATACTCGTTTATGAATTTAACGTATTCCGATTTGAGAGCAGGGTTGCGTTTAAACCGTTTTTCTAGATTAATAAATCGTTTTTTGGCTAAATTGTAACTGTCACCCAAACACTCAACCGATTTTTGCAAAGGCAGTTTTACACAAAATCTACCTTCCTTATCTCGTATAGTATGAGCAAGAAAGTGACTTTCACATTCATTTTCAGGCTCATTCGTGCTACATTTAGTGGGAACTTCTTCCAATTCCCAGAACTTGGACATTAATTGTTCAATATTTTCATTTTGTGATTCAGTGATAATTGCGTGATTACAATGTATCCTTTTGCTAGATACTGTTGAATTTATTGGGCCAGATACTATCCAACCAAGATGTGAACTCCTTAACTTAGGACAATTGGGTCCTAGGGACTGTTGCTCATTGCCTAGAATGTCCCAGAAGAGATCAGCACCTATCAATACATCTATGGGGGCTGGCTGATGAAACATAGGATCAGCCAACTTGATATTTGGGGGTAGTTTTAATGAGCTAATATCAACCGGCATTTTTGGTACGTGACCGGTGAGTTCTTTTAACACAAAGCATGATAACATTGCACTAAACTTGCTATTTATTGATTTAATTTGAATATTACAACTTTCAATTACATGTTGAGATGAATTGTTACCGATGCCAATGACCTTTAGTGTGTCAATTTGACGGCTCGATAAAGATAACCTGGTCTTTAGGGACTCAGAAATGAATGATGATTGGCTCCCGCAATCTAACAAAGCACGAACCTTAACCTTTTGCTCATCAAGTGGATTCGATACTTCAATCATTGCAGTAGATAATAAAACCTGATTTGTATTTTGATTAGAGTAATTAACGATAATCTCATCTTGTTTATCCGCGAGGGTGAGGTGGTTTGAAGAGAAGACGGACGGTGGAGCAGACTGTTGTGGCGCTCTTTGCAGTCGCGCTCGCGACAAGGCCCCATGCGACACTCGCTTCAGGGTGACCTGCCTTGGGCAATTGACACACAATATATACTTCGTTACGTCCATCATTCGCTCGTCAATCCCCTTAGCCCTAAATGTGAGACAATCGTAGATTCTATGATGCTCGTTACAAATAATGCATGTAAATATGTTTGGCCTTTTACTGTAATTATTGCTTGTGCTTGCAAATGTCTTTATGGTATTATTGTTTTGATGAAACTTTTGAGAGTAATTATAATTGTTATTAGCTGTATGACGAATATTGCCAGAAGGGCTTTTGAAATGTTATTTGTATCGGTCCTATTATTTACGACTCATTGACTCTAGTACATCGGCACGATCAATCAGAAATTTATAAAATTGTTCCAATGACGGTACATCACTCGTTAATGTATTGCGATATTCCTCCCATTTTAATAATGTAGCACTATCTAGCTTAGATGCTAACATGAATATTATAAGCACGTCCCATTTATCAGTGGGTTGTCCTAGGCTAGACAAGGCGCGTAAGTTCTTGGTTACGTGATCGACCATAAATCTCAAAGACCGTTCCGATTCGCGTGTTAATTGTTTACATTAAACAATGCGTTTAAGTGATGATTAACTAATATTCTTTTGTTATCATATCTATTGCAAATCATTTTCCATGCCTCTAATTATTCGTTGACACTTCTAAGTTAGAAATTATTCTGGCCGCGTCACCTTGCAAATAAGACACGAGATAATGAAACTTGTGAATATCTGAAATGCGATCATTTTATGTATCAAATTCTCAAAAGTGTCCGAAACTCCAGCCACCGGAAATAGGAACCATCAAATTTGGCAAGTTGAATTTGAGGTAATTTCAAACCTGCTTCACGGCAACCAGGATCATCTACGCAACATGAGGCGTTGTGCACGGAGCTGCGCCTTTTTTCGCATTCTAATTTTTGAAAATCTTTCAATTAAAGTTTTGGCTTTGGCGATGTTTATTATTATCTCTTGCTCAATATTGTCGCGCTCCTCAATTTCAGCCGAAATATTTTCATGATTTAAAACCTCTATTTCACTCTGCAAATCATCAACCTTAACGGATAACGCTTCAAATTTGGTGAGTTTTAAACTTAACTCGGTAAATTGCACATTATCTAAGTCCGTTTTACTGCTAATGCTATTTAAATAATTTTTAAATTTAGTTATTTGCCCTTTTGCAGACACTCTTTTTGTAGTTAATTCACGTAATCGTGTTTTATTAATTTCTGCTGATGAAGTCATTTTTGATAATTAATTTTAATTTTTATCTTCAAATAAGTTTTAAATGCTTATTATTTAAATAGCAATGCAACTGTTAGAATAGTAAATAATAATGGCTCACGTTCCTCGTTCTGGCGGTACTTGCGTGCTGTACACAGGCTGTACAGGGAAGCCGGCTGCGCACGCTCAGCGGATCGCTCCCGGTCGGTGCCGACACATTAGCGACTAACAGCGAGCAGTGCTCCGCGATGATAATTACTTATATAACCTGGAATTGTCGGCAAATACGCTAAATATTTTGTAGATAATCGATAAAGAACAAAGGAACCTACCGCTAAAAATTATTTGTATTTTTGTTAACTTTTACTTTAAAAACAAGAATTTGTACTGGCTAAACTTGTGAACTGTAATTTAATTAAACTAATTTAATCATTTATTTGTTAAATTTAATGGAATTCTAAATTATGTTAGCCAAAAAAGTAACTAATTCCTTTGTTCACTTTTTTCTTTTTTAATTTAAGGTAGTTATAAAGATGATGCAAGAACAAAATTGCACTTAATTTAAGAATTGGGGGCGTAAATAGCCTAAAGAACACTTTATTTACACAAATGGAGTACTATTCTGAATAAGTAATTAGGATTATTGGATATTTAAAAGAAAATAGCTTTGAAGGAAGGACACTTAACTTCGACGGCGAGAACCAGGTCACGTCTCGATGTATAACTTTCGCTGCTGTACTGCTCGAAACTTGATCTTCTTCTCAGTATCCTTCTCAATCTTGATGCTTGAAA
This sequence comes from Parnassius orleans, assembly GCA_029286625.1. Lineage (NCBI taxonomy): Eukaryota > Metazoa > Arthropoda > Insecta > Lepidoptera > Papilionidae > Parnassius > Parnassius orleans. The sequence goes on along the minus strand of JAGSMP010001415.1, from coordinate 3,865 downwards.
CCCGTGACTTTAGACTGTTCACTGTAAGGTTCCGTCCATAGCAATAGATCCGTTGTAAAATTCGAAGACCGCCGATGGTTGTGTTTGATGAATTTCTTGACTTTATTGATTTTCTTGCGGATTCTTTTAGTTCCCTCTTGGGCCACCATGTTTTATCTTTAGAGGATAAACTGGTGCAAATAAAATGCTCTTACTTTGCAAAATTAGTTATATTAGAAAATTAATGTTAATCGTACAGCGTTTGGTTGACAAATGATGATTTGTGAATTTGCTTTGAGAAGCACATGAGCGCCTTCTGACGAGCTGAAGGCAATCACTCATTCGCCCATTTTACTTAAATCACTTCAGGCATTAAGCCTGAACAAAATGAGTTATAAACCTGGTTTGAATGTTTCGTGTTGTATGTTGATCCTAAACTATGTTACTGTATTGAATTAGATATTTAATTAAATTATTTTATGAGGAAAAGGAGCAGAAAAAATCCTTACACTATGCATGTGGGGTTTAATTGTTTAGACCTCGTTGAGCAAGGTATTATATAAATATGCTATATAAGTTTAAGATTTTTATTTCGTAATATCATCTAAAAATTAGGTAAAGTTGTCAGATGAAGATAGATTTTGTAACGGGGGTCTGTCATAAAAACTGAACTAATTAGGAATTTGATATTTCTTATTATTATATACCATAATATAGTATTTGAACAAATTTACTGAAAAAATAATTTATAAGAATCTGTAAGCTGTAAACAAAACAAGTAAATATGTTTAAAATTTTTTCTTTCACAACACTTCCTAAGAAGATAGTGTGAAAGAAAGAAAGACCTAACAAGAAAGAGAAAGTAGTTTAGTTCTTACTAAGATAGAAACGCATTAAATAATTCAATAAGCTTTATTTTAATAAAATTAATTGGTAATAATATACGGAATCGTAACAGAGCGAGGCCCGACACTACTGATCGACTTTACTAACATCTCTCAAGGTTGTGCTTACGAGTTTTATGTTAGAACTGTATTTTTAGTTTCACGCTTACGTTATCGGTGACAATATGCATTATAAATCAACTGGGCTAATAATTATATAACATGCTTATAATGACATTGGTATGCGTATGCGTATACTCTTTCATATATACATTAATTTACTCTTTACTAGCGACCTTTTTTCGCCTACTCACTATATTATACGAATTAATTTATGTAAATTATATATTCAAAATTGATAATAATATATAATTTAGGATGCATGATTTAATTATAATATATATAATTAGATAATAAACGGTTAATATTTTATAACTTACCTTTATGATTTATCAATTAAGTTTTGTCGTTTGAGCTTTCAATTCTAAGAAAAGGCAAGGCAATTGCTCTAAAATATATATTAACTTTAGATATAGTTACTTAGGTTTAAAATTGCTTACTTTAATAAACCTAATGCACAGTCTTAATCTATATATGTATCTATACATATCAATATTTTATTGTTATAATTTTGTTAGTCTCTGTCTCTGTCTGTCTCCGTCTGTCCCTTAAACAACACCAGAATGTCTGAACCAATTGTGACAGACTGCTAAAGAGCTGAAACTACTTTGGATTTATTTATATTTTATCAGAAAAACAAGTATCGAAAATTGATAAAATAATTGTCCGTTGGCGAATATTAAAAAAAAAAATTGAAGCCACGTTAATAGATCCCACGCAGGCGAAGCCAGGGAGTCGCTATATACTATAAATTATTTTTGTGTTTAAGTTTTCAATAATTATTACAAATATATTTAACGTTTATTAAAATAGCATTATATTATATATATCTGACAAAACAAAATTACTTCTTTAACACCCAGGCAACACTCTGTTTTTGAATGTAGGTATACGATGTGATTCCGTTACCTAATTAAACACTGTTCCGCAGTTGCCACACTTGACAACTTATATCAGTTGAAACTCGACAACCCGTTGACGTACCTAATCCATCGTTAGAATAGTCTTGACACTAACCACATCCCTGCGATCCTTCTTTATTCATCTCTGCTGACCCAAAAACATCCAGATATGACAGTCTGAGATATTCACCCTGTTTGTGAAATTTTGAAGATTGTAAGTGCTCTTTAGGTTTACATTCTAAGGACAATTTTAACGGATTTAACGATGGTTTGTATTCGTAAAGAATATGTAATAATGTGATTTTCATTATATTTTTGTTTGGGGAACTATAAATGTGTTATTTTAGTAACGGATTATTTCCGTTCTTGGGTCTACCGTTACCGTTACAGCCTATAAAAGTATAATGTATGTAGGGGGATATTTTCCATAGTTGCTACGCTTGGCAAGCGGTTGGCAAACACAGTTAATTTTTATTTTTGTCGTTATTAGGAAGACGCTTGCCCATCTCCTGATTTGTTTCCCCGTCGCCTTTTACGACACACAAAGATGATATAGGGTAGTGGATATTCTTACACCGCCACTACACGGTACAAGGTGAAAATTAACTATAATTACTATAGTTTATGGGTGCGTAAAATTCAGCTTTTCATTTTGTTACATGGGGACGTGAGGCAACTAGGGAAAGTTCACAAAGACAGCATACGATCTGAGTTGGCATCTAACATCTCAATGGTTGGTATTGTTCTTTATAATATAAACTATTTGTTAGATGTTAGTTGTTTGCAAACTTTGAAAGTTGAAGAATGTAGGTTGAGAATGGTGAGTTAACCGTCAAATGCCTTTTGTACGCCGATGATCACGTCATATTTTCATCGTCGCGGTCGAGTTGCAATGAAATTACTTTAACTGACTGATAATTAAAGAAGGGTAAGAGAGTGGATGCAAGAAGACGAAAGTGATGGTTTTGAAAGAAAGTAAGTAAAACGTTATGTGAAAGAAGAATAGAAGGGATAATTGATCAAGTGGATGAGTTTGTATATTTGGGATGTTTATTTAGCAGGGATGTAGATTTGATAAGGATTCAGAACGACAAGTGACGCAGAAATAGAGTGAATGGGGCTCTACACTCTATTATGAAAAGTCAGAATGTGTCAAAAACGCACGTATGGCAATTCATAATGCTGTGTTAGTCCCTACTTTAATGTATGGTAGTGAAAGTTGGGTCTGGCAGAAAAAGCATGAGTAGAGTAAATGCTGTAGAAATGCAGTCATTAAGGAGTATGCTGAGCTGAATCTGAATGACAGGGTAGTGAAGTAGTGATAAGAAAAAGTGTGGTTTGCAAGATGACGTTGTGACCAGGATTAAGAAAGGAATGCTTCGGTGGTTTGGTCGTAGATAGAATGAATGAACGAGGAAAGAGTGACAAAGCAAATTTGTGTTGCAGAAGTGAACGGAAGAGTCGGGAAGGACGCCCTAGACGAACGTTTATCGACCAAATTGGCGATATATTGAAAATGGGCCAGATTAGGAGTACCCGACGACGAGGTGTATGCGTAGATATATGGATGTAAAGGAGGCGAGAGAAGTGTATCAGGGTCGTGCCAAATGGAAGTCCGTAGTCTCTGCCTACCCTCTGGGTGACAGGCGTAGTGTTTATGTTATGTATTATGTATTTGTTAAATCCAGGTCTTGTGATTCACAAGACCTGGGTTCTAATCTAGACAAAGTCAATTTTTGAACAAAATAGGACATTTGAATACTACTGTTTGATGTTATACACGCCGCACTATGATATGTAATTATTATACAATGATTAATGCACAATATTGCTTTTGCACGGCATTGTTTTTGTTGTAAACATTACGCATAATGAGTTTCGGCTCAATGTATATTTTGATTGTTTCATATCTCTGAGTTGCTTTCTACCTTAGGAATATCGGATATTGTACGTAATTTTTGTTCTTTATTGTAATTTCTG